>JADANN010000148.1:600000-991291 GCA_018806985.1 Angiostrongylus vasorum | reverse complement strand
CCCTCCAATTCTCGCTTTTCTTGCGTTCTTTTAAATTTGTTGGCTTATGGAGTTCTACTTATTACATCCTCTTCAGTAGGTCGGCCGGTCAATTGTAAAATTTGCTCTTGTGCTGAAAGTCGTCAAACAACAAATCCTCCTTTCCTGCAAACCTTGCAGCACGCTATCACAGGATCTCTGGTCTAATCGTATTCAAGCTGCAAATCGTTAGAGAAGGGAAGCAAATAATCCTCTAGTCTTAGCCAACCCTGACATTCACTGTATGGATGATGGTTGCTTGACCGCGGAACGACTGGAAGAATCGTTAATATACACCTGACATGTGAAGACAGTCATCTAGGTTTCTTACTCAGTATGTTACGACATTCCAAACTCAAGCCGCTGCAACTGTAGATTTTCCATTATTTTGAGTCAAAACCAGTGGATTTTTCTTATAGAGCAAGATCATGTTCATGGCAATCATAACATTTCAGCATTACTGAATTTGAAAAATTCGAGATGATTCCGCTACGCTCTACTTCGCAGGGTTTTTTTTTGTTAAGCGCAGTGTAAAAGCTAAATATGCATTCAATCACCTCCAGCGAAGCTTAATGAAGTCGAATGCATGACGCATCCCTCAGGGTTTGGTCAAGGCCTAGAGCTTTATCCTTATTTATTCTTTCCATACATACATATATAATGCTTGTTGCTGTTGTTGCTACACCTAACAATACTACTCTATAAGGAAAAAACAAAAAAAGAATGTATTTCATCTTTATACAATGTCATCCCTCATTTACTTCCATATCCGCTCTTCTACCACTCCTATAAGACAGCATGAAGTACACAGCGAAATCAGTGAGCAGCTGTAACTCTATCACCAGCTTTAGTATCCAATCCTGGTTAGGATGGCTTAAAAAAGCTAATGCTTAGTTCTTAACATGATCTTTCTTTCGTAATGGCAGCGACTAGTTACAGTGGCACGACATTCTCCAGGACGACCAGTTTGCTTCCAGTAAGAAACAGATATATTCACCGACATGAAAATCTCCCACTGTGGCACAGAGATCTCTACAATATGATCAACATCCAGGTGTTGTAAAGAATGGATCTGCTCTCCATTCTTTGAGGAAAGAAAACGGAAAATTTCGTCTTGCAATTCGTTCTTGTTTTTTATTGTGTAAACTTTAGCAACATTAATCAGGCGATTTCATCTCGCGAAACATTGATGCGCATTTTCAGCATTCGATTGGCAAGCTGTTCTCAAAAAACCAAATAACAAAAAAGCCGGTCGCAGGTGATTTTGTTAGGACCGGTTTCCAAACTAGAAGCCACTGAGATACATTAAATAGAGAGCACAGATAAAGACGTATTCAGACAATTTCTTAAACTAAATATGGTCGTATTCTAGTGTCATATTATTTAATATTAGCTTCAAATGGCGATAGCTTCACTTATGGTTCTTATACGGCGGTGGTTAGTGTGAGTTAAGAGTTAAGACCACATGAGCGAAAAGGGCACATTTGGTGGTAAAATGCCCTGAAAAACAGGCTGGGCTGTTTGAAAACTTGGAAAGAGGTTGAATCGTATACAGCTGAAGAATTCGGAACATTTAAGAGCAGATAGTTGCAAATGGAGGCTAAGGTTATTAGTGGGAAACAACAAACACTCAGAGAATTTAGCTTCTTAGTATTTAATATGCCATATGAAGCAATACTGAGTTTCGGAATATTGTCTTGCTTTCGCTCTGTTGTATCAAAATAACAGGAAGGGCGAAATCATTTCTTTTGCAGGTATGAGGTGTTGGTGTTGGTATACTGGTCCACGACGACTTTATTCTACACGACTGATGACAGCTCGCACCTGCAAACATCTACAGATTTTTTTCCAGACTTCCTTATTATCTACTTTACGATGCAGGACTAATCTCAAGAAGTGTTTCATCCTTTTTTGTCAATAAATGCAAATTTATAAATGGTCTCAGTGGAGCAAGCATTAATAGCAAAATAAAGAAGAGCCTTTATAGTTCACGTCATTTATTTTCGTTGGTTTAACATTCATAGAAGCAAGTATTACCCGACTTTCTGGAATATGCTAATCAGCTGTCTATGTGTTTGAAAAAGTTGCTTCCATATTTCTCAATACAGCACTTCTTTTCAAGCCAATCAAAACAAAAAAACCAAGATGAGAGTTCACATCAAACCGGCATTTCACGATGTACATGCGTCGAACAACTGCAAGGGATTTTCCGATTTCCCGAGAGCTGCTGTGTTTCCTGAAGTTCTAAAATCTACACGCTTTCTCTGGAGGTATTCAGATTCTGACCTTTACATAAGTTGAGCTGCGTGAATGCCTTTGTTCTTTCACCACATCCGAAAATGTGGGAAGAAACAACGCATAACAACGCAATCAATGTGCAAAAAATGAAGCAAAGATCAAGGAGTAACACAAACATTGGAAAAGTAATTTCTTCAACAGAGTGCCAAAATAGTGGCAGGAAAAAAGGCAGATATAACAGAGCGGTATCCAAG
The DNA here is from genome assembly GCA_018806985.1 of Angiostrongylus vasorum. Lineage (NCBI taxonomy): Eukaryota > Metazoa > Nematoda > Chromadorea > Rhabditida > Metastrongylidae > Angiostrongylus > Angiostrongylus vasorum. The sequence goes on along the minus strand of JADANN010000148.1, from coordinate 988,781 downwards.
AAGTACCGTAGCTGGGTGGGAACGCAACAGCATGGTTCCACTAATCAATTGGTAAATCCACAGCGATCCCCATGCAATGCTGGTGCCTTGGGCAGATCTAGTGGTAGAGAATATTATATTTGTTGCTTGGATAGAGTTTCTAGCATGTACGTACTTTGTCGCACTATCAAAAATAAGGAACTCCTTGCGAACCATGATTTTGGGTGAACTTAAGGAGATAGAGGTAAATATCATAAGGAGGATTAGCCACTTAGCACAGAAAGCACAAAGTAATATGATATGTGGATCTTTGTATTCGTCATACAGAACGGCCTCTATCTTCTCATATTATCATGCATTTCTCATGCGAGTTCTACACTGAGGGATACGCACAAGGGATTTGACAGTTAATGTCATGGAGTCATAATCACTTTACTCGCACCTTATGCCCTACATTGACAACTTGCTGCACCAGCCAGACATGGCAAGGTGAAATATCACCGTGACCGCACGAGTGTTCCCCGCCCACTACAGGCATAAGCAATGCCCGGTTCACCTGCACACTGTTTCTACCACCTCTTTCCTGCTCTTGGATGTTGTGAAGCAGACTGCAGTTGTTGCGATTTGCCTTCACATAAACAGTATTTTTATAACAGGTCTCTCTCTTGGCGATACTATGTGAATCTATTGTAGAAACCTCATGTTACTGTACGCGCACCTCTTTACTTTATACCTCTTTATTGAACAGACAACCGTATAAATTGTGTATGCAATCGCCGATCTATGTTTCCCTTGTCACTGTATTATCAATGTTATTTAACAATGGTTTAGTTACCCAACTTTGGGGCTACGAACCACAGTATCACTGTAGAAAGACCAGCTTGGCAGACAACAAAAAGGGATGTGCACTACGGCAACTAGGCAAAGCTATGAATAGATAAAGAGTATTCACGAAATATTCCTGAGACCGATTTTCTATTACGCTCGGCCACACTAGCTTCAAGATTAACTCTGTAAAAAGCTAGAGGAAAAGCACGATGTAGTTGTGAACGACAAGAATTAGGATCATTACCACTTCCGCCGTTTCCTCAACCATTCGTCAAACAGGAAGAACCCAAGAATGAGGTTGATACAAAATTTTAGGTCATTGCGAACGAAACCTTCAAAGTCCTTAATCACTATCGCACGAAGAGATACAGCTCCAACCTCACTGAAGTGCAAAAAACGTGGTATGGAGGTGCGAAATCTGATAAAGTTAAAGAAAATCGGACTATCCGTTATTGATAAGGACGAGGGGTTTGTGATAACTCCTCACCAGTTGGATCATGGGCTACAAAAAAGAATCTTAAAAGCGATAACCCTTTACCGTCTACCATTTGAGAAGGAATTCAATAGTCAGTACCGAAAACTGAACAACTAATGGGTATAAGTGGAAAAGTCGGTTGGTTTAAAATCACCACTTATCTCTATACTGGAAGGTGATTTACCAGCATGTCTCGTTTTATACACATGGAAACCCAAAATTAGTATCCAGGCGATTTTGGATGTTCAAGGTCAGACTTGTAATTAGCTGTGCGGACGAACCAACAAATAGAATAACATGGTTTCCAATCCTAATACTTATCTAATTGTTGAAACATATTCCAGTCCATCTTGAGAACACCCAGATGTTGCTGGATCGTCTACGTAACGCGCTTCCCCACAGCGTGTACGCGATGGAGCCCTTCGACGTTACCGCCCCTTATACAGGCGTGTCAAATGGATCCGCCATGCAAGCTGCCCTCGAATTCCTTTTACAGCATTAGGTAGCAACTAACATGTACAAGTTCACGACAAAGGAGTTTATGACATTCTTGAGGGACTGTTGGAACTGCTCAATCATCGGATGGCCCGGATGGTGCCACGCGCGGGTGGGAGGGTTGGCGGTGGAACAGCGACTGGCACCAGGCTTTGCCATTGCATTTATGTATGGGGTGGAAGCACAGTAACCGATCTCCGGATATTACTCTGTTGTAGATATGTAGATGATTGCTTTATCATTTGCTCAACAGAAGAGAAGTGGACAAATGATTTGAGTCATTGAATGATTGCCAGAATTCATTAAGCTTACCTGAGAGAAACCGAAAGAAAATTGGCTTCCACTGCTTTTAATGGCTTCTAAATAAATATTTCAGGAAGTTCAAATTGACCTGTCTGAAAACGGCTGCATTACAAAATGCTACCTAGAGCCAAGTAGTAAAAGTGTACTGGTTCATAACCACTCTTTTCACACTCACCCACGGGGGGGACGCTTGTGAGAGAGATGTTTCGAACGGCCACCAGCGTGCGCATAGGAAGAGGGCAGAGGGAGGAATCTCCCAAGTTTGTGCGACGAATGGCCATTTCTAACGGCTACAGGACTGCTGCTCTTCGGGATAGGGGTGGAGGAAAAACAACGCTTCTAAACAATAAGTCAAGCGAAAATAAGATCCCATACATCCCACCTCTCATGTCCAAAGAAATAAATACGGCTATAAAACATTCCTTAGGGAAGGCCAGTCTAGAGAATTCGGTAGCAGTGAATTAAATACCACCGAGCACTCAAAGACCCAGTTACCCCGTAACCGCATGTAGACCGTCTATGTATAACCCAAAATTGCATAAATTGCTCTAACGGTGGAGACGGCGTTTGTGTGATTTTGAGCACAATTTACCAGATCTATTGTAAAGCATTCGGGAAGGAACACATTGGCTAAACGGGAAGACCACCCTGCGGCCGTATTAGTGAACACGAAGAAGAACACTCTGCTGCCGTATTAGTGAACAGCTAGTCAATAAACTTAAACATAAACCAAATACTCCATTAGGCGCTCATAGGATACAGAGACATAATTTTTTAAATAGAATGATAACTTTTTATTTGCTGCGTATTACAACTTTTTTCACCACCACACCATGCGGGTCCTTCGTCTCATCTGTCTCTCGGCTAGTTTTCTATCGATCGGTGCCGTCAGCGATGGCCGTCAACGGGATTGATCTGGGGAGCCCAAATCGGCATTGAACCCAGTTAAGACGAAGCTGTAGTTGAAATCACAATGTTAACATTATACTTGCTGTCTGTCACAATCTTTCACGGCAGTTATGTGAAATACAATCGCAATGATTTTGAGCAATTTTGAACCTAACAAATTTTTTGTTGATATACCCAGCTTCAATGTACTGCTAGAGCCGATGTCCCATGAAACCTTGACTGTATCAGAAGTGGACAGGATGCTTGGAACAATTTTTCAGGATTTATGTTGTGGCTTTTTCTGCTGATTCCCCTTGACACGTCGTCGACCTCCCAGCGATTGTCGCCGTCCAAGCATGAGACGGTAGGTTGGGATAGCGCCGGTTACAAGGTCGCATCTGAAATGCTTACCAATTCTATAAACTTCTCGGTAAGTGCTCATTTATTGAGGTCACATTTACGAACAATCAACGAAACCCAGAAGAAGGTTTGTTCAGTTTGAAATGACTGTAGTGCTCGTTGCACTGCAACAAAGCTTTCGAACTAACGCTAGATAACGGTTGTTTCAATTTTCACATGACCCGGCATTAAATATTGTGCCGGTCTCGGGTTATTTTTCATTCATTACGTTTCTTCACATGCATCGTTCACGACGGTTCTCGAAATTGTGTGTGCGTTCGGTCATTGCTAGAGGATTCTGATCTTGTTCATTAATGTCGCTGAGTGCTCTTCGAAATGACTCTCCTTAGAATTTTGCACAATCGTGCTAAGGCGTTCCCATGCCTTGTAGATTCGAGTATGCTTCTCAAGCAAGGCTAGTTCCAATTTCCGGATCCCGAAAGGATAGGGAGTCATCGTCAAGGAGGTCGAGGTGGACCCAGGGTTTGTGCCAAACTTGGCGGCATCTCTATCGTTGAGCTACTCCTAGTCAACAGTAAATTGGGAAGGTTGAAAATATGGGTCCGCAAATGATCAATGTTGTCATCCATGTTCGAGAGTTCTGTTTTTTCTGAGTACTATCTCCTTTAGTACTGATTTTTGTGCGGTCTTGGGGCCTTTACGGACATTCTAGCATTATGAAGCTCCTTTGGATATTTAGAGTTTGAAATTACTGCTGGACTCCTTCACTGCCTTCCAGTTCTAATAATTTCGTATAACCACACGTATCTTCTGCTTTCTGCTTGCTAATGCCTTGGCCAGCCTTTGGTGAAGGATTTCGATTGGGCAGTGTGTTGCATTCAAAATTTTTTCCTTACTTCTTATTTGGTTGTTTTGGGGTCGGTTTGAATTGGTTACCTTCTTGGCATGCGTCAAGAAGTAAATAGATTACCACCGGAAAACTGAGTTAAGGCAAGTACTCCACTGGGCGCCCTCAGGACACAGAGACATAACGGAGAAGACTGTGAAGTATAATTTGCCATCCTCGCCCAATAATCGAAAACTCCAGCGCTCAAGCTCGAAGCATTCTAGACAAATTCCAAAAATTTAAAAATCAAGCGCGCGGAAGAGTGCCTCATTATCACTCAAGATTTCACTCAATATCTCATACTGATGTTTCAACGTGAGGGATGCGCATTCCACGCCGAAGTGAAGTCTGTGCGGTTACTCTAGTTTTGGAATGCTAATTGGAAGACCCATGTAGAGCAGTGAATTTGTGAAGAGGCTGTTTTTTTCATTCGACTAAAATTCGGATAATAAGGTTTCTCGATGGTGGTTATAGAGGTATTTGGCTGACTACACTGCAGTCAACTTGACCTTTCCAGTGCTTGAAGAGGGCGAGATCCACAGAAACGACGGCTTTTGTGGGTGAAAAGTATGGTAAGAACCCTGTGTTTGCTCATCAAGAAAACGGGCACAACCGGAACTTTAGTGGACCATTCGCCTTCATGTGAAGTTCGTTGCGTTTTAAATGAATTTAGTTATCAAGGGTGACCAGAGAGATATACGTTGTGAATTCCGCATAATGATTTCTGTACCTAACCCTTAGGTTGAGTGTGAGGATTAGCGAAAGAGAAAGCAAACTAACGTCCATCAGCTATCAGATATTACGTTGAATGATAGAGAAGGAGGAGCTCTGTAGGCTTTCGTTACTGAATTGCATCCATTTTCTTACGTGCGTTTCAGGTCGATCCATGTGTAGACTTCTTTGAATTCACTTGTGGGAACTGGAAAGTCAGACACCCAATTCCAAGTCATAGGTCCAGCTACTCTCAATTTAGCGTTCTCCACGACAAAGTTCAAGCAAAAATGAGAGGTAGTAATTACAGCTTATAGGACTATGGTTGTACAACGTGTAGATTTGTTCAAAGTGGATGTTTCCAACGAAGTTTTTGGGGTAAATTGACCTAACTGGAGTTCAGGTAGTCCGTTATCTTGCTTGTATTAATTGGCTTATGACGAACATCTTTCAGAAATCCTCGAATCAGAAGAAGTGTTCCCGTCGAAATCTGTAACTGCCCTAAAGTTGATGTATCGCAGATGCATGGACAAACACGAGCTTAACCGAATTGGTGCAAGAAAATTGATACAGTCAATAAGGGTGGGCCATTTTTGGTGTGCCTCCACTGTGTGGAAGGGAATTCAGTAGAACACTAAACCATTTATTTCGACTAGCCAAATGTAACGAAGGAAATAATAATCCACTCCCGTCGACGGTCGTTTGGTGATAACACCGTTAGGGTAAAAAAAACTAGCTGAGAGAAAGGCAAAGTAAGTGCCTGAGTAGGATGGTGAATACCACGCGAACCCTCGGAAAGGGTAATTAGAGGGTTTGAAGCTCATCTGGTGTTCCGAGCTTTGCTCGTATCTCAACATCATTGTAATTGCATTCACATTATTCCTTGCTGTAAAAAAAATATTACTTACTTACTTGGATGGTCTGTCCTCACTAGTTGTGCGGGCTTCAACATAATTTCCACTTTTTCAAAGTTTGCTGGTTTAGCCACTGCCATTCCCTGGAGTCCCGAGGTCAGCCTATCAGAGGTCTGCCTCAGGTCGTCACTACGACAGGTAGTCGTCGCCTTGTGGCTTGGAGTGAGATTTGCCACAATGCAACTAGTTCGATGGCATGACGGTGGTGGATCCTGGTGTTGGTTTGCTCTTAGCTGGGCTTTCTAATGGAAACGCCGCACTCATTCTCAGTTTGAGAGATCATGCTGGGGAGATGAATTCCTACCGTGGACACCAAGCCCTACACCCGTGAACACCCGTTGGGAGGAAAAAAATACAACATTTTACAAACCTGCTTCTAGCATTCTTTCGGAATTGTTCTCAGTATATATCAGTGTAATATCAATACACAAGTAACAGATTGCGCAAGATTTTTAACAGAACTTTGGGGAGTGGCCGATGTTGGAGGGAAACAACTGGCGCGTCGATCAATTTGACTTGACAACACTTCTTATCAACATCGCAGCGGTCAGAGGAGTCCATATTTTTATAGACAGCTACCTTACGATCGACAACAGGAACGTTTCCCGGAGATTGGTAGAGGTAAAGAAAATGTCATTTCTCTCCAGCTTTTCGCAAATAGTTTTATGAGCTATTGAAGAACTTGAATAATGTTAACGCAGTTCACTGTTTAGCACACAATTTGTACTCCTACAGGAGGAAAGAAAGTTATTTTGTAGCAACCGAAATCGTGTTTTACATAAAGTTGTCCTCTTTTAGTTCGACCAGGGAGAACTTGGGTTAGGTGCTTCCACGCGTGATTACTATTTGGACAGAGAAAAGTATGGGAAAAAAATCGCTGCCTACAGACAGTACCTCATCAGCAACGTTAGTTCTCAAATTCTTTTTGCATAAATGACAGCTTTTATTTGAAAGAAATAAGAATTGGAAGACTTGATCTCAGCGTTAAGAGAGAAAGACTTGGAAAATTGATTATTTAAGGTTAAACTATTTCATGAGGACGTCGGTCTTCCTGTAAATGGAAGCAAAATTGCAAGCGATGTGGATGAAATCATCGATCTCGAAACCAAGATGGCGCAAATCCTCGTGGCCGAGAAGGATCGAAGAAACTACACCAAAATGTACAATCTAAGGCGTCTCAGTGAATTGCAAACACTTATGCCTTTGGTGGGAATTTCGATTATCAGAGGTACACAGAGGGATCAAAAAATTTACTTCGAAAGTATGTTTTTCGTCCAATTTTCCTACCATTACTTTTTCAGTTTTAAAGAATGTTCTTCCTTTCAAACGACTGCTACGTTTAACTATAGAAGTTCATGATCGCTTCTTACAGTCCTTACTTTAGTATGAAATTCCTCTAATCAGCTCCTAATATCTTAAGGGCCGAAGAAATTATGCATAATTCCGTCGAAGCGGAAATATTGGCAGATTTCCCCTTCATGCCAATATATTTCAAAACAAAGTGATATTTATTAACTAATATAAGAACGACCAGAGTTTATATAACTGGCGTATTCAATCAGAAACAAGTTTGAATATGCTGTTTGGTTGTGATTGTTTTCTTGGAACCTATAAAATCCATACATATTTCGTTTTTCCTGTCGGGAGTTGTATTTTTGATCTGACACGAAATCAACTAAACAAGTAGGGTTGCTCTAGCGGGACACTATGGTGTTTTCTAACTTAAGGCTTGCATTTGGGCTGCTGCGCTTGTGTTGGAATTTTCACCAATTTAAGTATTGCTTTACAGTGCTTGAAAATCTTCACTCCAAGCAAATTTAAATTTAAAGAATACCTTGTGAAGAACACATGCGATCTTAAAGCGACAGAGCACAGTCGCTTCCAGAAGTCTGTGAAATTGTTACAACCTCAGCTCCTCTAGTGACTAATAACTTATTCAGTTTTTAATTTGTTGAGCTTACACGAGCTTGATAAATTTGCTTGTTTCGGCTAACGTTTCGACGTGTTCGTCTTCACCAAGGCCGATGATTCGTGTCGGTGGTCCACAGTTGTTCGTTATCTCGATGTTGCGTCTTTGTTGTTGTACCGAGATCGGATCTTCTTCAGTGAACACCCCACGAATGAGCCATGCACACCCGGCCGAACCCTTTTATACAGAGCGATTGTTACTGACATGACTATCTGTTGATAATAGTTTGTTTTTCAACGGATAATCCACCCTTTAGCAGTCGATATTATGTTAGCTAGCACAAAGCAAATAGCAAAACGATTTTCAAACCGACCGTCATTTAACCTCGGTAGGAAATTATTGGGCACTGTCAAAAATCAGCTCCGTCCCGAATGTTAACACATTAGCATTGGTACCTATATCCGTGTTGCCGACGCAGCTACCCGATAATTGATTTTTCGGCACACATGCTGTGAGTGGATATCAACTCACACCGGTCTTTACGTTCCACGTGGCAAAACGCTCACCTCTTTTTGATCCACTTTTCTCGCCATGATTTTGTTCTCCTGTGTATTTAGCCAATATTTCTGGCGATTCCTCTTTCGCGTTTACTCTCTAGGTAGTTCTGTGTAATTTCCAGCGATTTTTAAACATTTCGGACTGCTACGTGTGTTCACTGTATAACAACTACAACCTTCAGTGTTTGGTAGTTGCATGTAGAAACTTTCTGTGGGCGTTTTTATATATTCCCGTTCCATAAGGTGGCTATGACCAACCATAGTTGCAGCAAACGTAATAGCGATCAATTAGTGAACAAGAATCACTTGTACATGCTTAACCCATATTAGAAGCTATAGGTTTTTCGGAAACTATTATTTTTCTACCAGTTATGCACCTGAGAGGTTGTGATCATGAGGAAGGTATAGAACAAACTTCGCTCTGTCGCTCTCATTGTAAGTATGATATTCTTAAAATGTCGTCTTCACCGTTACGTTTTTTGGAGTTTACGTCTTCAAGAGGTGAAAAATGAGGGCACGATTTCCGTCTTAAAAGCGAGCCCAACAGCAGCAAACATTAACGACGCTTTGTACACCACTATGGTGTCATACACACGTAGTTTCAAATGATATACACTGGATAGGCTATCGATTGAATATAAAAGGCACAACCAAAGCCTTTATACAGCAAGGTAAACAGCTGCAAGAAAACTGAGTGGATATCAACTCACTTCGGCCATTGCACGACCAATACACGAATGGAAATCCATTCATATCCGCCTTCATAGTGGATGAATGGACAGGAGCATTTATCAATCACGGCATGTAACAGAAATGAAAGATTTAAAGTTTGGAATTGTGGCAATTAAAGCTAATAAAATAGCAGTGCTTGCAGATTGACTGGTACAGATATTTCCGCAGTGTTGCTCCTACTTTCATCAACGACTATCTGGCTGGTAACCCGAAAATGCTCATAATAGAAATCGACTACATGAGAAGAGTCAACCGTCTGATCAGCTCGACTGATCCGAGGATTATCACAAATTATGCCTACCTTCGGTACACCTTGAGTTGGAGCGGCGAGCTCGGCAAGCGATATGAGGACGTCTACCAGGTTCACAGAAATTCGGTTGTCAATATTGCCTGCGAACACCTTTTGATTACCAGAAATTCTGTGGTGTAGAACTATTCGAATCTGTGAAATAAAACCACAATGCGATTTGTGGTTTTTTTATCATAAAGGATTCATATCTTTTGTCATAGTAAACCATTTGTTTGAGCGAATGTGAAGTCGCTGTTGCTTCATTGTCGGAAATTATCTTGTTCAAAAACATACCATTATGTAGAAAAATATTTTTGCTTTATCGTAAGAACCTTATGTAAGCAAATCTGTTTTAAGAAGTTCTATTACGTCATGTATGGGCAAAAAAAGAAGGCACCTCGATGGGTAGACTGCACCAGCACGACTACGTACCAAATGCAATACGCTGCTGGTGCGCTCTATGTTAGGAAAGCATTCAATGAGGTTCATCATTGAAATTCATTAATTTCTTAATCCATGCGCAGTTTTCCACCGCATCACAACGTGTTGTCTTTCTAAGGAACATTCTTTAGCTTCTTTCTGTATATGTGAACCTTAGCAGTGATGGGATAATGAACGAATCTTTGTAAGACATGGACATCCTTTTGCAAATGGGCCACAAAAAAGGGTCCACCAACATATGCATTCTTTAAGTCCCAATTTCTTTCAATGTAAAAGTCAGTAATTCGCAGACATCAAAAAAACATGATGCTGGAGATGATAACGGATCTGCAAGACGCATTTCACAACATGTTGGCTGAGAGCGACTGGATGGATGAGACCATGAAGGCGAGGGCAATCTATAAGGCAAGGCACATGCTCCGACATGTCGGCTATCCAGATTTCATTCTCGACGATGAGAAGCTGGACGACTATTACAGTGGAGTGAGCAGTACTGAATGATTCCGCACAAAAACACTCTAAGAACTTCCACTTATTCTTTTGAATAGTTCAAGAAGTGAGGTGTTCCTTGGATAATCAGAAACTGCGAAAGATGGAGAGAAAGGGAACCCGAGCAAACAATGTAAAGAGGTTGTTGGCAATTTTAAAATGTTTTGTCACGGCTAATTTCTTAGTGGTACCAAGTCTTTAATCCATACTATATACGATTAAGCATGAAAAAGGGGTTATTTCTTAATGAACGACTTAAAACACATTGTTAAAATGGTAGGCCTAACATTCAAATCCTTCCAGAGGAAGCCATTGTTAATTTGAATACTTACATTTGATCAGGGTAAGTTCTAGTACTAAGACAATATATGTGTCAAGCAACGATACAGCTTGGAATAGATTCCCTCGTAAGGAATTCTAAGCTCAAAAGGAGAAGAATGTTGCCACTGAGAAGCACAGCATAACGTATGCTGATTCCAAGTTGGAGCCTAGCGAGCATGAGTGGCTGTAATCCCACCAGAAGGAACAAAAACAAAAGACCACATGATAATGGTGTTTCCCCGGCTAGTGGGAGTAAGATTTCAGCAGAAGCCTTTTGCAATTATGGTTTTGAATTTTGTTAAGGATTTGATTAGTAGCCATTTCTAAATTAGTAGGGCTCTAAATTTTGCAAATGTTTTCGCATATTTAAAAATTTCAGCTGTCCATAGAGGAATCGGATTCCTACAGTCAAATGGTGGAAAAGTTGAAACGATGGGGCATCGAGTTTGCTTTCAAACTTCTCATAGAGCCTGTCGATAGGAATGACTTTGATTTTAATCCGGTGGATGTGAATGCCTACTATTGGTTCATGTCAAATTCGATCAGTAAGCAACTGACTATTACTGGCGTCTTTTCATTGAGTAAAAAGAAAAGTAAATAAGATTAAAAGCCCAGCATCCTAGAGTTTAGTCAATGACATACAAGAGTAACTAAGATCGACAAACTTAGAAGAAACTTCTGTGCCATTCTATTTCTAGAGTTACCAGCAGCCATGCTTCAAACGCCCTTCTTCCACCAAAGTTTTCCAAAGTGAGGTTTTAATATACGAGGAAGAGAATTCTTGATAGAGGGCAAATATTAGTTATGGAAAAAATTGAAAATAAAAAGGAAAGATTTTACTAAATGAAGAAATGCCATTAAGTGCCTCATGCTCATCAATACAGAGACAGGCAAAGCATAATCTGCCCACCTCATTCCAGAGCACTGAACTATGGAGGAATTGGGGCAGTAATTGGACACGAGATCACTCACGGATTCGATGACGAAGGTATTTCCTTTCCTTTTACTCCCATAGCTTTGTCTAGCCTTCAGGAGATAGTTGGTTCTAAAGCCATGTTGTGCATATTAAATTGTGGGTTTAGGGAGCGTACATCGGAAGCGGTCATTCCGTTGTCCTGGAACGAAGGTTTCTTCGGGAGACTAATTTCGAGCCCCTACTATGTCAGACTTGCTCATAGGTTGCGTGTAAACGTGACTGTATCACTGTATATGTAAGAGGATGTACTAGTGTGCAGATTGTGTTTTGTACATTTGAGCAACCTGTAATCGGTTAACTGAAGGACTCGTAGAAATTGGGCTGTGGTTGGCTCCGGTAATCAAGTTCATGCGCGCTTTAGGGAAGCTCGATTGCAGAAGGAACATGTTCATCGCTAAGTTGACTCCCCGTTATTGTGCATTTCCTAATCTTCTTCGTTGCAGACCGAAGATATTGAAACTACTAAATTTTCGACATGTTTTCAAGGAAGTATTTAGTGTCGTCAAATTCGTTTCTTATTCACAGGCAGGCAACTTGATGCCGTCGGGAATCTGCTAGACTGGTGGGACTACAGGATGGAGGTCCAGTTTGCGAAGCGTGCACAGTGCATCATTGACCAGTATGACAAAATAGAGGTGTGTTCAAAGAGTGAAATAATGGTGAAGTATGGTCATAGATAATTCAAATGCTCAAATTGGTCTTCCCTCAACTGCAGCCCATATTGGAATGCGGGGCTTGCAGTCCCTACGTGCAATACCAAAGAAGGACAGAAGGTGTTTAGATGAATGCCAGTGAACGCAACGAATTTGACCAGCAAGGAAATGCATGGAAAATTTTGAAAAAAAAAACAAAAGAAAATTGCTGTAGGTTCCTGGAACTGGTCTGCATATCAGTGGTAAGCTAACGCAAGGAGAGAATATAGCAGATAACGGTGGAGTAAAGCAAGCGTTCAAGGTAAATCATTGTTCTAGATTGATGCTTAGTCCGTGTTAGCATAGACTTTGCCAGAAGAACGTTTGTAACTTGTCATTTGGTTAGGAAGGAAAATCAATTAGGTAGCGAGGAAGGATCCCATTTCTTGCAAAACATCAGATATTATGGAAATGCATTTGGTAAAAGAACTGCATTTTTAGGCGTACAAAAATTATCTGAAGAAATTTGGTGAGGAAAAACGGATTAAAGGATTGGAAAAGTACAATAATGAGCAAATGTTCTTCATGGGATACGCGATGGTTGGACAACGCTGGATTTCTCTCTTGCTTCACCTTTTTCCCAATAAGCTTTCTACCCAATTTGTTTTTTTTTTTACTTTTTTTGCTCAAGCAGCACGGGTTACACTCCAGAGTGTTTATGAACTATGGATACCTACTTACTTGGATACTTGGATGTCCGTTTCCACTGGTTTTGCGGGCTCCAGCACAAGTTCCACTCTCTGGAGATTTGCTTGTTTGGTCATTATGGTTCTCTGGAGTGGCCAAAGTCTCTCCCAGGTCGTCACCACCACAGACAGTCGCTGCCGTTGTGGATCAGAGCGAAATTTGCCGTCATGCAACTAGTGTGATGCCAAGACGGTGGTCGATCCTGGTATTGGTCTACTCTTAGCTGGGCTTCCTGATAAAAAGGCCGGACTCCTCAGCTTGGGAGACCTTGCGGGAGGGACGAATCCTCCGCTGTTGACAGCAGCCCGACTCCCAGGAACACCTCCTAACCACGATGAGGCGGTATACCGTTGGGAGGTATGGACTATGGATGTCCTGTAAAATGGGAAATAATCTATTTTTAGTTAATTTTCCACCTAGGAATACTCTGAACAGAGGTGACAAACCAATGACGAATACAGTATACTTCATCTATTATAAAAAGCTGTGAGATACAGCTGTGTCCGACGAAGTGCATTTAAGGGAGTTTTTCTTGATAATATGCTGAAATGATGGCATATGGCTTAGAAAGAAATGATATGCAGGTCTGGTGTGGCCACGCAACGACAGATGCCCTAATCGACTCCATTCTCACCGACCTCCACGTTCCCGTAAAATACCGGTGTGTGTCTACCTATCTCATGAATTGATTTCACAATGTGAAGCCTTATTTTCGATCAATTCTGCTATGTAGCCATCTATGTGAAATTTTCTAAGATCTTATTTGTAAAATGTAAGGTTCCCAAATAATTGTTACTATGCGAACTGCGCAACCATTTACTGTAGAGACTTAGCAAGTGTTGGCAATCGTGATGATTTTAGTATCTTAGTGGAAAATTTTTAACAAAGAAATTCAGAGAAACTAATGCAGCAATGAGTTGTCTTATGTGTTTCGACCTTAATATCCTGTCGTAACTGGACTTTCTTTTTTCAGTGTGAATCAAGTGCTCGCTAATCAACCAGAATTCGCTGCCGCTTTTAACTGCGCAATCGGCACTCAAATGAATCCGACGGAACGATGTGCTGTTTGGTAGAGAAGCTGGACATGAACTTCATTAGCTCTGCTGAAACATCACCTCGAATGCTATTTGTATATTATTGTTGCCTATTCTGCACATGTAGACTGTAAAAGTCTTTCATCTAATGCTTGTTTCTTTTCTGTGCTACCACGAAATACGCCAACACTTGTTTTTAATAAGCCTTCAGTATGAATGAGAGGGAAGCCTTAAAATGCAAGTGGCACTCCTTAAAATATGCCCATGGTACAATATTACGTGTCAGCCTGTCCTTGATAGAACCTTCTCGACTCCAAGGCAGGCCCGCCGTTTCTGCTGGCTTTACCATCATACCCTCTACAATGTTATCGTAAACAGTGAACGTAGTGAAAAAGAACCTTATGTTAACCGCAAGTAGTACGAAACACCTTTTCTATAAATAGCTTATATGAAAAGTGTCGCTTTTAACTGTGAAAGTTGGTATTTGAATGAATTCTATGTGTTCTTGCTTCTTCCTATTTGTAAGCATGCAGTTATACCCAATGTAATCTGTTTTGCACTTAATAAGATGGCCCAGTATTCGCGATTCTTTGAGGGCTGAAATAATTTCCTTTAAGAACTTCCGCACTACTACGGCTTATTGCCTTTAAGAACTTCCGCACTACTACGGCCTTGACACAACTAAAAGAAATCAAAATTTGGTATTCGTTATAAGCAGTGACATTTTGAGTTGCTGAAGGATGATTTACTTTTCGTCAATTTGTCCCAAACTGCAGCAGCAGACACTGTCGTGGGGAACGTTCCATTAAAAACTGAGATCTTATTTCTCTGAAAAACCTTTCTTGCTTCTATTTTCCTTTACAGCTTGATCCTTTACTGTGATTTCCTATTCGTAGCCGGAAAGCATTCATTACGATTAGGAAGTAACAGTTTGTTGGTGCAATTCATTTCTCCCAGACACCTCATCTCTCCCATAGAGTGATTGCTCTACCAAGTAACAGAACCTAGGTGCACATCAGTCATAAAAGCACCGCATTTGTTTTTTTGTTCTAACTTTAGAAAAAACCAAAACAATTGCAAAAGTAAAAAAATGCAATTTTACCATACATTTTTTAAACTTCAACTGCCGATAGGAAAGTTCCACTCACTTATTCCTGTATGTGTTCTCCGATTTCGGTTTAACTTCTTAGCCCTTCCCATATCGTCACTGAATATTGTTAGATGCCAGATTTGTCAGCAGAGGTTATTCCAAGATGATTGTCGTTCCTAATATTACTGCATTCCGAGTTTTCAGTTAATGAATAAATAGTACAGATGGTACACACCTTTTCAGTTTGGGGTAACTCTTCCACAGGGATTGACCATATATGGCCTATGATTTCTTCACCATTCGATTAATAAAAAGAGAACATCTGCTATTATCAAAAAAAAACTGCCTCTACTCTACTAGACTACTCTTTTAGCTCGGATCCTTCTCCCAAACGGAACTCGCTGGTTCTTAAGTATTTCGAAATTTTCTTCCCTTCAAGGGCAGTTTATTCAGAAACTAATGGGGCATATCTCGGCTCAAAAATCCTTGTCGATTGAAATAACCCACTGAATTCTACACACTATCATCAAAGCAAAACGAGTTTATTTGCGCCAGTTGCATGGGACTTCTGGAGGCGATGAAGGCGTTAAAAGCTGTTTTTGGTCTCGACATGATTTCTGAAGCTTTTCTCACATATGGAGCTGTTGTGAAGTTTAAAGAAACGGTAGTCGGTAAGCGATAGTCTGGGGAGTACGGTGGATGAGACAGAGTTTCGTCGCCAACCTCGTTCAACTTTTTGCAACATTGGTTGTACCTCGTACGATCGCATATCGCAGTGGAGGATTGGTCTCTTTCTGTTGACCAGTGCGAGGCGTAGCCGTTGAACTTTCTAATACACATCGTCGATTTACCGGACATGGTTCTCCGTTGTAATCGTTTCATTCTTATTTAGGAAGCTGTGATAGACGAAACTAGGTGTAAACACCAAACGGTTATCATAATTCTTTTTAAGAGGAAAAGATCTTTATAGATAATATGCAAAGAATACCAGAGTAAGGATGAACATTACGAGTGAAAAAGCGTAGGTCTAGGTGGAGTATTGATAACGATCCCATTTCATTACAAGCGAGGCTGAACCAACCCATAGGCATTATTTTAACCCCACACAAGGTCAACTAGATCTCTTATCTCTTCCGGATCGGAAAACTAGTACCATACTCGCCCTCGACCAGGTCACACCTCTACTCAACACGGGAACGTGTGACCAAGGCCATCCCATGATTTTTGGAAGGATAGACTCGGTCAGCATTCAACGACATTCCTAGAGGAGACAAAAATCGTCAATCATCATCTGCACCTGCGCATAAGAGCCTTTCAGAATTTTATTTACTATCTACTCTTTTTTTCATGACACGGCATTATTTTTTAATGCAACGGTAAGGATGCCGAGTTATGAGCAAAACCAAGGACCTCTGGTAGGCTTCCAGTCCAGGATTACCTTTACCGGGGACTCACGTGCTGTACGGCAATCGCACCGATAGAGTAAAAAATATGGCTGAGAGAAAGGCAAAGAAAGGGCATCAATTGGTGTTCTGGAGAGTAATTGAGCCTTTGGGTAAGGGTAATCGCCAGTTGGAAGTGCAGTTGAAGCCCCGAGTTTCGCTCATATCTCAACATTCTTTTCGTTCGAAAATCTGTTCGGATAAAAGATTTGTGAAAACGACTGCGATGCGAGAAGTGTTATGATCCTCATAACTTATGAAATGGATTGTTTAGCTGAAGTACATTGCATAAACAAGTAAAGATGAGCTAAAATTGTTGCACAACGGAGTTACAATGCCTTATATATTACTTCGGAATGGATTTTCCTACGCACGACAGGATGGACAACTCTAGTATGTTAAGATAACGATATGAAAAGTAATCATGCGGTACTGGTAGCGGATATGGAGTGGGAAAGAGGTGCGAATAGCCACAGGCTTATCAACGATATCCATGCGCATTTCAATGGCGCAAGCAGTACCATTTCGCAACACATGATTAGAGACGACAGCGGTTTACAGTCAGCATGGGAATTGCAGGGATAATATGAAATAGCGGAATAAGTCGTGTGTAGCGCTGCGCTAAGAGGTGCTTCTTAATACACGCGTGGTCTTTGGATATGATCTCTTGCCCAGTTCAGCAAGCCATCCATCCCTCCGGGATCGGGAAATTAGTACCAAACCTACCTGTGAGGATAGCAGCACTAATTTGGTATGAACGTTGTCAAACGTTTTATTCTTTTGTTCTTTTATGAACGGATAGAGAATGTCTTCTACATTATATAGTGATCTAAGGCGGTATCAATGACTGTGAGAGAAATTAACTGCGTCGGACCGTATAACAACAAAGCCTAAGTGCAATTATAAAAAAGTACAATTTCGGAATGAACGAATAGATTATTGCGATGGAACGATCCGTTTTGAAAACCTGTTATCGCACATGCTATCATGATTGTAGCAGCGCTCAAGGTATTCAAAAACAGTGAAGATGAAGAATGCACTTTTAGATGACTGGTAGCCTTTTTAAGTTACATCGATAGCAGAACTCCTTTCGGAAGTTTACAAGAACAAACAACGATGTAAGTATGAGAAATAATTTCGCTATCAACCAAATAGAACAACGTCCTGCAGTGTACGGAAGGATTAAGCGCTATCATTTGTATACGTACCTCTCCTGCTCCCTGTATTGTATGTCTCCTGCACACTTTAAATTTATCTACGGAACTTCACGTTATACCATAACAGATTTCTTTCGGAAACATCACAGTTGTCGGTTGGACGAGAAGATAAGATCCTGATGGCCATACGCAGCAATTAAGATAAGAGGTGAGATCACGATGTTAATGTTTTATTTACTGCCTACTACAATTTCTCACGGAAGGGTATTGTGCGTGATAGAACCACAATGATGCTGAGATATAAATTCTATGATGCTGAGATATTCGCAAGACTCCGCACCGCAGTGTGCGGAGGGGAACGAACGCTCTATTACCCTTTCAGGCGGCTAACGCGTTCACCATCACATTATGCGGGTCCTTTGTTTCGCCTGTCTCTCAGCTAGTTCCTTCGATCATGCCATCAGCAATCACTCGTTCACGGGATACTGTAATAGGCAGTAAACAAAAAGCCAACACTGTGATTTCGACTACAGGCTCAGTTTAATTGGGTTCATTGCCTGGGCTCACTAGATCGATCCTGTTGACGGGTGATTGCTGATGACACTGATCGATAGAAAACTAGTTGAGAGACAGGCGAAACGAAGGACCCGCATGGTGTGATGGTGAACGCGTTAGTTCCCGAAAAAGTTAGTAGCGCGTTCGTTCCCCACTGCAGACACTTGCGGTCCCCAGTTTCACAAATATTTCAGCATCCCACGTCCGACTTTCTATTAACCTCGGCATTGATCAAGTAATTCTTCGTATTCTTGTTGAGCAAACACGAGGTGTTATTTTTATTCTTCATTCACGAACAAGCTGACGTTCCGGCGGATTTCATCTTCCTCAGAGCCTGGAAAGGTCAAGTTGACAGCAATCTATTCGGCCAAACACCTCCAGAAGCAAACAGAGAAAACGCTAAACCTAGATTTCAATCACATTGAACACAAAATAGCTTCTTTGCACACTCACCGCTTTCTATGACTCTTCCACTGTCGCGTGGAGACCAACCGCACAGAATTCACATGGAAGCGTAATGTGCCCATCTCATCAGAATAATAGGCTTATATATTGCCCAATATCACGCGTGATAATGAGACATTCTTCCCTGCGGTTCATTTTCGGATTTCTGGAATTGATCCAGAACGCCTCGAGAGTTTTGCGCGCTTGTGTTCGCTGTTCTCGTGCGAGGATCGTGACCTGTACTTCAAAGTCCTCCCCGCTATGTCTCTGGGTCCTATGCGTGCCTAGTGGGGTATTTGGTTTACGTTTACCGACTAGGTGTTCTTTTTGTGCGCACACAGAGTGGTCTATCCGTTCCGCCAATGTATTCGTCTCCGCACGCCTTACAGGAGATCAGATAGACTGTACCCGAGCTCATGCAGTCACCGTCTCTACCATTAGGGCAAATTATGCAGTTTAGCGTTGCACATAGACGGTCATATAGGCGGTTACGAACCAGCTGGCGCCTCGTACCTCTCGCATACCACGTTTTTGCACTTCAGTGAGGTTGGAGCTGTATCTTTTCGTGCGATAGTGATTAAGGACTTTGAAAGTTTCATTCGTAAACACACGAAATTTAACATCAACTTCATTCCTGGGCTCTTGTTGTCTAAAGAACGGCTGAGGAAATGGTGCTTTTGGTAGGGCCCCCCACTTGGTGTTGTTCGCACCTATTTTGTGTTTCATCTCTAGCTTTTTTCACGGAGTCTATCTTGAAGTTCATGTAAAGCTACCTGCGTCCCTACGCAAGGCTACCTTAGAAATGGGTTCAGATGGTGAGAAACTTGGCGCCAATTCTAATAACGAGCGCGCACCGTCAGGGAGAGTCATGCGCGTGCCGTTTTGTACTCGAACCGTTCGGATTCACATAAAAAAGCCATCGCAATTAAAATCACAGTCAGTCAATTAGAAGCAGTCAAAAGACAAGAGAGGAAACGAATCAAGACTGGACGTAGAGAGAGGTATCACAGAAACGTTCTTGATAGTTGTAGTTGTTAAATGCAGTGGAACAATTCCTGGCCATTGTTCAACCGAAGACACAGACTGCTGTTAATTAGATGACTATCTGTGCAAAACAGAACATCAACTAACTTTGTGAACACTCTCTCCAGAGGTTTCATCGCCAGAACGGCGAAGCGATTTAATGCTATTAATAAGACAAAGAATACAACGGCGATGTCCGTGAAGTCAACAATAGTTGCACCATTTCATACCTAGAAGACGAGTCATTTAATAACAATAGCTGTTAGAAGAACTAATTATCTCATTAATAGCTCTCAGTACCACTTAGTAGCGTGGTAGGATAAAAATTTGTTTTACAGAACTGCAGGCCCACCAATATAACAAGATTTTTCGCTAGCCATTGGAGGTTATAAAGAGCGAGCTGTCAATATGGAAAGTGAGTTGGGATATGTTCTCACGAAAATTGACTACCCAATTAAAAAAGTCTCTGATTTTTGATGAGCTTGTTTTGGTCAAAGGAAATAACAATTCTGTAGATGATCGTACCATTTCGACAACTGTTCTCCTCTTGAGTCAGGAAAAGTGCATGGAACAACGCAGGTTACTTGAGCGACCAGATTCAACGCATTGGACAGTGTTAACTGCCAAACAATGGTGAAAAATGGATACTAAATCAAGAAAAGTATAAAAAATCAGTAGCTAGTATCTTTTTTCACATTACGCTTCCATGTGAATTCTGTGCGGTTGATCTCCACGTGATACACTCAGTGGATGACTCAGAAAGCGGTTGCTGTGCAAAGAAGCTATTTTGTGTTCAATATGATTGAAACTTGGTTTAGTGTTTTCTCTGTTTGGTTATGGAGGTGTTTGGCCGAATAGATTGCTGTCAATTTGACCTTTCCAGGCTCTGAGGAAGGCGAAATCCGCCGGAACGTCTGCTTGTTCGTGAATAATGAATAAAAAATAACACCTCGTGTTTGCTCAACAAGAATACGAAGAATTTCACCATCATTGTGAATGTACAACAAAAGAGTTGACGTCAAAATACTGAGCAGGAAGCTTCTGTTTAAAGGTGAGTTTTGACAAAACAGTGTGTTTTCAAATGATTTCCAGCAAGTTTGAATGGCTAGATTGAAAGGTTTCAGGTCATTAGTCACTCAAAGAAATAGTGCAAATTCCTACAGTTCAGGAAGTTGGAGTGGGGTCATGAAAAGAAGAAGACTAGTTAGTTTGGATAAAAAGGAATGAGTGCAGTCGAACGTTTTACTAGAACTGAAATTGGAATAGGAATTTGTTGGTACGAACAACAACAAAGAAGGGGAAAATTTTTTCTCCTATAGCTTGCACTATACTACCTTAATCACACATATTAGTTGACTGCTGAATGAAACACAGATTCCAAAACGACAAATCGACAGTGCGCAACATTCGTTTATGAAATGATATGCTGACATCAGCACGTTAACTGTTTCACGACCTCCTGTCACTGGAATGCAACTGAGATGTGCATTGAAACGAAGATGCACGGTCCGTGAGCCCGCCTACGGGGCACGATCTGCTGGTATCTTGAAATTATCGTTCTATTGCTCGGTTCCCCTCACATTTCTTTTATGTCTCTCTAATATTCACGCATTCATCATGTTCTTTTGTTTGTGTTCCCAATGGACACCTCATATGGGTCCATATGGGTGGTCTAACTTTTGTGCGCGATCAAAAGAAAATTGATCCACCATCTAAACGTGATCTTATTAGCTTCCACATGACTTTATATGTTAGTCGAAGTGTATTTTTGGGTCTCTCTCATGTTGTTTTTGCATCCACCGATTCCATTCGCACCGTCTGAAACTGCTTTTTGCAAGTACAGTTCAGAAAACCTATCCGTGGACCAGCCCCGCTATAAAATCTGTGTTCGGCAAGTCATCGATTGACTATAACATGTCATGAGGGCGTTATAGGATCAAAAAGTAATGTATATAGGCGGAAATATTGAATGAGAAGAAGTTTTAGTCAGTTGGAACAAATAGTTGTCACAGTACAAAAGCTTAATCCTTCTCACGAGCGCACTCACTTTCGCGTGGCTTGCCCAATGGACGGCGTGTGATTGGAGCGCATTTGAGGTGCGCATTAAAATCAAAACATACAATCGTAAAAAGGGTTAAAGATCACCGTTGTCCATCGATTTATTGAAAAGATCATACATCGCTTTCTTCCATCCGTTTGAAACTTATCGTCTAGCTAGCGGCTTTAGGTGACTATCTAAATTCATGATCTGAGTTCGAAGGCAAGAAGCTGGGTCCCACAGCGAGGGGTGGACGTAGGCAAAAAGGTTCCTCTATAATTGCCAGTTCACCTGTACCTGAGAAATTTGAGTGCGAGGGCAGAGAACATCCATGAAGCTCATTCTAGGGGCCTAGAAGTGGAATCGTAAACGAAATAATTTACGATTGGCATTATTAGTTTGTATTATTAAACGAGATGTTAACACAAGCAGGAAATACCGCAAATAATAGATGAGTAGGACAAGCTACCAAAGTGACATCTTTTGCTCAAAGTCTCACAAGACGCTTAGGGCTTACTGTTTGCCATTAGAAGGTTTCTTTCAAAAAAAGTCACGCTCGTAACAAAAAAATTTGGATTTTTAGAGAAGAACCAAGAGAGCTGCTTAGAAGACATTTATTTCTTCGTGAGGTTACAGATTTCCACGCATTCACCGAGTCTAGAAAGGTGGCAGCGTTTCCAGCTGCACAAGAAGTATCTCAAGAAATTTTTGGCACAGGAAACCTCATTAAGGGATAGAACAGTATACTTATGCGGAAATATTCTTCACAGAGCCATAATGATGCTGAGATGTTTGCAAAACTCTAGACCACTGGTGCTTGCGGTGGGGGGCCAAACACGCTGTTACCCTTTCCGAGGGCAAACGCGTACGCCACTAAACGCGTTAAAGTTTTGCAAATATCTCAGCATCATTATGGTTATATTTCTACTACTATACTATACTTTACTTCAGTACTTTGCCTCTAAAAAATAGTAGGCAGTAAATAAAAAAATTTACGACATTTTTCGTAGTCTTCTCCATGGTAATGTTACCTTGATCTTCTCTGTTAGTCTTTGTCTGCGCTTATTTATTGCTTTGTTTCGTCTGATTATTCTTACATTCTTATCATCGCTGATTTAACCACATAGTTAGTTTAATCCCTTAGCAGTGAGGAAGTACGCTTTACCTGAACTTTCCTTCATAGAACACAAGATAAATTCAAATCAAATGAATTTCGTAATGTTTATTCCGTTGTCAGAGGACGGATATAGCAACAACTGTCTAAATAATTACTATTTCGTTTTATTATCGCATGTTTCTGCAGTAGTGATCATATTTACTGTTTCTCAAGTTGCTCAGCAATGCCTTAGTACGTAACTATTTTCATCCTATTCTATGGAACTTTGATCGCTATAAACAGTCTTGTTATGCAAACACATTTGTGCAATCGGAGCTTCTTGTTTGTTATTACTGTCCAGAAGTCACTATGCGTACAATAATACGAAGGGCATGAGGATAGATGTCTACGAGAGCCGTCTTCTGCCAGCTGATCTGTAGTTTTGAGGGGGCTTGGAAACGGTAGCCGACGACTGTTTTCGGTAAAGGTGCTGGACCTTTGTCATGTACCGCTTTCTAGAGAAGCATATAAGTAGTATCGTGAATTACCATCCTGGTTGATCCCTACTAATCTCATGTGTCACCCATGTCGTAGTT
The DNA here is from genome assembly GCA_018806985.1 of Angiostrongylus vasorum. Classification (NCBI taxonomy): domain Eukaryota; kingdom Metazoa; phylum Nematoda; class Chromadorea; order Rhabditida; family Metastrongylidae; genus Angiostrongylus; species Angiostrongylus vasorum. The sequence continues at coordinate 965,374 of JADANN010000148.1, read as the reverse complement.
GTTAACTCATATTGCACGTGTTCATTAGTGTACATTAACCTTACTTTACCGTTATTACGTAATAGTTCCGAATTACACATTAGCTGCACATTAACGTTACCGCGTTACGCTTCCAATCAGCCTGGTGCATCCTAATCCTCATCCTCACGTCAATGTTCATCGTTCATTAATCAATCTGCCGTGCGTTGTCAGTAACGGCGGGTATCCTCAAATGCGTTCTGCCTGCAACGCCATCGGTGGCACGTTAACTACTCCTCCCATAATGTGCGCCATGCATACATACCCGCTGGTCAGCTAATGCTGTATAAGTGCACTTAGTCGCTCTATTTCTGGCCCAAGTTATCTCTTGTGTTAATCGCGGCACCCCCGTATGCTCAAACTTCACACCGCAGACATAGCGTTATCCAACAGCAGCCTCTTGACCGTGTTTCGCAGATGAGTCACCTCGTTCGCAGACAGCTGCACCATCGGTGCTCAGGTAACTTACTATCCTCATCGATCATGTCAAAGTGCACCTAACCGCTGCAGATGTGATCCATCCTAGCTTAGCCTAATGCACGGTTCGTCTGCATCTCTCTTTGTCCTCGTAGCTCTCGGATTCTTGGCCACTGTACGCGCCAGTTTAGGCGCTGTCGTCCGCACCCTTCTGCTGGTCATTATCATAAGGTTGCTATTAGTATTACTGTATTAATGTTGTCACAGTATCTTACTTTTGTGACATTATTAGCATCACTTCAATAGTAGCTGTAGCGCCTCATAATCCTGAACTTGCCTTATTCTTGTAACACAATTTTCTATCATTATTCCTGTTGTATTGGTGTGGCATTTATGTATATAGGCGGTTTGATTACCCAAGTATGATAAATTTCTCTGTAATGGCTACGAAAAGTCTCTCATGGCGTTTTTTCTACGAATGCGAGCATTCTAATTAAAGCTAGTGATTGTTCGGTGCCGAGAACTGACTACGAAGGCCTAATTTTACACTAGCAACTGCGATAATGGAGTCATCTAATATCAATTTATGAATCGTGCTAGAACTACTACGGCTTAGAGGAACTGCCACAGAAACTTAAAAATGTACCAGAAACTTCTCCCAAAACCTTCATGGTGGGTAAAGGTGTTTCCAGAATGTATGAATGCGATGTGCAGCGTGAGGTTTGTCCCCAGCTCGGTCTCCCAGGCTGAGGAGTCCGCTGCTTCCATTTGAAAGCACAGCAATGAGCAAACCAGTACCAACAATCACCACCGTCCTGATATCAAACTAGTTGCATGGCGGCAAATCTCCCTTTGATCCACAAGGGCGGCGACTACTAAAGGTGGTGACGATCCAGGGAAGACTTTAGCTAGGCTGACCTTAGGAGTTCAGGGAACCACAATGGTTCAACCGGGAAAATGTAACGGCTCACTGTGCAAGAATGTGAATCACGATCGCGAGAATGCTTTAGCAGCAAGAATGGAGAATTGTTGGGCAGAGTACCTCAAACTTGGGCAATTAAACCTTCGTACATATGAACATATTCTTTACACAACAACGCAATGAGATTAAAAAATGTATGGGCAATAAACCACAAGTCAGGTGGCTCAATGGGTTTCGTAGGATAGTCCAGCGGGTTTTTTCTATATACCATATTGGATTAACAATAATGTAGACCATTATGCAACAGGGTTATGAGGATATGAGTGATTAGCAAATACTGATTGTAAAACTATTGCTGCGCTTATAAGAGAGTTAAGATTTACGTGTTCACAGTGCAAGAATGTGAATAGCGATCGCGACAATGCTTTAGCACCAAGAATGGAGAATTGTTGGGTAGAGTAACTATGAGCAATAAAAGCATTTACCAAAACTTATGTTAACAACACGCAGTAACTACAAGAGAATCGATGACAGCATTGATATATTTGAAATGCTAGAGCTACACATCCTAGTTGACCTCATTTGTGCCTAGGTGGATCAGAAGGAATTGTAAATGAAGTGATTATGTAGGAGAGCAAATAATGATGAAGAGAGAGGGCAACGGCGAGCTCCAAGACGTCGTCAGAAGCCAAATGACGGTGCTAGTAGGTGTGGCTACGTCCAAGTGAGTAACGTTGGTCGCAGGGTCAAGGCTCGGGTCGCACGGTCTTGTCCCCAAGCAATGAGATATACCCAATAGCACGCCTGGTGGTATGACTGATGGCTACGAGATGCTGTGTCTAGTGGCTTGCCCGATGGCTAGAATGAGATGTGGATGTAGGGCGCGCACGCGGACGTTGTGGCAAATGCAGTGTCTGTTGACTTATAGAATGTGTTTGTTAGGTAGATAGAAAATTCTCTATCCGATAGAGGAATTCTCTGTAGAAAACCTCACTCTCAGTATCCCTCACACTGAGCGCTCCTATCTATGACGTCGGGAGATGAGAAAATCTGTGAGAGGGGATGAAATCTCGGCTTGCACAGGACGTCAATGAAGACGGAGTAATGCTTCCTGCTTTGGACCTATAGCAGCAGGACAGTCTATTCTGACGTTGACATTTACGCTCTTTCTGAGGTTACCCATCTCATTAAATTTCTCGTTATCGCCTTACAAAGACGAAATGCAGCAATGGGGAAAAATTTCAGTCATAAAATGTCGTAGGCGTTGGCTTTGTCGTACTCTCGTCTTTTTCCCTTCTGGTCACCTTGTGCAAAATCTCCAACTTACGAGTCTGAAGAAAGTCATTATTATCAACAGTTACTCATCCTTTCATCACCCAAAAAAAAAGACGATTTGCTTGAGATGAGGATCACCTGTATAACCTGTTGTCTCATTGACGTTCGAGAGATTCTTGGATGGCCCGTCTTCACTGGTTTTGCGGGCCCCAGCGTAATTTCCATTCTCCGGAGACTTGCTGGTTTAGCCACTGTGGTTCTCTGAGTTCCAAGGACAGCTTGGCCAAAGTCTGCCGGTTGTCGTCACCACCACAAGCAGTCGCAGCCCTTCTGGATCGGAGGGAGCTTTGCCACCATGCGACTCTTTCTCAGCTTCGTAGACCCTGGGGAAGGAGGGGGGGGTGAGTCTCCCCGCTGTACATCACAACTCAACACCCCAGCAACATCTTCCAGCCACGGTGAGACGGTAAACCGTTGGGAGGGTTAGTTAAGGTTGGACCTATCATTAGCTGTGTAGACGGGTCAGTGGGTAGAATAACGTGGTTTATAACCTTAGTACTTACCCAGTTGTTAAAATACAGTTCAGCCCATCTAATGAACACCCAGATGTTCTTGGATCGTCTACGTAACGCGCGTCCTAACAGCGGGTACGTGATGGAGGCCTTCGACATTACCGTCCCCTTTATACAAGCGTATCGAACGACTCCGCTGTGCAAGCAGTCTTTAAACTCCTTGTACAACACAAGGGGACCAATAAACATATATGGCTTCACGATTCAGCAGTGGACGATACTCTTAAAGGAGTGTCTAAATTGCTGAGTCTGTACGTGGTCCGAGGAGTGTTACGCACAAATGAGAGGGGGTTGGCAATGGGGCAACCGCTGGAACCACCGCATTTAATTTCTAAGGTAGAAGCACCAGTAGCCGATCTCCGACCATTGCTCTACTGTAGATATGTAGATGTTTGCTCTGTCATTTGCTCAACGCAGGAGGAAATGAACAAATGTTTTGAGTTGTTGAATGAACTATCGGAGTTCATTAAGTTCAGCCGAGAGAAACGGAGAGAAACTGGCTTCTATTTCTGAACGGTCAAATTAACTTATTCGGAAACGGCTACATTACGAAATGGTACCGAAAGCCAAGTAGTACTGGTTCATTACCTCTTCCCTCACCCTTCACACACAACCAGGGCGCTTGTAAGAAACATGTTTCAAACAGCAACCAGCCTGTGCACAGGAAAAGGGCAGCAGTAGTCCCTGAACATGGCCCTGCAAATACTCATTTATAACGGCAACAAAACCAGATCTCCTTGGAATAGGTGTAGTAGAAAATTCAAGCCCTCAAATGGCAACTCTAACGATGAAAAGGTCCCATTTATCCCGCCATTTCTAATGAAATACGCGCAGGTACAAAAGGTTGCTTTAAGAAGGGTCACTCAAGATAATTCTGCAAGAGTAATTGAAATACCACCGAGCACTCCAAGATGCAAACTAGTTCGCAACATCCTGTATGACCGTCTATGAACGACGCAAAATTTTACAATTTGCGCTAACGGTAGAGATGACGATTGCATGAGTTTGGATACAGTTCATCGGATCTCTTGCAAAGCGTGCGGAGACGAATACATTGGCGAAATGGGTAGACCACTGCGCTCCGTAAAAAGAACAGCTAGTCGGTAAACTTAAAGTTAAACTGAGTACTCTACTGAGTCCGCATAGAACACAGAAATAACGAGGAAGATTTTGAAGTAGAAGTTACGATCCTTGCGCAGGAATTGAAAACATAATCGCGCAAAACTCTCGAGAGATTCTGGATATATTCCACGAATCCGAAAATGAACCGCATAGAGGGAATGCCTCATAATCACTCGTGATATTGGGGAGCACGCCTGTTATTAAGCCTGTTATTCTAATGTGAGAGGCACATTACGCTCCCATGTGAACTGTGTGCGGTTGATCTCCACGTGATACACTCAGTAGAAGACTCATGGAAAGCGGTTGCTGTGCAAAGAAGCTACTTTGTGTTCAATGTCATTGAAATTTAAGCACTTTCACTGTTTGGTTATGGAGGTGTTTGGCTGGATTGATTGCGGTCAACTTGATCTTTCCAGGCTCTGAGCAAGTCAAAATCCTCCGAAACGTCAGCATATTCGTAAATAAAAGTAGAAATAACACCTCGTGTTTGCTCAACGAGATTGTAAAGAAGCAACTACTACACGAATTAACAAACCCTACTCTTCATTCCACCACTTCAGCACAAATTTCCGAATGACTTCCTCGACTCGAACTTCAAAATGATTAATTGGGTTTTTCTGCTGTAAAGGGCTCATTTCCTTGTCATCCAATGCTATCAGTTTTCATCCTGTCAAGAAATACTTCCTACTGTTCCTAGTGCAAATGGTTGAACATACTTGAAAGCCGAGAGAAAAACCATGAAAGACATTGTTTCAATTATTTCCCACTCTTGACAACGCTAAGCTCGAAAGTGTTTTCAACAATCGGTGAAAAACAACATGTCATATTGCTATTCCTTCCTTCCTGCAAATGGCTTACCCCCACTTGGCGCTGTAACCTCTCAACTCTAAACAAAATTTCTCTCAGCTGATGCGGAACTTTGTTGATTTAAATAAAATAGTTAGAATCTAGAGATGTTATCCAAAACGATACATGTTTTATCACGACAAGGCTTTGACTTTATGGTTCTCAGAAGTAGGCTCCAGTTAAACAAAAGTATGCTGCTGCTATAATCATTCTCCTCGTTTAAATGTCTGTATATGCAACGGTGGGCGCGTGTGGCGCAGTGGTTGGAAGCGCTACTGCAAACACACACGTGGAATCGATCCTTGCGCCCATGGCCCACCAAGCCTTCCAGCCCTCCGGTGTAGACAAATTCGTACCAGACTTGTCTACGAAGATAGCAGCACTCGCTCGATACATCGGTAGGCCACTGCGAGTCATTGTAAAGGCCAAATATTCATTTTTTCACCTCCAACGATACTTAATGAAGTCGAATGCATGGCACATGATTAATCAACGCCGAGAGCTTTAACTTTTTTAACCTTTATATGCATCGGTATAACATGTCGCACTCATGCAATTATTCGCTGGTTGAACGCTTATTCTATGCCAAAACAATCTAGGCATCATCCGTGATTAATCAAGGCGGATCAAACAAGAAACAGTCTGTGATTATTCCACCACTGAGCTGCTACAAAGTAGAGAGTGGTGCAACGGTCACTACAACACTAGTGCGTCGATCTACATCACTACATGACGCGTCATCAAGTATTTTCTGAATCTCAATGGGGATTTTGCGGACCATTCCTTCGTTTGGTTTGTTGTCTCGTATCAATTATCTACAATAGTCCTCGGATTTTTCGTGTGGATTCGGCCGGCATTTGAGGACTTTGTCGTCTTCACGGTTGTCGCTGAACGTCGACCAAGTTGATTCCTAGAATGGACGCTCGCCAACAGGTACAAATTAAGAATTCGAAATTTCTAGCCGAAACCCTGCAGCTATGAACGTCAACATTGGATATGATCATCACACTTTTTCTGGACGGAATTCCATTTGTTGAAGTGCTTCCCGTCTGAAATATGAGCGTCAACGAAAATACGAGCAGCACAGGACTTCTAAGATCCACAAAGTCAACGCTTTGTCGTGATAAAAACACGTATCGTTTTGGAAAACATCTCTAGATTCTAACTATTTTATTTAAATCAACAAAGTTCCGTATCAGCTAAGAGAAATTTTGTTTAGAGTTGAGAGGTTACAGCGCGAAGTGGGGGTAAGCCACTTAGGGAAGGAGGGAATAGCAATATGACGTGTTGTTTTTCATCGATTGTTGAAAACACTTTCGAGCTTAGCGTTGTCAAGAGTGGGAAATCGGTTTTTCCCTCGGCTTTCAAGTAGAAACAAAGCCTTGTTCAAGCATTTGCACTAGGAAGAGTGGGAAGTATTTCTTGATAGGATGAAAACTGACAGCATTGGATGACAAGGAAAGGAGCCCTTTACAGCAAAAAACCCAATTAATCATTTAGAAGTTCGAGTCGAGGAAGTCATTTGGAAATTTGTGCTGAAGTGGTGGAATGAAGAATAGGGTTTGTTAAATCGTGCAGTAGTTAAAGCAACCCTGTTAATCCCCAGAGAAGTGAGAACCGGCCACCTTATTAAGTATAGAACATATTGTGTTGAGTATAATTTAGCTTTCAGATACACTAAAGTAAGGAATTACAAGATCTTTCTAAATAAAAGAAGAATGTAAAGTGTGTGCTTTTAGAAAAATAAAAAAGGCAGATGAAGGTGACAATTCTTTATCAAAACTGTTTAGGCAAAATGTTGTTCGTACTATGTGCGTGCGGTTCACTTAATCTGCTTTCCCACTTCGCTCACTTCTTATGGTGACATGGTAATACGTATGATATTAAAGCCGTAACGCAAAGTGGGAAAGCGTCTGAGTCATGAAACTAGTAGCTAGGACGGCTTTGCGAAGCCCATCGTAGCATGAGCACATTTTAAGTGGACCCATTGAAATACGACGCTTTTCCCTTTTTCATACTTGATGCCTATTAAAGGAATAGTTGGCGCATTCGTACCTGTACAGAAAATTCACTGACACCAGCAGAAAGGGGCAACTTCTACAGTCGATATTTGTTGAGCAGGGAACAGAATTATACAACCAGGAAAGAACATCGTAAAATAAGATAATATGACGTCGACGTCGTTTTCATTACCAAACAGCACAACGCTTCGTTGGATTCATTGGTGTACCAACACCGCAGTTGAAGGCGGCGGCGAATTCTGGTTGATTAGCCAGCACTTGATTTACACTGAAGAAAGATGAAGTTACGACAAGAAGAAATTAGCGTGGAAGCACTCCAAATAATTCATTGATGTAAATCTTGGTTCGAATTTCTTTCTTTAAAGTTTTCCACTCAGGGACTCACTAAGACCACCACGAATAACACCGGTTACTAAGTCCCTACAGTGTGAATTGCATCGTGACAGGTCTGTGGCAACCTTACACTTTGTGGGTGAGAGCTCCGAAAATTTGGCACGGCAAGGCTGCACAGTGTGATTAGGTAAAAAATGCATTTTTCCTTTACGAAATTAGTTATTGGGGTAGGCACATACCGATATTGTTGAGGAGCATGAGGGTCGGTGAGAATGAGGTTGATCAAGGAGTCGGCTGTCGAATGGCCACACCAGATCTGTGAATTATTTCTTTCAAAATCTTTCGTCATTATTTTGCCTTGCCAAAAAAAACTTTCTTAAAAGCACTTCGCCGAAAATGGCGCAGAGTTAAGGGTTTTTTGTTACAGATAAAGTGCCTTTCGTTTTATCACTGTTTTGTCTCAACCTTGTGGAGGGTGCTCCTGTAGCGACTATCAGTAGCGTTAATTGTTGAAAAAATTTCGAATCTTTCTGTGGACAGTATGTGGTTGACCTTTTTCGGTCAATGCGCTGGAAGAAGCCTAGTTTCAAAGAGAACGTCCTTTCTAGCTACAAGACCACGTAGGCACTTTTTGACTTCAAGCAAGGCACTGACATTACTGACATTACTACCTCAGTAGACTCTACCGTGGGGTTTGGCAAGTCAAGAAAAATACGATTCAAATGGAAAATGATACCAACTGTACTGGTGGAGGCCGTGATTTTGTCTTTACAAATATAAGAAGTACCAGTGCTCAAGTCTTTTGCAATTACAGTCTTAGTTAAGTCTGCATAAAAATAAGTGACCGTCAAGTTCAAAAGCGATACATGCCGTTTGATATATTGTAACCCCCTGTACTTTGCGCAATACGACAGTACAGTCAATAATTATTTTAAGACTGTGAAAGCAACAGTCCTTACTGAAGTCATGCTTTATTGGTGACGAAGTAAGAAAAAAAGCAAGAAGGAAAATGTAAAGGGATGCAGACAGAGGAAAAAAAAGAATCAGAGTCGCCTTACCGTAGCATATCCTATGAAGAACATCTGCTCATTATTGTACTTTTCTAATCCCTTAATGCGTTGTTCTTCTCCAAATTTCTTCAGATAATTTCTGTACGCCTGTAAATACAGTTCTCCTATTTGACATCTTTACAAAGTGTTTTGAGTTTTCTAAGAAAAGGGAATTAATTTTCGATACTTCCTCTGTATTTTCCCACTTATAAGTCTGCTTATCATTCTGAAAACAAAGACCCACCTTGAGCGCTTGCTTTACTCCACCGTTATCGGCGATATTTTCTCCTTGTGTTAGCTTACCGTTGACGTGCAGGTCAGTTCCAGGAACCTACAACAAATTCTTTTAGAAGGATTCTTCCAATCGTTGGTTTACTGTCCAAATTCATTAAATGGCGATTAATTAGCAACACTGCAAACATGTCCTCTTCTTCGCTGTTGCACAAAGGAACTGATGGTCTCACATTCCAAATCAGACAACAGAAAGAAGAACTCCATACATTCGTCTCAAGATGGGGTTATTTGTGCAAATGCTTGATTTTAATGCTAACTTCTTTATTTGCTGCCTACTATAAAATTCGCGGCAGGGTATAATGCGAAATACAACCACCATGATGCTGAGATAATTTGCAAAACTCTGGACCGCAGATGTCTGCGGTAGGGAACGAACGCGTTGTTGTCCTTTCCGGGGGAGTAACGCGTTCACCACCACACCATGCCGGTTCTTCGTTTCGCCTGCCTCTCAGCTAGCTCTATTGATCAGTGCCATCGGTAATCACCCATCAAATGGATTGATCTGGGGAGCACAAATCGGTATTCAATCCAGTTAGGCTGTGGCTGTAGTTGAAAATGCGTTAGCTTCTGGAAAGGGTAATAGCGCATTCGTTCCCCCACCGCAGACACCTGTGTCCGGAGTTTTGCAAATATCTCAGCTTCATTGTGCTTGACTTTGAATTTTCAAGGGTTCTTTTTGCTTGGATATTGAATCTATGTTAAAAATTCTCCATGATTTCACTATTCAAACACACCTCTATCTTGTCATACTGGTCAATGACGCACTGCGCACGCTTTTTGAATTTGTTCTGCACTTCGCCGTCCCACCAGTCTCGCAGATTTCCGATGGCATCGAATTGTCTACCTATGAACAAAAGCAAGATACTGTTTGTGACTTCGGTTACTTTCTTAGAGACGTACTGAACATCTAGCAATTACGGTTCTCTTTATGAGCAGACACGAAGTTGTTATTACACCATTTTTCTCACAATAACTAGCGTTTTGGTGCCTTCTCCTTCTTAAAAGATTGAAAAGGTCGAAAATAATCGCAGTCGACTTGTTCCAACGTTACCATAACCTCACCCGACAGAAAATTTAATAAATGGACCTTCAAGCACATCCAAGCCCATTTCAAGGCCACCCAACAGTTCCAGGACCGTTTACAAAACAAGTGCCCTTACAGGCCGTATGTGGTAGAGTCCTTCGACGTTACCGCTCTTTTGTCGATTGACAGTGCAATGCAAGCTATCTGCATTCTCCTGCATACAAGAACAAGGCGCAATAAATATGTACGGATCCTCGATTTAGCAGCTCATAGCCCTCCTAAAGAAGTGCCTAAACTGCTCAATCTTCAGATGGTCCGGGCAGTATTTTGCGCAAATGAGAGGGTTGGCAATGGGACAGTGACTGGCACCAAGCTTTGCCATTGCATTTATGTTTAAGGTGGAAGCGTCGCGCAAGAAGAAATGAACAAATGTTTTGAGTTGTTGAATGAACAGTATTAGTTTACCTAAGAGAAATCGAAAGAAAAACTGACCCCCCATTTTAGGATGTTCAAATTGACTCATCTAAAAACATCTTCATCGCCAAATTGTAGCAAACCTTAGCAACAAAAAAATACTGCTTTATTACGTCGCACTCACACCTTATACATAAAACGGTGTTTGTGAGAAAGATGTTTCGAACAGCCACCAATGTGTGCTCAGAAAGATAGCAGAAGGAAGAATCTCTGAACGTTGCGTAAAAAATTGTCATTTTCAAAGGGTGGGGAACGGTAGCTGCCGAGATAGGTCTAGAGCAAAAGCACACTTGAAAACGATAAGTCTATCGAAATGAGGTATCGATTATCCTAGCCTTTATTTCCAGCGAAGTAAATAGACGTATAAAATTCTGCTTAGAGCGGGCAGATTTAGAGACAACGGTGATTGAAATGATACCAAACACTCTGAGACGCCAGCTAGTTTGTAATCGCATGTATGACCGTCTATGCGAGATGCACAATTGCATAATTTCCTTCGTTCTAGTATACAATACATATAATGCTCTTTTATCACACTTGATCTCGCACAGTATCTCAGACTGACATTTTAACGTGTAAAGGGCGCACTGTTCATCCGTGTGAACTCTGTACGATTGGTGTTCACGTGAGGTACTCGCTAGAGGACTCATAGAAACCAGTGAGTATGTGAAGAAGCTGTTCTGTTCCTAATGCAGTTGAAATCTAGGTATCATAGTTTTTCTGTTGAAGTTATAAAGGTGTATGGCTGAGTAGGTTGCAGTTAACATCTTTCCAGACTATGAAGAAGATGAAACCGTCGAAAGCTCAGCTATTGTCAATAACTCGTGGAATTACAACCAGCTGTCTTCTCATCAAGAAAAACAGTGAATCATTGAGGAATGCCAAGATTAATAAAAAGTCGGTCTTGGATTTTGCGGTTAAAAATTGTTCGGCAGGTGACTAAGGAGATCAGGAAAACAAAATGGCGGTGAAAATATTCCAGCGAACTCGTGCCCTTTGTTCTCCGCTCTTCCTGTGGACTTATTAGTTGAACCACAACCATGTATCGCTTCCTATGAACTTTCCATTTAGAAGTTAGAGGCTTGTTAAACGTGCAAATTATAATCTGCATACACGCTAGTACATCCTGTAACGTCGTGGGAAATTTGTATGGTTCCCTTTAAATATAAACCCTTCGTTTTCTGTTAAGAAAAGTGGAAAGAAAAATGAAATTGTTGACTACAGTTTCCAACCTAGGCGTAAGTACTGCTTTTGCTTCAGTTTGTGGGAAAGTGATTTCGTTTAAGTTAACAATGAAAGCTGCGTAGTATGGAGGATTTCCTTATTATCAAAAAACCATAGAGTGATCAAAGCTGTAGAAATAAATCGAAATACCTTCATCATCAAATCCATGAGTGATCTCATGTCCAATCACCGCACCAATTCCTCCATAGTTCAGTGCTCTGAAATTAGATCGGCAGATTGTGCTTTGCTTGTCTTTGTGTTGATGAGCATGAGGCACTTGTTCGCATTTCGTCATTTCATAAATTCCTTCCTTTTCTCTCCTCTTCTTTTTTTCTTGGCAAATATTAAGATTTCGTCAAGAATCTCTTACTTATCTATTAAAACCTCACTTTGGAAACGTTTGGTGGAAGAACGGCGCTTGAAGGATGGCTGCAGGAAACTCTAGAAAGCAGGGAAAATGACGTGGAATATCGTTCAAAGTTTCTCATGTCACTTCTTTTTAGACAAATCATGAGTTTCACTAGTTTAGTCTTATCGGCACTTTTATTTATTTGAAAGGGGACATTAATATCTGAGCATCCTTACTGATCGAATTTGACGTGGATGAGTAGAAAGCGTTCACGACAGCCGGATTGAAATTGTATTCAGTCCTATCGACAGGCTTCATAAGACGTTTGAAGTGAAACTCGATACCCCATCGAGTCAACTTTTCAACCATTTGACTGTAAGAATCCGATTCCTCGATGAGTAGCTGAAAGTAATCACCAAACTCATTTGGAAATTTCAAAGTACTTGTAGTTCGAACACGTCTGCAATTCGAATTCAGGAATTACATCATATAGTTTCCTTCAAAATTGCAAAAAGATCTGATTAAAGATTGCTGAGTGGTTTCCAATTGCCATGGAAACACCAAAATGAGGATGCTTCCTATTTTCATTCGTCATGGTGAGAATGTGGAAGAATGGTGCTTTTGATCCTGCAAAGTGCTATAAAGTTGGTAACGATAATGCCAGATTATAAAAGGCCAAAGAAAGACGTATTTAAGACGAGAGAATTTAAGTTAAGAAAAAGAGATGTGAATGGAAACTGTTTTGCAGGACTCCTATCCGCAGCTACACTTTTCGATGGAAATAAATTTTCTTAGGAGAAAGTCGTCGCTGGCCATGGCAGTAACCTAACTATACGACACATACAAAGATAGACAGACCATACACCTCCAAACACGTGGTGCCTACTAGACATATTGGTTGTCCTATTATTCTGTATTGAGTTTGATCATTGCATTCTCCACATGAAGATTCGATTCGGCTTTAAGCTGGGAGAAAAATTTATGTCATCGAAAAAGAAGAAAATATCAAGCTGTACATAACGAAAAAAACTTTGAGAAAAAGCCTATTCAAACGTGACTGGCAGATTAAATAAAATCGAAGAGATAGAGCCGCTTGTAGAAGAACTTGAAAGCTGTGCCGAAATCGCCTCAGTTCATCAAGCAGTAAAACCAGATATCATCTCCATTACCACAAAGGAGCTCCTAAAGAATAGAAGGAAACTAACGCTTGATCCTACTGCATTGCACTTAGCGCGAACAATAATAAATGCCACCTGTAGAAGATCTTTGCAAGGGGGTCTACATCAGTATAGCCAGAGGGAACTGTTAGAAGGAGCATAAAAAGAAATAGTCTGAAGAAATGCCGTCGAGACTTGTACGAGTATAATGCTTCAATGTCAGCCCCCAACAAACTAGGATGGGATCTCTAAAACATTAAGACCATGATATGGATTTGTTAACGGAAAAAGTTCTACGCTGACCTTTTTTTGTTCCACAATCGCCGTCCTGCACCCTAAAATCCTCGTTAAAGAAAACCACCTGGAATTCCTTCCTATGAATACGAGTTGCGATAGAAACCATGGAAGCACGCACAGGTGCAAGACCTGATAATGTCACCGCTTGCTTTCTTAAAGCTTGAAACTGCAATTTACATGTACTTCTCCAACTCTGACGACACATTGTCTCCAAAAAAGAAGAGATTCCAGACTAGTCGAGACGCCACGCACGGTTATCCTGCCTAAGAAGGGTGACTGTATGAATCTTCATAACTATCGTTCGATGTGCTTGTCGAGTATATGCACAACCTGTTCACCAATATTATCCTTTTGCGCACATCGAACGGCTTGAATTAGACGCAACCAGTTGAGCAAGCCGGATTACTACAGAGATTCTGCTGCGCGGACCTCATCTAAACCATTTTACGGGTCAAAGAACTTGCTGAGAGGACTAATTGCCTCTTATCCTAACCGTTGTCAACAACGAAAGTAGTTTGACAGCGTCCAGACGAATGTAATCCTATCATCACTCGTTAGGCAAGGAACGGACCAATCGTTCATAAAAACACTTACTGACTGTTGTAGAAACTGTACTGCAAAAATATACCTTTTCATGCGACTGGTTGCCACATCCCTTGGGAAAGAACTTCGACAGGGCGATACCATATCGCCAAAACTGGCTACTGCCACAACGTAGTGTGTAATGAAGCCGCTTGACTGGAACGATAGGGGAATGCTCATTGATGGGAAAATCCTGTCAAATCTTTGTTCTACTTTTGACATCATCATCTTTTTGAAGAGTATCTTTGAAGCAGAGACGATGTTCAATGAGAGCTCAGCGGAGGAGGGAAAAAAGTTGGACTTCGTATGAATAGGACGAAAACTCAGCTGATGAAGAATCCATGACGGAAAAGTGAAAAAAATCACACTGGATGCTTCTCTAATTACAGAGGCGACCTAGTATGTGTACTCGATTGTCAGGGAAAAAAGTAGAATAACATAAAGGAGGAATTAAGCAAAGAAGCAGAGCCTCATGGATCGCATTCGGACCTCTCAAGAAAGATCTCACCATCAAACTAATAGACCCAACTTTGATTCAACAGTCGTTCCAGCACTCTGATATGCAACAGAGACTCAGGCTCATGCTCCAACGGCGACAAGAAATCTGTGCACCATCCATTGAGCGCTTGAACAATGTTTCCTGAAATTTAACCGGCACTCAGAACGTCAACGACACATCGTTAGCTAAACACAAAAGGGCCTGCCAAGTAATAAGAAAAACGGATTACAGATGCCCGAAAAGTAGAGTGGAGCAGACTTCAAGCGTCCTCTTAAACGACCACTCCAACGATTGGCAGATGTGTTTGCGGCTAACGTCAACCATCTGCATTCGGTACTTAGAACGATTTCAGGATTAAAAAAATTGACTTCGCGGATTTCAGAGTGTTCGAAGAAGGTCACAAAAATGGTTATTTCGTTGGGAAGAAATGACAAGAAAGTCTGCTGAGGGCTGGACTACCAGTGGAGACGGGTTATCCAAGATTTGAAGTAGGTAAGCATAGTGAGAATGCAGCCGTTCGGTTCTAGCGTAGCCTTGGCTAACTCCACGCTTGTTTCCTCGCTAAAAATAAATTCCTTTTGGAAGCCAAGGAGGTCCTACGAGGCAGTGCGCACCCTCTGCTTGAAACACAGGTTGAATACTATTAAAATTTTGCGTCGTTAAGTGTTAGGGAATAGAATAGGAAGGAGATTCTATTGCTAAATCTTCATGTCATTCCAGTCACTGCAACAATTCATTGAGAAAAGGAGCATGTAAAGAACACCATCTTCGTAATTTTAATTCATTTGCAACGAATGTATGAAATGTGGCTAGCGTTTGAAACTTCCTATTTCCTATTGGCTATTTTCGATTATCGGAAATAGCAACCGTAATATTTAGTTGTTGGAAAAGTCAACTTGCAGTCTGCAAATAGTGATTCCGGGATGGAATTCCATAAATTTATGCTCACCCCACTGTAATAATCGTCCAGCTTCTCCTCGTCGAGTATGAAATCTGGATAGCCAATTTGTCGTAGCATATGCCCTGCTTTGTCAAGCGCTCTCTGGAAAACACCTTCGAATTTGTTTCAGTACCCTTTACTTTGAAAAGATTTTGCACTGACAGCTTTTGTTGTCTCATCCATCCAATCACTCTCAACCACCATGTTGTGGAACGCATCTTGTAGATCATTTACCATCTCCAGTGTCACGTTTTTCGATGCCTGGGAATTTCTCAGTTTCAGACTGTGAAAAATTGAAAACGGAAGAGCCTATAAATTGGTTGACATATTTTAGTGGTCCAGTTTTCGAAGAACGTCGCTGTTGTGCAAATATTCGCTCTTTGTCTCATTTCAGCTAAGGTTTACATTTACAAAAAGGTAGAGAGTGCACTTTGAAACGATAACAGACTATGACACGACGAAGAACTTTGAATTTCAGTAATTAAGAACCTACCTCATTGAATGATTTCTTAATGTAGAGAGCACCAGTAGCGTGTTTCAATCGATGCATAGTCGTTGTTGTGCAATCTTTCCACCGAGGTGCCTTCTTTTTTGACCGTACATGACGTTCCGAAACTTCTTCAAACAAATTTGATTAAAAATTTTTCCTAATTTGCCGTGGTCTTGATAAGTACACACAGAATTGTTGTTTATTATATCAGTCATCCACAGCATCTGACGTTTCAGCGGTTTCACCTTCTTCATGCCATACTAAGGCCACGTTAGCTGCAAGCTAGTCAGTCATACATCTCTTAAGGTCAACAGAAAACGACGACACCTACATTTCAATCGAATCAAGAACATAAGAAGTCCTTCACACACTTGCAGGTTTCTATGAGTCCTTCAATGAATACTCCACATGAAACAAATCGTGCAGAGTTCACATGGATGAGTAATGCGCGAGATATTGTGTGAGGTCACGCGTGCTCACAAGACACTCCTGTTTGCAGTTCATTCTCGGATTTTTGGAATTGATCCAAAACGCTTCAAAGAGTTCTTTGTGCTGATGCTTTTGATTCCTGTGCGAGGATAGTGGCTTTTACTTCAAAAATCTTCTCCGTTTTTTTCTGTGTCCTATGCGCGCCTAGTGGAGTGTTTGGTTCCAATTTAAATTTACCTACTAGGGGGTTTTTTTTAAACGGATGCAGAGTGGTCTACCCGATTCGCCAACGTATTCGCCCCCCACATGCTCTACAAGAGATTAAACACACCGTACCCACACTCACGCAGTCGCCTTCTCTACTGTTAGGGCATATTATGCAGTTTTCCGTTGTACACAGACGGTATACATGCGGTTACGAACCAGCTGGCGTCTTAGAGTGTCCGGTGGTATTACTATTGCTGTTACCAAATTCTCTAGACTGGCCCTTATTAAGGAACGTTTTATAGCAGCGCCTCTTTCGTTGGACACAAACGGCAGGGTAGACGGCACTTCATTCTCGCTAGAATTATCGTCCAGAGGGTGGTTTTCCCCACTATGACTATGCCGAGAAGCCATGGTTTCGTAGCCATTCGAAATGGCGATTTGCCGCTCCAATTTCAAGAATTCTTCCTTCTTCTCTCTTCCTGTGTACATGCTGGCGGCTGTTCAAAACATATTTCTAACAAGCACTCTTTTGGTGTGAGGGGGTGAGAAGAGAGGTAATGAACCACACCACGATGTTGTAACTACTTGCCATCCTTACCACAATGCTGTTTATTATGCGAATGCAATTTTATATGTTAGATCTTATCTGCTGAGGTTATGAAAGTGTTTGATTGAGCAGATTGCATATGAATTTGAGCAATCAGTGACAGAAGAAGGCTGAATCGTCGAAACGTCAACTATTGTGTGCTAATAATTTCTCTAATACCAGCCTCGTGTTTGCTCGTTGAAGAAAAAACAGAAAATAAAGAATATTCGGTGACTTTTTGACTTCACCTATCTTCAGTTCTACTGTGCTGATTTCAGCACGTGGATTCGACTGCTGCTTGAAGGTTCATATCTTTTTTTTCCCTAATGAATGTCATTGAATGCTGATCAAGTTTGTTCTCCGACGAGTCCTGGGATAACTGTCTTAGAGCGTTCCTTTTGGAATTAGAGAAATGAGTTGGGTGCTGAGAAGTGTGCTACCAGCTTTCCAACCCCGCTGTAATAAGAGGCTTGGTTAGCTCGGCGAGAGATCAAACCAGCAGATGCTCGTGATGAACGCCATCACTTCCACTGCGCTGCTCTCTTAGTTTGGTGAATTTATGCTCCAGAAATGAAAAGTTTTACACTGTACGAAGATCTTTAGAAGCAAACGGTGTATTCAAATAGTGCTGATCACTGAGTTACTCTATTGAGAAAATTACTAATTGTTGCCTAAGAGAATCGAAATCCTACAAACCTGAGCGATGTCCTCATATCGCTCACCTAGCTCGCCGCTCCAACTGGAGGCATACGAAAGGTAGGCATAGTTTGTGATAATCCTTGGATCTGTCAAGTTTATCAAACGGGTGACTCTGGAATACACCTATGATTTCCAGAGGCAAGAATAGTTCTGCACATTTGCCACTACCTTTTCATGAAATCGATTTCTGTTATAAGTACTTGCGGGTCACTAGCCAGATAGCTGTTAAGTGAAAATGGCGCAATGGAATAGAAATATCTGGTCCAGTCAACCTGAAAACATTGATATTCTATCATTTACAAAAGAAGCACTCTAAAGCCTTCTAATTCTATTGAATGTCGCAGCAGAAAAGTGATCCTGTGCCTTTCTTTCCAATTGCGACCGTGCTGGTTGTCCTATGCTTTCTTATATGTTCTCGATCATTAGAGCAGTTGAGGTTTTGAGAGCTCCACAATTTTATGAAAGAAGATTTGCTCCCTCGGTTTAAAGATGGGTGCGAATTTTATAAATTAGATTTTTCCAAACTATAACTTCAATTCTAATTTCAGAATTTCAAATAGTCGAAGACACAAACCGCAGTGATGTTGAGACATTTGCAAAACTCCGGACCGCAGGTGTCTGCGGTGGGAAACGAACGCGCTATTACTCTTCCCGGGGACTAACGCGTTCAGAACCACAACATGCGGGTCCTTCGTTTCGCCTTTCTCTCAGGTAGTTTTCTATCCACCAGTGCCATCAGCAATCACCCGTCAACGAGATTGACTTGGGGAGCCCAAACCGGCAGTGAACCCTATTAAGCTGAGGGCTGTAGTCGAAATCACAAGGGTAACTTTTTATCTACTGCCTATTACAATTTTTTAACGGCAAGGTATTATATGTGATACAACCACAATGACGCTGAGATATTTGCAAGACTCCTCACCGCAAGTGTCTGCGGTGAGGAAGGAGCTCGCATGGTGTGGTGGAGAACGCGTTATCCCCCGGAAAGAGTAATAGCGCGTTCGTTCCCCACCGCAGACACCTGCTGTCTGGAGTTTTGCAAATATCTCAGCATCATTGTGGTTGTATAAATATAATATCGTGAAAAATTATTATAGGCAGTAAATAAAAAGTTGAAGACACAATCGAAGTTTGTGGAATTTGCTACAGAAACGCAGCAGCTGCAAGTGGAAATATTACATTAAGGTCACCATCGTCTAGCGGTGGAGAAAGTTCCGCTTGATCGACTGCTTTGCAGTTCCAAATAAAGGTCATAATGGAAAGTCGTGAGGACAAATCTAATAGGGTTTAAAAGGGCGCATTTCAACTTGGTAGATTATGAAAGCTTATTCTGTCATAGACAGTTGTGAAGATTCTCTTCGCTCTTACTTCCATTAATACGTTCCACATTAAGCTAGAATATATTCAAAGGAAAAAATCTACGAACATATTCGGGGTACATTAGTCATGCATAATTTCTACGGTCGTGAATGTATTTGGAGGGGATGAGGAAACAGTTGAACATTTTACGTAGAGGGACATTTAAAATTTTAGGGGGCCATTTCAAAGCCTGTAATTTTGCTCTTGGATGTGCCACTTGAAAAAGAAAGAGTCTATTGTTATTTTTCCATCACTTGTGTTTTCCTGCTTATCGAAATTCTCACCAAAGGCATGAGTGTTTGCATATCACTGAGGTGTCTCAGATTGTACATTTTGGTGTAGTTCCTTCGATCCTCCTCGGGTACCAAGATTTTCGCCAACTCGGTTTCCAGTTGAATGATCTCATCCACATCGCTTGCAATTTTCCTTTCATTTGTAGGAAGACCGGCGTCTTCATGAAAGAGTTTTACCTTAAACATTCAATTTTTCAAGTTTTCTTTCTTCACACTGTGGTCATGTATCCCAATTCTTATTTCTTTCAAAGAAAAACCCTCATTCACATAAAAAAATCCGAGCACCAACCTTGCCGATGAGGTATTCTCTGTAGGCAGTGATTTTTTTTCGCATGCTTTTTTCTGTCCAAATAGTAATCACGAGTAGAAACTCCTAAGCCAAGTTCTCCTTGGTCGAACTAAAAGGGAGCTGTAATGTGAAAAAAGACGTTTTCGACTACTAAGAAACAAAGAGTTTTCTCATGGAAAGCCATTTTTTAGCGAAGACCTGACGAGAGATGAAGTTTTTACCTCTATCAATCTCCGGGAAACATTCTTGTTGTCGAGTGTGACGTAGTTAGTAATGAAAATATCAACTCCTCTAACCGTTGCGATGTTGATAAGAAGCGTTGTCAAATCAAACTGATCGGCACGCCACTTGTTTCCTTCCAGCATTGGCCATTCGCCATAGCTCTGAATCCTGTCTTGTTTCTTTTTTCGTATGTTAAAAACGATCCCGCATCGAATGATGAAGTAAGTTTATTGAAGGTGCGCCCATCTAATTATCAAGCATTTACTCTTATTTGATTACTCGAAACGAAAATATTTTAATGTTCTGCTGAGTTTCCTCGGGACACTAAGAGCACATTGAGTTCATAGACGACCCACCCTTATTGTCTCTATCAACTTTCTTGCACCAATCCGGTTGAGCTCGTCTTTGTCCATGCATCTCCGATACATCGTCTTTAAAGCACTTTCTGATTTCGATAGGTACACCTCTGACGATTCAAAGATTTCTGAAAGCGTTCACCATAATTCGAACAGCAAAAAACTAGACGATTTCGCTGCCAGGACCCTAATTAGATCATTCACAAGACTGACTTTCTCTTAACCTCGGTATTGGAAAATAATAATAAGCACCGCCATGCAACATTGCTTAAAAGGGCTGCTCTAGAGATAGCGTTAGCAGTAACTAAGTTGCTAGAGAACACTCTAAGACGCCAGCTGTTTCGTATCCCTTTGTGCGACCATTCATGCTGAATGCAAAATTGCATAATATGCGTTAATGGTAGATACAGTGTTTGTATGAGTTAGGGAAAGATTTATTTGATTCCTTGTAATGCGAACGAAGGCGAATATTTTGGCGTAAGGGGGTAGACTGGTACGTGTCCGTATAAAAGAGTACCTAGACGGCAAGCGTAAAGTTAAACAGAATGCTCCACTAGTCGCGCAAAGGATAAAGACACATGACGGGAAAATTTCGAAGTAGAAGTCACCGACTTCACATAGTAATCTAAAAAACGCGTAAAACCCTCGAAACATTCTGGATAAATGCCACGGATGCAAAAAATAAATGCAGGGAGGAGTACGTTGTTATCACACGTGATCGCATGCCATATCTCAGACCGTTATTTTTAACATGAGAGGCGATCATTACCCATCTATGCGAGCTCTGTACAGTTGTTCTGCACGTGAAAAGTGCAGTGGAAGTTTTTTCTTCTTAGATTATTAAGCTAACAGAAGGTTGATATAAAGATTTATCCAGCTAATGTTTCAACGTCTTCGTCTTCTTCGGAGCCGATTACTCCAGTAGATGTCCACGATGTCTTCTCGGCGTGTTATCTTCGTCGTCGTATCGAATGGAATCTTCTTCAGTGGAGCTTCGCTTGAACGAAGCAATTTCAGTGGAGGGCTCATGTGTAGCGGTAAGTGTGCGAAGGTGTTTTTATTGCCAACGCAACTGAAATACAGTTTTCGTGGTTTTTCTGTTGAAGTTATGGAGGTGTTTGGATGACTAGATTGCTGTTAACGTGTCATTTCCAGGCTCTGAACAAGGCGAGATCGGTATAAACGTTAGCTGTCGTAAATAAATAGTATGTAA
Organism: Angiostrongylus vasorum; assembly: GCA_018806985.1. Lineage (NCBI taxonomy): Eukaryota > Metazoa > Nematoda > Chromadorea > Rhabditida > Metastrongylidae > Angiostrongylus > Angiostrongylus vasorum. Next base: position 943,816 of record JADANN010000148.1, on the reverse strand, counting down.
TAACAACCTCGCGTCTTGTGTTTGCACTTGCCAGGGAAAACGCCTAATTTTCTAACTAGGTTAGTTCATCTTAGGACCACGTCTACTACGTCCGTTATTAACACCGTTATAAACTATAGGAGGACGTCCATTTTGAAAAACTAAAATTACTACTTCTCATTTCCGCTTGGACTTTGTCGAACAGAGCGATAAACTGAGAGTAGCTGGTCTTATGACTTGGAATTGGGTGTTCGGCTTTCCAGTTCCCACAAGCGAATTCAAAGAAGTCCACACATGGGTCAACCTAAACAAGACGGCAATGAGTTCAATGAGGAAAATCAACGCAACAGAACTTCTAATTCTCCATCACTCAACAAAAACGTTTGATGAGCGGACCTTCTAAATATGTGCTACTTTTCCTTTCTTATAACCTTCACACCCAACGCAAGCATAAATCAAAGTCACAGTGGGGGGCATGCACACTGTATCGTAATTCACCTTGTCGCTTTTGGTAATGAAAGGCTAGTTATAAAGCAGTGAAGCTTGCGTGGAGGCAAATTCACTATTGTGAATTATGTTGTACTACAATGTTTTATATAGCCGACTGTAATTTAATTTAGAAGCAATCGAATAAAAAAGGAATTGGGGAAATTCTTTGTCACGGAACAGCGCCTAACAGTAATCACGGACTAAAAGCTGAAGAAAACAAAAAGAGTAGAAACATGAGAAAGAATCACAAATGCAAGTGCAATATCACTGGAACTGAGAGACGGTGAAGGAATCTAGCAGTAATTTCGCACTCAAATCTGTTGTAAAATGTAGCAGAGTTTGTGGAAGCATCAAGGCTTCATAAGAATGAACGTAGGATCTGACAGTTTATAAAAAAAAGGAAAGGTCTAGAATATGGATGGAAGCATTGGTCGCCTTCTAATCTATATATCCTGCCTACTTGATTGGTCGTGATAAGGCAGCGATAGCGCATGACAGTGTTGTCGTCCACTATAAGAAAGGCAATAGTTCAATCCTTCTACGGGTCCACCTAGCATCCTGTCTCTACAAGATTTCCTCCAAACCATGTGGTAAGGTGCTACTACGGGTAAGCTAGGATTCCTGGAAGAATCGACTCGACAGGCATTCAACCCTATTCATGAAGGAGATCGGAAATGTCTAAGCATCAGCTGATCCAGACAAAAAATTTTTGAGGAACATCGTCGGTGATAGAAGCGAGAAAGTGGATCGAACGCAAAAAGTAGTGGGATCCGTACATTATACTTGATGTCGGATCTTGTGGAAAAAATTATTGTGGTCGTAATGCCGTTCTATTGAACGTTGACCCCACGCTGGCCCAACCAAGCTCTCTCTCTCCTCGGTATAACGAAACTTCTATAAGGTTTTTTTAAAAAGACTCCTTCCAATTCACAAGGCGTGGGATCGTTCAAGCACAGCTATCCCCAGGATCTCAGGAAAAGTTCTCTCGAACGGCCGCCTGTTATATTGACGCAGACAGCCAAAAGTCGTCAAGCAGCAGTCGAATTACACAATCATCCGCAGACATTAGTGGATGGTTGGCACTAGGAAATGAATCGAATAAAAGGAGTGCCTAGATACGTGTAGTATGTGGTGTTGGGTCATTTTCACGAAAAGAAAATTACAGTTATATGGCTTTAGTTAGTGCGCTTTCTTTAGATGCAATAAACAGGTCATTTGTTACCAACCAATTTTTTTTCGGGGGGTTTCGTATATTGTTCATAAATGTGATGTAAATGGGAACTGACCGAGAAGTTAATAGATTTTGTAAGGATTTTAGAGGCGATCTTGTAACCGGGACTATTCGATCCTATACTCTCGTGCAACGGTAGTCGAGACGTTGAGTGGCCTAGCGGAATTAATAGAAGCAGCCACAACATGGAACTCTGAAAAACTGTTCTAGCCATCACATGTGCTCGTTAATGCTAGTAGAGTTTCATATAAAAATCAGATCTATTAGCGTAAAGAAATTGGCTGGTTCTCCGAAAAGAAATCTATTTTGCTTTTGTTGAAAATCGTTCTGCATCATTTCAATGTTATCAAAAAACGTCTGAGATAATCGCTTTCATCAGAAGTTAGTTTAGGAAGAAAGAGAAATAAGCAGGAAAAGAAGCGATGAAAGCACATATGGATGGGTGGGTAGCAAATAATGTGAATACTACCACAACGTCGGGGCAACGAACGCCCTATTGTCCTTTCCGGGGAGTAACGTGTTCACCACCACACCATGCGGGTCTTTCGTTTCGCTTGTCTATCAGCTAGTTCTAAGTTCTCTAGTTAGCTAGCTAAGTGATCGATAGGACTAGCTGAGAGTCAGGCGAAACGAAGGATCCGCATGGTGTGTTGGTGAACGCATTACTACCCGGAAAGGACAATAGCGGGTTCGTTCGCCATCTTAGACACCTGTGGTCCAGAGTTTTGCAAATATCTCAGCAACGTTGTGGTTGTATTTTGCTTAGTACCCTGCCGTGAAAATTGTAGTAGGCAGAAAATAAAAGGTAAAACAATGTGAATACTTTCAAAAATGCTGCCTAGAGCCGTCATAGCAAAAAAATAATGACAGTTTTCGAATTTATGATTTATAATGGTGCTAATGATAATCTACTATTTAGAAAAGCTCTCGACATTGATCAATCCCTGAGGGATGTGCCATGCCTTCGACTTCATTATGTATCGTTGGAGGTGATTGAATGCATATCTGGCCTTTACAATGACTCGCGGTGGCTACCTACCGATGTATCGAGCCAGTGCGGCTACCCGCCCAGAAAGTCTGGTACCAATTTGCCGAATCCGGGGGGGGGGATGAAGGGCTTAGTGGGCCTGGGGCACAGGGATCGATCCCATATGTATAGCAGGGCGTCGCCGACCAATGCGCTACACGCGCCCACATGTACTATTAAGGACTCCAAAACTAACCAACATCGGGCTCAATGATGAAGTGACAGACCATTCAACTCAAGAAAACAAAGCACTGTCCGTTACAAATGAATATTTATAACCAGATATACTTTAAAAAAAATTGACTAAACAGTGAAATTGAACAACCTAAAAGATACATATATTCAAGTAACGATTGTGCACTTTTGTTCATGTGAAGAATTTCATTGTGAGGAAGACATGAAAAAACATGAAAACACACACGAAGAGAGTGTAGGGACAGTTCGAACCAAATGCTCAACAATCATTTCCAGTGGATAAGTGCAAAAATACATGAATGTCAAGTATATCATAACTAGACGGTGAAAGATCAGATGAAACACAAAACGTTTCCCCACCACCTCTTTTAAACAAACAAGATTCATCTGCTAACAAAATGATTGTGAACAATCACTACAACTTTCAGGATGAAGGTAACTCAGTGGAGGTGATGCCGTTCAATGCGCTCAAGACTCTGGTTCAACCACTCGCTCCCACTTCTACCCAGGGCAACCGTATCCATGTTCCCTCGAGGCTCTTGGTAATAAGCTCCTCGAGATAAAAGTTGTGATAAATGACAAGATAGGAAAAGAAGAAGTCAAAAGATCCCAATTAAACGTTTGCCTTTCTAGCTATATTTAACTAAACACCTTAATACTTGAATATTCAGAAATGCCGAAGAACCGCATGAGTTTCTGAACAATTTTCATCTGACTAGTAATTTGTTGACTGAGCAAGATTTTATTTGTGTAGGATTTTCCTTCGCTGGAGTTTCGAAGACCAAAAGTGACTTTGCCTCCCAACGGTTTACCGCCTCATCGTGACTGGGAGGTGTTCCTGGGTGTCGGACTGCGATGTAAAGCGGAGGATTCATCCCATGGCAGGGTCTCCCAAGATGAGAAAGAGTCCGGCGTTTCCATCAGGAAGCCTAGGTAAGAGTAAACCAATACCAGGACGCATCACCGTCCTGGTATCAAAGTCGCATGGTGGTAAATCTCCCTCTGACCCACAAGGACTGCGACTGCCCGTCGTGGTGAAGGTCTGCGGCGGACCTTGGCCAGGCTGACCTCGGGACGCCAGGGAACCATAACGGCTTAACCAGCAAATCTCCGAAAGATGGAGACTATGCTGGGGCCCGCACAACCAGTGACGACGGGCCATTCAACTATTCAAGAATCAAGTAAGTAAAAGTGACTTTGAGATCATAAGGTGGCCCGATTCGCAAAAAACGTGTATGGGGGAATCAACCAACCATCTATTTTTCGCCTTATCACCTACTCAAGGACACTCGGAGAGTCACCTAAGATACTATCATTTGAAACATTCGCGACAATGTCGTTCAGCATTCCACAGTGTTTCGATTGCTCAAATTCTTCGAATCTGGTGACACGATCTCCGAAATCTTGCTTCATTATGGACGTTTGTCCACATTTGAGGATGAAAACATGTAGGAGAGGTACAGAAGGGCCCGTTCCAAAATGACGACGATGTTTGTGTCCTTGCATACATTTATTGCCAACCCAATTTCCCTTTCAAAAGTCTTGCTCTAAAGCAATTTCTTGTGAATGTAATGACTTTCAAAACGCCAGCCATCTCAGTGTCATTCCATTGTTCTTCTGATAAGGATATGCTTTGTGATGGAAGTCGTTAGTGAGGAATGGAAGCTGGTTCGTCGACAAAACACATGCTTACAAAGGTTAGTGTCCTCAACGAAGAAAATGCAGCCACAGGAATTGAAACTAAATACTTTTTTCTCTTTGCTATTAGCCAAATTGAAAGCATTCGCGGTCAACGGGGTTCGTAATAGTCAACAATTAAGTTAGACAATTTAATAAAAGATGACATCGTAAGATTAATCTGTGGAAAAGCGACTCGAATCATTCCGGTTCTGAAGAAGGAAAGGCTAGCTGAAGGAAGTTTTATACCAACACTTTGTTAGCTTTGTATTAAAGGAAGAAAAAAATGCGAAAAAAATCCTCAAACAATGCAAAGTTTCCACGACATCACACGCGCACGGAATTTCGGATCACCGGTGGAACGTTCCACCTAATCTGGTATATTGTCTAAACATTGCTTCATTCCTTCCTGTTCCCAGCTCGGAGATGTCATCAATCATTTGCGAGACAGGCAAGACTTGAAGATGTACAAGAGATCGCAAGAATTTTTTTTATGAAATCTTACATAAGGATATCGCAGTTGTATAAAGAAAAAAAAACAAGAAGAACTTGGATTACTTGGAATACTTGGGATGCATAGTCGGAATTGGCATGACAACATAATTCTTCATATTTTAAATATGTTTGGGAAATTAGCCTCCGAAAATGAAATATTTTTGAAGCCCAGTTTGTGGCTAAAATGATGGAAAAATCTGTTCAGTTGGTTAACATGACTAAATCGTAAAATACCGGTTTCATACACACTCCCCTCTGCGTTTTTTTTCTACCTGCTTGAAGAGAACGCTTGTATAGAGGAATATGGCAGCAATCATTCCAAACCGATCAAACCCTGATAACATGCAGAAGAAAATCAAATAAAAGTTTCTACGAGACTTTAACGCCAGAAAACAAAGCAACGTGAGCTCATAGGGTTTTCTATATTCAACTATTCTATACATAGTTAACCAAGAGTATCTGTAAATTTGGATTCATTGAAAAGGAGTGGCTTTCCAGTTTTGAAGGCTAATATTCGAAAGAAATCCATCGTGTCCGTCACTATGAGTGCTCATTAGTCGAGAAGAACAAAATCGTCGCGGACCGGTTGTACTAACACCGATTTCTTACTCCTGCAAAAAAAGGAACAAGATCGCGTCTTTTGTTAGTTGGATATAAATGGGTACAAATATGTCTCTGTCAACTCAATAACGACTTAAAAGTCGAATTTTTCTCAATCTTAGTTGTTTTCCGTCAGAGATTCTAACCACTATTTTGAAATTTCTATGCTGAATCTTTCGACTTCATCAGGCTCTTACGATTCACCATAAAGGGTAAAATAATAAAGCTTTCGGCCTTGATCAATCCCTGAGGGATGCACCATGCATTCGACTTCATTAAACATCGTTTGGAGGTGATTGAATGCATATCTGGCCTTTACAATGACTCGCGGTGGCCTACCGATGTATCGAGCCAGTGCTGCTATCCTGCTAGACAAGTCTGGTACCAATTTGCCGACCCCGGATGATGGAAGGCTTGGTGGGCCATGGGCGCGGGGATCGATTCCACGTGTGCGTCGCAGCGGCGCCTCCAACCACTGCGGCACACGCGCCCACGATTCACCATATGGGAGAAAAACATAGGTCCTTTTTTTTTCCAAGCATCCATGTGCTCTGGAGAATTATGAAGAACTTTCCTCGAGTATGCTCGCTTTCAGGGATTTGAACTATCCGTAGGTCATACGAAAAGCCGACTATCGATTAACCTCGGCATTCATTCACTTATATTTTCATACGAGTTCTTCATTTAAAGCTGATGCCAGATTGCCGCCACATACTTTGCTGTTCAAAGGCTAAATTTTTTGGCGATTTTGTCTTCTTCAGGGCTTAAGCGTATTGCTAAGTAGCCTTGTCTTTGTACCATTGTGTGAGCATTCGTCATTATTACTGAAAATCTAAGATGTGCACCGAACCGTAGTTCGTCCAATCAAATCGTTGCGAATCGCTACGAAACCATTACTTCATTACGACAAAAAATCACTACGTTACCTTCTAAAAAATTTACGATTTTTGACTTACTATTGCTCACTCAATCCAGAAAGAAATTTGCTTCCGTTTGCTGTATCTGATGGATATTCATGTTAGCAATTCTGGTAACCCTTAGCACCATTATTTGTTTCTTCACACCTTCATTAGTTTTGCACCGTCACGATTTGTTCCCCAATCGTCCATATCTGATGGTTTCGTCCTCCATCACATCCCAGATATAGCGGAAAAATTACCGACAAAGGTTTATGCATCGTAGATGTTTCAAAGTTGTAATTTATTCATTTGCAACGTCTTTCCATTTTTTTATCGCGTTTGTTTTGAAATATTGGTTCTTAAAGTGTAAAACATTCAGTGTTGATCAAGATCATCTTAGGAATGCATCATCCGTTAAACATTATTCGTGGAATCGCAAAATTGACCAGATGTATACTTCTCCTCTGCAATGACTTGCGATAGACTACCGATGTGTCAAAGGTTTATTTCTTCCTCCAGTACAAATGCTGTACCAATTTGTGTGGCGTAAGGGAGTTGGGAGGGGATATCGAACCTAAGACTGTATATTTATCCCAGGGCACTTATAATATTGCGCTACGCTACACAGGTTTAACTACTTTCAGGCATTCTCGTCAATTGGAAACCTTAATCGGAAACCACTAGCTTCATAACGGTGCTCCCTCTTTCAACTTTCTATCAAGTGCATGCAAATGGCACTTCAATTCAGTATCCCCACACAGTATTGCAGCTTTAATGTTTTAATTCTAATGCAGCCGAAAACCTTAACACTAAGGTTTTCGAAGGTATTACTTACTACCATGCCTATAAAACGCGAGTCAACCGTAGCGTTGTAAAAGAAATATCTTCTTATAGATTCAGAATATATGACAAAGGTTGTCGGTAAGTTCATCGATCAGTATCATGCCGTGAGACCCAGAATGAAGAATGTGTGGTCGTCACGAAAGAAGAAAATCATTTTGGAGTTCACATCTATCCGTGGGAGTTGTGCGCAAGACGCTTTTTATATCAGACTGAAAAAAGTGTACGTGATAGCCAACACATGTAAGGCCGTTCATAACACGCCGCATATATTGTCATGTGCACATATAAGGCACAGAGGAATACGCCATTGCTACCTTGATTCATTACTTCTGAACAGTGCTCTGAGAGGCAGCATACACCGATCGACTCCTTTGTTTCCAGGCCACAAACATATCCCAGCTTGCGTTTCCTTTTAAGCTGTAGGAGATAATTCTTGAGCAAACAGAGGTTGAGAACATGACAGAATTGCAGAGGAGAGTTTGTTCTATGACCGTGGGGGGCATGGATGAGATGCATACTGCTACTTCCCATAAATTACTCCAGTCAATCCTATAAACGCATTGCTTTCAAGAGTCTCAGGGGTATTTGCGGTTGTTCCATTCTTTGTATATCCTACATCGAACCAAGTGGACCAAATTAGAGTGGTTAAAATGGGTGTGAGCAAGGTTTCAAGAAGCAACCACCAACACTTTCGGTTGATTTTAAATACCTTCATGTAAATGTTTTATTAGGTAGCCGGTAACTTAGTGGCAGTGACCCCGTTTATCAGGTGCACGGTTTTGATTTGACACCGCCCATTGCTCACCAAGTCCAAATCCTTCAAGGGTCGGCAAATCGACATGTGTGGGATCAAATCAACTCAGGGACGCAATAGTACAGCAGCATCACGATTAAAGGGAGAATCGACTTGACGAGCATTCGTCGATATTCATAGAGAAGGGAGGAATCGTCAACTAACAGCCCAAACCACACGCAAATGTTCGAAGTCGTCGTAGATGATTACGTGAGGAAGCGAATGAGATGCAAGAAATGCTGGGATCCGCACAGTAGATGTGAAGGTGGATGGAAAACATTTCGGCGAGTTTGCCGTCTTGAGAGTCTAGATGTATTGTTATGTAGCCTTTTCATAGCATTATTCTGAACGTTTTCTACATTGTTAATGAAAATCTAGAGTGTAAACTAAACCATAGTTCGTTGGAAAGTACTCACCTTTCTCTGTTTTAATAGTGAGATCACTTGCATGTTGTCTACATCAGATGGTGGATGAACCTAGTGCATATCAGAAAATTAGTCTGAGATAAAGCGCTGTGTGATGTGAGTTATCACAGATGATAGTGAGCCAGCCTGTTTTTTCGAATTTATTTTTGATTTCTGAAATTTATCCGAAACGGTTGGAATTTAGCGCTTTGACATTTTTTTGATTCCTGCGCCAGGATCGTAACAGCCAACTTGAAATTATCAACCTTGTGTTTCGTACTCTGTGCGTACTATGAGCACTTTGCTTGACCTTAAGTTGTTCTTTGTTGTTCTCCGGACACAAATACTCTACCCGTTTCGCCAATGGATTAATCATCACATGTCTCAATTCGCAACGAACGGTGTTCTCTCTTTTTAAACACGAGGACGGTAATTAGTCTTTAACAAAGAAACATTTGATTTAGTTTGTAGATTAGGTGTTCACTGATACTGCAGAATATTCGCCGAATAACAGAAACATGAGCTACATAAGTGCGTAAATAAATGAAATACATTTTAACAACCTCGCATCAGCATAATAAGGAATGTTCGTAGGATCACATAAGTTAATTAATGCCGATCCAAACCTGTTCCTACCTGACTAAGTTTTTTATCCCTCTGTGGTCGAGTAATTATTACCAGACTTGTCAGTTCACTCTCTGGAATAAAAGTTGGAAGACACTAGTTGATGTTGGATGCAACGAAACGAATCGGAAGCAAAAAGTGCTGGGATCCGTGCAGTATATGTGAAGACAAGTCGTGAAAACGAAGTAATTAATGCCCATTTTAATTGGAATTGAGTCTATCGAATCAGGCCTGTTTTTCAAAATGCTCTTTTTTTCAGGGTGTCGAAGGCACTACTTCACATTCACGTAACCTTAACCCTCGCCCACGGTACTCATTAAAGCATAAAAGATAATGGTTTCGGCGTTGATCAATCCTTGAGGGATACGATATATACGACATCATTAGAGGTGATGGTGCACATACCTATGTTGTGCTATGACTCTTGATGGCCCACCGGTGTATTATGTCGGTGCTGCTATCCTTTCTGAAAGGTCTGGTACGAATTTTTCCGAGCTCGGAAGAATGGAAGGGTTGGTGAGCAAGAAGCGCGCGGTCGAACCAATGACCATATCTGTATTGGAGCATCTCTAACCACTATGCTACACGTGTCCCACAGTAGCTATTAGTGTAATAAAATAACCGCCTAGACTACGATTTTCCGAGAGTAACGTTTAAATAATGTCGTGTTCAAATATGGTCATATTTAGTTTAACATGGCATATGAGTACTCTCTTATCGTTTCAATGGCGTTTTCTCTCTTTTAGATTGAAAGTTAAAAAATTTCGAGTTAATATCTGAGCCGTCCGTTGTTTGATACATGAATCGGCTTACAAATAATGTTAAACTTTAGGTAAATTTTCGAGCATAAAAGTATGGAAACCAAATACAAGATGCACTTATCCGCTCGCCGCACTCAAACGAAAAACCAGATTCAATCTAGATTACTGACAAATGGAACGACAATCATCTTATCGTATGGAAATCATTCGTCAGAAAACCTTTATGCCACCGCGACAACTGGTGGTCCTTACGTAACAAATTCATGTTTGACACTATGCTTTACAAGTATGTGAACCGTCATATTCAAGAATAGAAACTAAGATGAGTAATGAACTTACAGCTACTCAATGACCTCGTTCGTGATTTGATTGCCCATTAATGGAAACGTTAAACTAGCGAACTTGAAGGAAAGTGTGAGATAACATTTTCTGTACGAAGAGTGCATCCTTTTTTCTTGCTATGGGCAATAATGTTATTTGGCATGTAACAAACATTATAACGTAAAACCACTTATAGGATACAATGGATAGTATATAAAAGCTTTGCTATTCAGTATGAAATTGGGAAAATTCTAACGGTAATAGTAGAAAGACGTTTTTTACGTGAGCTAAGTGTTCGCGACTTGGCAAACGAACAAACAGCATAGTTTGTAGAACAGTGACTGAGGAGAGTTCTGATTATTTTCATTGGAAACACTGTTTGTTCAAGACCGTCGCAATCGATGACGTCTGTAATGAATGAGCGGTTTACTATGCTGTGCTGGGTGCCAGCCCCACTCATTAATGTGTTGAGGACATAGTGCCGAAATTCACCAAATTTCAGAAGAAAACTGGTGAAATAGCTGGTAAAGAAGAGCATTCTGTCAGGATTTTAAAATTTATCCGTCTTTCAAGTTGAACTGATATCTTTGCCAAGGACTGGTTATCCCTCATAGGCAATACCCACTGATTTCGTTGCATGACTTAAGACACTTAATGGCCGGTTTTCACGAGTTGTGCGGACCACAGTGCATTTTCCTTCTGTTTCTTTCCTTCGCAATCGTCGTACGTGGTGGTGGTTTAGCTCGACCATGGTAGCGACTGCGAGCCTTATCCCTTGATCTGTAGAATAGCCGGTCCTGCGAACACAGCTGGTTGAATTTGGTTACGGATATGTCTGCCCTTGCTGTTTGGTTGGTGTCACAGTTGTTTCTCTTCTTTCGGCCTGCAAATTGCAAGCCTGCAAAAAAGTGCCGCAGCTTGCAATTTCAAACTTGGGTAATTGATTCGTTTGTATGCGTAGTGTTTACGCGAAAGTCAGGAAATGAAGGATGATATGTATGCAGAGCAAATTACAAAGTAAATTGATTCAGTGCACTGCATCATTATACGTGACAAATTGCATTCACCATGATGTAGAGCACTATGCAACAGGTGTATGAGGACATGAAAGTGGGAATAGAAGTGCTGTTTGTGCAGCAATATTGGTGTAATTACAACAGCGTAAGTATTTACATGATCCAGGAATGTCATAGCGATGCAGAGCTGGCACTAGCAACAAGGAAGAAGATGCTGCGGAGTGACAAAGTATTAGACAGAATAATACACACATCACACAAATACGTCAAAAGAACGACAAATTTGAACGCAGTAGAATTGCTCGCAATAAATTCATGTGGCCACGGCGACTTTCCTAGAACACTTACGCATAGTGCAAGAGTTTGAGGATTACGTGCTTCAGTATGTCAATGATGGAAAAGCGTGAGACTTTAGTTAACATTATTCTAACCTAATTGATGCAAGACGAGTGAAGAAGATCAAATGGGCAAAGAAAAATGATGAAGAGGGGCGACAGTGATCTTTAGAGATAGTCCGATTTCAAATGACACTTCCTTGACTCGTGACTAATATCCAAGCCATTGACGAAGGTCTCACGGTCGACCCACTAAGCGATGCTGCCGTTCCTGGGGGTTAAGCAGTACCAATGTAGATCGGACATGCAGGTCTTGTGTCAAGGAACTGTATATGCGAGATTAATGATGTAGATTAACGATGTTCTCCACCCTGTAGCGAATAGTCTGCATGCTCTGAAACGTGTGGATGGTCGTCTTAATGTTCGTTCATTTATGATCTGTTCTTCTCACCATATGACCGGCCTATCTTCGTCTCGCTCTCGATATGTGTTGTCATCGATCTCAAAGATGGGAGAAATGTCGAAGGTCAGTGCTTCGCATTCCGGCTAAATATTGTGTGTGCCAGTTATATCTCAGAAGACATCGTTCAAGAGCTCTGTGAATAGTGCGCAGTATACTTGACATGGTTTGAAGTATCATCCCACATCTTCGCTGCATAGCAGAGCGCTGGGATGACTGTGAATCGACAAGACGAGTGCGGATTTTCGGATGCTTTAGTTGGTCACTGGATTGTTTAGAGGGCCGAATGCGATTCTGCTGTTCTCCTTTTTCTGTATTGTTCTTCCTTCGTGTTTCTCTACGTGTTCACAACGTAACGACGTGTTTTCTGTAATTAAAGAGAAATCCATTTTGATCTAATCGCGTTTCGCACCATAGGCTTTTCATGAACTCTGTCTTCTTCCGATTTATAAGTAGTCCGAACTTTTTTCTTCTCTTCGTTGAGCTCACTGATCATCGTTTCCACTTCGCTGGCACTTCTTGAAAAAATGACAGTTCGTCAGGAAAACGAAGACTTGATAGCTACATCAACACGTGTGCTTTTCTCATCCCAATCAAGTGACTTTGCTGTCCACTTCAATGCGGTAATCAACAGATCTGGTGTTGCTTGTACAAACCTCTTTTCCATTGAGTATAATGAAAGGTCGATGGAAAAGCTGTATTTTCGTGGTGCATCTCCAATAACAGTCAGCTAGTGTTTGTATGAAGGATGGATCCACTGCTTGTTTGACGAGCGCTAGTGGGATTGCAGTGCTCTGGACGTTATCAAACGCTCTTTCGTAGTCAATAAAAGGTAGGACAAGAAGCAGGTGGTTCTCCAAACAGAATTCTATGACCGATACTGTTTGGATGTGGCCCGTGCAGCAGAGTCTCTGTCGGAATCCTGCTTGTTTAACTGGTTGTGCCTCATTCAATGTCCTTTATCTGCGCGGCGCGACAGGATAAAAGAACTCAGGGAAAGAGTGGATTGGAAGGTAATATAGCGAAGCATTTACGATAACTTAAGGTATACTATATGTAAAATAGTCTATGATTAGAAAATGATATCTTGATTCTTATTTTTTTTATTGCCTAGACAATACTCAGATCTGTTTAAAAGTTAGACGTTCGAAAATCTGTTGGGCGCGCCAAAATTACTGGTCTTCTTTCTATCTAGCACAGCAAAAGGGATGGAGTAGCAAAAAGCAGTTCAATTGTATTTTGAGAATAACCGGATACCAGGATGTAAAATAATATGCACTCAGCAGTTAGCGTAAGTTCTTAAACTTCATAAACGACAGGAGGAAAATCTTCACGTGGTGGTAGAATAACTGCGAGCCATACCGTCAAGGAGTGGAATGGAACTTCTATAGCTACGTCAGTAGACTTCGATGAGTGGAGGTGGATGTGCAATAACATGCATACACGGCAAACACGAAACTGCTTGACTTCGTAGATAGCTGACGCTGAGAAGTAAGGACATCAAAAAATTTGTTCAAAGTATGGATTCTGCATGGTTGCAAGTGTTCGTGCACCGCCAGTGCGGTGCAGAAATCCTGGACGCAGATGATGCGCGTGTGGTTTCGGAAAACGCGACCATGAGACAAAAAGTTGTTCCAATCCAAAACCAGCTGGAACAAACGGTTCACTCACAGAACGGAGGAATCAGAAAAATAAATATCTTTGAAAAGTATCCAACACCTTCAGTGGAAGATTCGACGATGCTTGTCCAATCACAATGATAAGGAAGGCCGAACTATCAGGACCAATGCAAAAAGTGTCCTTTAGTGTTTGAATTGGATCCAACAAGAAGAACACGCTTTAACAGATTGAATTTTCTGAAGGTCGAGTGTTTACTTGACGATTCAGAGATCGAGGAGCATTTTCTACAGTGCTCAACTAATCAAACAAGTTTAAACCAACGTTCAAGTATACGATGATATTTAGTGTTGCAAATGTGCAAATACCAAGCAATCCATAGACTCATGTCTACCACCTCTGGTGTGTTATCGTTGATCATGGCCACCAATCATACGCCCAGATTATGTCAACGTGAAGCAAAAAAGCGGAATTAGGTTTATGGCAACAAAGAATGAAGCCATTATTCTTCCCGTAAGAAAGCGCAAGAATTCAGGATTGATAGGATAGAGCTGTGGTAAACCCTTTAAAAGATCAGCACCAGAAATAGCGTTTGAAATCGTTTGAAAGCTTAGTCGCATTCAAAAAATAATTGCATAGAAGACCACTTGGAAGTAAAAGCGTTCTCAAATTCCTACAATGAAAATGTAAAGAAATAGCTGTTTGTGAAGTGATGTTGGGAATTACACGTGAAGGAAAGTTGAGTTTCGTTTTACCACCATATTTAAATAATCTTCTTTACTGTACCATGTAAACTGTTCTTCGTTTCAACACTCTAAGGTGCTCACCTTCTATAAATATGTATGCGAGAAACATATTTTACTTCCATTTTGTCAATCTCGTTGCCATGGAAGACAAATCGAACAACTGCAGAAATGTTTACGCTCTTGATATCGAGGCGTCACCTTGCTTCCAGCTTCCAAACGGAAACATTACATATATATTCGGCTTTTTTCATCATAGATATATGTACATATATATATATATGTATATATATATGGGTTGTAATGATGCTGAGATATTTGCAAAACTCGGACCGCAAACGTTTGCAGTGGGAATGCAACTCGCTGTTATCCTTTACGGGAGGTAACGTGTTCACCACCACACCATACGGGCCGTTCGTTTCGCCTTTTTCTCAGCTGTTTTAACCTATAGTTACCACAAGTAATCATCCGTGTAAAGGATAAATAAAAGATAAAGCTCCCGGTGTTGGTCAATCTCTGAGGGATTCGCCATGTATTCGACTTCATTAAACATAGTTTGAGGTGACTGTATGCATATCTGGTGTTTATACTGACTTGCGGTGGCCTACCGGTGTACCGAGCCAATGCTGCTATCCTCCCAGACATGTTTGGTATCAATTTTCCTACCTCGGAGGGATGGAAGGCTCGGCGAGCCCTGGGCGTGGGAAACGATCCCACTGCGACAACGGGTTGCTCCGACCATTGCGATTACCCGTATATATATATATATATATATATATATATATATATATATATATATATATATATATATATATATATATATATATATATGTATACATGGACCCGTATATGTATATATGTTAAGGCAGACGTTGGTCAAACTGTCGTTGGGACTCCAGGAAACCACAATAGGTAAACCCCGCAAGTCTCAGGAGAATGGAAATTATGCTGGCTGGGGGCCCGCGCAACTGGTTGGTGAAGACGGGCCATTCAAGTATCCAAGTAAGTGTGTAAAAATAAGAGTAAAAATAATGAATAATAGAAGAAACACTTTGGCGCTAATGTCTTCCTTGAGTAATTTCTGCAGACAACAGATATGGCAGTGACATTGACAGATAACGGACACTGTGCATTTTATACAAGCACATGTTGCGCCAGGTGTGGTCGCTATGACCTATGTGGATGTCCTTTTCTTTCTCATGGCTTATTTCGGCGCACAGAACTCTTTTCCTATACTTTTTATAATCAATCGATGACTTGTCCAGTACAGACGCCGTGGCAGCCCCTCAGCCTGGAAAAGTTTCTATTTTGTTAACATTTCGAACTCTTTTCCTTTCATTATTTCAACCTCACCCGGCAGCGCTCTTGTATAGAGGATGGTTGTCGTTGATAATGTCTATCAGGTTATGATAACATAGAACGGTAGAACAAAGTTTTTCCAGTAGCATACTGCCAACTCCTCAAGATTTCTGGTTGTCGAAGAAAAATCATCGGGTATTCTCGGAAAATGTACACATTTATGACGGCTGAAACTCAGGCCTCGTCCCAGACACAGAAATAGATTTGCGCGAAACGTTGAAGACGCTTGCAATTGCCAGTCCTACTTCCCGATGGTTAGCCCCAAGGAGAAAGTTTCACCAACTCACTGTTTCCCAAAGGAGAATCCTGAATAAATGACAGCAAAGGAGAACGCTCTTTTTTTGTTCATCAATACGAGTGAGGAAATCATCACACAAGCCTACCAAACCGCTTTCTTAAGTAAGTAGTCTTCTCTTGATGATAAGAAAATTTCATTATGATCTTTTAACATGAGTGAACACATCGGTAAAGCGAGGATGACAACCGTAATACTGAGCGATAAAATTTTCTGGGACACTAGCAAGGGACAAATGGCCTACTAACAGAACGGAAATAAATACACTGAATTTTTTGAGTTGAGAGCTCCTGGAATTTATAGAAAATAAGGTTGGTTTTGACCATCTAGACCGCGGACAAAGATTGAACTCCAGAGTAACTACCGACGACATACTATGGATGGAATACACGAAGTCGAGATGAAAGCCTCGTTTTAATGCTTAGAGAGAGCCATTGCAAACAGTTCAGTCGCCTTCGTTATCTGTTGAGTTGTAAAAGTAGTATGACGCGAAACATATTTTGCAGAACTACGGAAATGATTTATCTCGACTGTATTTCCGAATTGCTCTGTTAATATTATCGACATCGACAATTAATGTTGACAAGCACTAAGCCTTTTGTTCTGGACAAACTCTTTCAAACGTTATGGTAAATTGCGGTCTAACAGCAAAATCAGGCAATCCCTACTTTCAAAATCGTCGATAACTTTTCTTAGTTGAATTTTCACGAGTCATTCCCATTTGTGTTTGTATGGTAATGGAACTGCGCTATAAAGAATTCCCGCTGTTGCTGAAGAGCGCGTTCATCAGAATCACCACTAGTCACTCATTTAATAATGTATTATTGTAAGTATGGAAGAAGAAGGAAACATGATACCTCTGGCATTAATCAATACCACTGAGATATTCTGTCATAGCTCTTTTTCCTCTGTAATTTTCCTCTGACGGGGAAATGAATCCTTCAAAGAAGTCTTAGTTGCATATTTGCGTGGTAGTGTTCTTGGTAGCCAACTACGATTCGCAGCTGAAGTTACAAGATGGTGGAAATGTCGCTTGTCATATACAACTAAAGGTTTTTGTAGACACCAACTCTTCAAAGAATCATCGGAAGGACGTGTAATCACTCGATTTGAAAACCGGAACTTGTAACTTCGACGAAAGGAGGAAACTGAAAAAAATTCAACGCTAGTTTTTGCACTACTTATAGGCAGTGGAGAAATGCAATGGAGAATGATGTGCGTCGATGTTATCAGCTTAACAAGTGCTTCTACAAGGAATTCGCAGAAATTGACATTATGACCATTTTGATGACCTTAAGATAAGTTAGTTTCATTGCTAATATCAACTCCTTCAATTGCTAATACGAAATGACGCTCAACATGAGACGACATCCTGTCTGCATCAAATCAAGCGATGCATGATCGAGTCCGACGCACAACAGCACTCCCCCAATTTCGGTTGTTTCTGTGATATATTAACTTACTTACATGGACACTTGGATGGACCGTCCTCACTGATTGTGCAGACTCCAGCATAATCTCCGTATTTCCTGAAATTAGCTTATTTAGCCGTTGTTGTTCCTTGGAATCCCGAGGTCAGCCTGGATAAAGTCTGCTTCAGGTCGTCGCCACCCACAGGCAGTGGCAGCCCTTGTGCTTCAGAGGAAGATTTGCGACCATGCGACTTTGATAGCAGGACGGTGGTGGATCCTGTATTGGTTTACTTTTTAGCTAGGCTTCCTGATGGAAACGCAGTATTCTTTCTCGGCTTGGGAGGCTCTGCCAGGGGATGAGTACCCCTGCTGTACATCGCAGCCCGACACTCCAGGAACTCCTCCCAACCACGATGAGGCGGTAAACCGTTGGGAGGGTGATTTAGTTTTGCCGCTTCAATAATGAGCTCTTTTTATTTTCAATCAAAATGGTAAATAAGCAACACGGTACGATTTTGCAAAAAAATACACTTGTAAAGAGGCAAAGGAACAGCAGATGTGACCAACGACATAGAAGAAGAAAATATATTTGTTCTTTGCCAATGTTCTTTTCGCTGAATTTCTTTTTGGTGGATGGCAATAAACTTGCTACTAAGGCAGTGAAAAAAGAATGCCATCTCCAGATATTTTTTTCGACACCTGGCCCTCTTAAATTAGTCAAGTAGACACTAATCACGTTTATATGATTGCGCATTGTTTAGAGGCATCCCGCAAATACACGCGTGGTTCGATCCGTCGCTTCTGACTAACTAAGCCGCTCATCGCTCCGGAATCGGCAAATTGATACCAGACTTATTTGGGGGTGAAAAACACTGGTGCATTACATCGGTAGATCACCGGAAATCAGTGTATAGAGTAGATATACATTAAGTCAAAACCAACGTTTCTTGCTAAAGTTGAATGTATCCCTTATCTCTCAGGGATTCGTAAAAGCTGTACCCTCTTTCTTTTTTGACAAGTATGCATTTCTGTCAAAATCTTGCCCGCATCCGTTTAAGTATTCTAGCTCGGTCTTGTTGGCTTACAAAGCCTTTAAACTAAACGCCACGCAAGAAAAAAAAGAATAGATATTTGGACGAAAGCTTTTAAAATCTACAGGTTTTGATGCTAGTGACCGAAATGTGCTCCCATCGAAGCTACCCAACATTCGCTTAAGCGATTTAACACGGATACCAAGAATTTGGCACTTTCGATTGCCGGGTAATGATCACCTATAAATGAATCGACAATTTCCCAATCTCACTGGGCATCTGCACCACCCAAGCTTGAAGTTAAACGTAGACCTTACCATAACCTATAACCACGTGATAAGGCTCAAGTAAGGGGTATTTTTTTCAAAAAAAGATTCTTATTACGGTACATGAGTGGAAATTCATGGTGTGCTTCGGTAGTCAGGATGTATCAGCTAGTCAACGGGAAAGGAGCACCTCGCACAAATTTGATCTCAAAAAGCTCGATATCGAAAGTGGCGGTTCGTAAGTAGCGCTTTCGCCAAAACAATCCATCAATCCACCATCCTCTTCCATTTTAAACACATTCTTGGAAATCCACTTTTAATTGGGCTCCGGTATTTATGCTGTTTGTGGAAGGTAGAATCAATTACTACTATTTAACCCTTTCTTTTTTCATACGACTCATCTCCACAACCCTTGTACCGATGCGCTTCTTTCATTAGAGTCGTTTACTAACATCCTTCATTTCCTTCAACGAAAAAATTGTTGATGAAGGCACTTGCTGACTTCGCTTGCCACTAACGCGTTAACTTCCCACTAGCTTTTCATTCTGTGGAATCCAAATTGATTTTTAGAATTAACTTCAATCTGTCAGCTTTCTTCCTGCAATCGACGACGTTTTGATTCCCCGTTTTCATTATCTTCTGTGTACGATGTGACAAATGTTATCTTTTTATTCGCTCATCCCAACATGGACCGGGGCTTCTCTCGCTTTCCACTCTGCCTACCTCCTCAAAAAAGCGACAATGGTTGAACTAAAAAGATTGCATACAGCTGTCATACATTTAGTAGTAATGGGAAAGGCACCAGGATTCCATGTCACAGAAAAGGGATAATGTTTATAGAATCAGTCTTTACGAAATAGGACGATGGTTGTCGTCT
This sequence comes from Angiostrongylus vasorum, assembly GCA_018806985.1. NCBI lineage: Eukaryota > Metazoa > Nematoda > Chromadorea > Rhabditida > Metastrongylidae > Angiostrongylus > Angiostrongylus vasorum. The sequence continues at coordinate 924,067 of JADANN010000148.1, read as the reverse complement.
TCGAATATAGGCCAAATGCGAACAAGTATTTGGCCAGAACTGCAACTGCTACAGGACGGTCAAATATTCTGATAACTCAAAAGACGACTTTTACGTAGTTCAGTAAAGCTGAAAGTGGTTATATGTTCAAACCCAGTCTCGCCTTCTGTTATCAACTTTTGTGTTTTGTCGTAAAGTAAGCTCTGTTTTTAAATCGCTCTCGTGAAAGTAAAGGCGTCTTATTCACAATGTGGACAAACACCGCCTTCTGTGCAGCAGTTCCCGGGATCGACTTTCTATTAACCTCGGCATTGGACTATAAATGCGTCGCTTTCTTTCTCAGCAATCACGAGATTGTTAAACAACATACGTTTACTTCAATGCAATAACACATACAACACAACCGTAACTGACGTTTCGGCAGTATCGCCTTCTTCAGAGCCATTTTTACGTGCCTTCCACTGAGGAATAGCAGCTGATCAGAGTCGCATAAGGTTGACGAGGTCGTTCCTCAGTCAGCTTCTGCGTGAAGCTATAACTTCAACTTCGATGGTCTTTAAATACGACACAACATCTGAAAAGCATTAACATTTCAGCATTATAAAGGGAGGACGCGTTGTGTATCCTTCAGGGATTGATCAACGTCGAAAACCTTATCCTTAATCCAAATATTAGCGGAATACGTTCACTTATGAAATGGATTGTAGTAACGTTAATTAAAAAAAGCACCTTAACATTTACTTTTTTTGATTCGCCGATTACGTCAGAGCCCCTCAACCCCAGGTTGGATTCGGTACCAGTTCGGACAAGTCTTGCTTGTTGATCGGAACGAACTGCACCATTCCCAGTTGGGATTCGCAGCGTATGCTAGCATTCTTTAAAAAAATTAGTCACTTGAAAAATATCTCATCGTTCTTGCATCTATGCGCATTTCTTCTGTTCTTTTCGTAAGGCATCTGATGTGCACGACTGTTAACCCAAATGCGGTCGTAATCAAAATCTAAAAGTACCGATATTTTTCCTCAAGTAGAATGATAGGTGAGCTACTGGTTCCAATCGCTGTGAGAGTTGGCAAGGATAGACACTTATGCTAACATAATCATTCACCACTAAATCTTCTAGAGTTCAGATTATGGGAACCGAAGAAAGCCACTACTCAAAGCCTTCCTGGGACGTAAATAAGAGATAAAGCTCTCTGCGTTGATCAATCCCTTAGGGATACGCTATGCGTTCGACTTTATTAAGCATTAAGTCTCACTCGTAAAATCACGGCTCTGAGAAAGGCGAAATCGCCGAAACGTCAGCCATCGGCCAACAACACCAACAACAACGACAACGACAACGAAGACCTATACCAACCTCGCATCAGCTAAAGAACATCACTTTATAAGGTGATTGAATACCTTTACATCGAACTTTTTTTCTGACCTTTACAATGACTTGCGGTGGCCTACGATGTATAGAGCCAATGCTGCTATCCTCCTAGGCAAGTCTTGAACCAATTTGCCGATCCCTGACGGATGGATGGCTTGGTGAGATGGGCGCGGGGTCGATTCCACGTGTGTGTTGTAGGGTGTCTCCGACCACTGCACGCGCCCTTCCTTCCCTAGGACGTGTAGTAACTATTCCCCCAAAACAGTTACTATTCCTTTACTTCAATGCATAATTACGAGCTTATTCTCATCAAATGTTTCAGTTGAACAGCGCTTTGGCACGACAAGCTAGTGGGCGGACCAACGTAGCAAGAAGGCGATACAGGGTAGGGACTTAGGGTACACGCGTCGTGGTTTGCTGTAGCGGTGGACTTGCAAAGCCAATTGCATCACCCTCCTTCCCACTGTGCGGTTGTGCAGTCAGTTCCTCTAGCACCGCCCCTGGTTTCTCGTCTTTGTTAATTAAGTTCATCGCAGTTCATTGTTGGCTCGTCTCGTCATCGCGTGCTGCACTCTTGGAAATTCTCAGTCGATTTCCTTAGTTAGAGGATACTCTCTATTCGTCATGTGGTTTCTGTGTCCATAACATTCAACTGAACTCGTTTTCAGAATCCTACACATCATGAGCGATAAGGCGGTGACGGTATTGCATGAGGAACTCGTCAGTGAGGAGTCAAATGTACTCTTCTATGCCCATCGTAAGGCCACTTTTCAGAATTGGTGCTTCGATAAAAACAACGCACGCTGTTCTTCTGATGCGGTGAGTCCTAGGTTCAGTGCTCTACGTATCGTTTTGATTTGATATCTATTGCTTGCTGCTTCACCTATTTGCAGTCGTTGTTTCCTGTATCCTGTTGTTCTGTGTTAGCTCTAGTTTGATTTCAGTTAGCCAGAGCCGGCTTCATGTATTCTGGAAGCAGAACTGAACCTGCGGCTGCAAAATGTGTGTTCTGCTTCAAAGATATGATATTTGAGAAGGATGACGATCCTTGGTAAGAGGTGCCTTATGAGTTAATATAACTTTGCTTATTTTGCAGTGTTCTATTTCTTTAGGAAAGAACATCAGTCACACGCTAACAATTGTAGTTTTGTTAAGCTTAAGAAGCTTGACGAAAAAGATTGGACAGTACGTGACTTCCTGTTTTTATTGTCCGGACGCATAGCTGCCACGCAAAGGGAGTCCGTACTTAAGACTGCTGAGGAATTCCGAAAGGCATCCAGAGAAATCCAGCAAATGTACAAGAAGGCTATGCGTTCCATGAAGTAGTTTTCGCTTATTGAAGTTGATATTCATTGTGCTCATGATTCCGCACCAAATATTCTGCGGACTTTCATTGTTTAAGGGAGACATCTTCATTATTCGAGTCATTTCTAATGAAACTATGGTCTGTTTATTAGCGTGTACGTGCTAATAAAACAAACTGTGCATGATGATTTCTCGAAGGTCTCTTCAACAGCTGCTTATTGGTGGAAGATTTCTCTTTCCATTAATTTCACCAAGATTTAATGCGTCATCAGAAAAGTTATGTAGTGGGTGAACTTGTCCTCTAGAAAGGAAAAAATATCAAAGCCATCTTTTGACGAGGGCTAGACCTTCGGAAATGCTTAAGACGTTCACCTAGTTTCATCCTAAATGCTGAACATGGCTTGACGTCATATGGAATGCAATTTTCATCGTAGGTCAGAATGTGACCAAGAAGTTGCTTATTCTTGTTGCGTAAAAGAAAGCAGATGAAAAATTTCCCTAAACCAATCATAAACTCAAGAAATCCAAAGAGGAACCGCTAGAAAGAAAGGGATCCTTCTAGGACCGCTTTGTGATCACGCGTGAAGCGGCTCCATAGCTCAAGCTGATTTCTTCAAGCTGTATCGGGCACATTTCTCGCCCATGTAGGACCATGTGAATCTGGTCTCCGTAAATAGCTGGAAGACTTACAAAAGACAAAACGTTGAGGAGTGGTTATTCTAAAGCTTTTGAAAAACGGTGAGTGTTTAATAGAAGGTTTTTCCTGTGCGAATGAAATTTAGGTGTTAAGTTTTTTCTCTGTTGAGATTATAAAAGTGTTTTGCTGAGGAGATTCAATCTGATCGAAATCGATCGACTTTCGAAAATGCCTTGGAGCTTCATCCAACTTCGTCTTAAATGCTGAACACCGTCTGATGTCATGCGGAATCGAATTTTCACCGTTGGTCAAGATGCGATGAAGAAAGTGATGGTTCTTGTTGCGTAGAAGAAACGCAGAACAAAAAAATCCATAAAGTAAACATACGAAGTGCTCAAAGGGTTGAAAAAAGAAAGCCTCTAAATCTCTAAACATTGTCTGTTTATTGATTTATGTGACATGTCTACAAGTTTGCGGATTTCACCACTTCTTTCGCTTGGTTAATTGTCTCGCATCCATCGTGGACCTCGGAATTGCTTGTTGCTTCCGCCGTCAGTTGAGGACTTTTTCGTCTTCACGGATGTCGTTGAAAGTCGACCGAGTTGATTGTTAGAATAAACCCTCGCTTAACGGTGAAACTTAAAATTTCACAATTTCCAGCATATGACTTGCATTGGCTAACGTCTAACACGACACAGTGGGCGAGGTCTGCACGTCTTTCTGGACGAAATTCCGTTTGTTGGAGTGCGCTCGTATTTGTAATACGAGCTTCAATGGAAATGGGAAGAGAACACGACTTCTAGGATCCACAAAGTCAAAGCTTAACCGTGATGAAATATGTGCCGCTTGGAAAAGATTCTAATTTCTCTCTATTTCTGTTTCAATTAACGAAGTTCTGTATCGGATGAGATAAATTTCGTCTAGGATTGACAGGTCGTGGGAGGATGATGCGATAAGCAACTGAGGTAAGGAAGGAATAGCACTTTTACGTGTTTCGTTTTTTACCGATTGTTAAACAACAATTTCGGGATGGGCTTGAGTGAAGAATACTGAGAAGGAAACTGTGGCATGATTTTTTTCCTCGGTATGCTTGCAGTGCGAATAGTACGAAGTATTTCTTGACAAAACGAAAGCTGTCAATATTGGAAAAGGTGGAAATGAGTGTTTTTTGTATTTCTTACACACCGTCGTTCATATCTATTAGGCGGATTCTAGCACTTTTGGTATTCTATTCGTTTTCTTGCATCCGTCATTCACTATGGTTTTCTAAGTTTTTTGCCGTGTGGATTCGGCTGCTTGAGGATTTTCTTTTTTACCATGAACGTCGTTGATTGCTGGTCGAGTCGATTCTTCCTGGGCTCCTGAGATAGTGTGGCTAGAGCGTTCCCACTTGGATCGCAGAGAGCGATCTTTTTTGGGATAAGTCCGGTACCAATTTGCCGATGCCAAAGATATGGGAGTTGGTTCGACCGGAGCATGATCAGACTAGCACCGAGCTCGTGATGATAGGCATCACGACTACTCTTTATTCCATCCCTTAATGAGTCTGTTATAGAAGGAAAATCCAAATAATACTTTAAAGTTCTAGTCTAAGAGTTCGTTACGATAAGAAAAATAGACAGCGGCACCATGATTAGCCAGGTTTTTTGAAACACATGGAAGGCACCGCACTCGATTATAATATCGTCGATTTCTTGGTACTGCCATTTGAACAACTTGAAAAGAACACTTTGTGACGAAACAGCTGCTGGTTCAGCTTGTTTGGCCGCATATATTGCTGTTAACTTGACCTTTCCAGGCTCTGAGGAAGGCGAAATCCGCCGAAACGCCAGCTTGTTCGTGAATAAAGAATAAAAAATATTACTATACGGATCTCTTCAATAACCACGTGTTAGGATGGATGTGTTGTACCAGCAGTTCTCTCCTCCGAAATCCCACATGCTGTCTCGGCTGTGAAAAAATCGAACAGGATCAGGTACGACATAAGATCTGAATCCCTGAAAAGCCTTACGCGAGCAGTCGTAAACACACCGGCACGGCTCTTTACACGTTAGCTGTGTGGATGCAAGGTCCTTATCCAGTGGATGACAACGGAGAAGGTGCTGTTGTTTAAGAATGGTGACCTCCACCATATCGGCATTTGTCGCCCAATCTGCCTACTATCTGTTGTCTACGAACTTTTCACTCGAGTCATTCTATACAAGATTCACGGAACACTGAAAGAAGGAGAAACTTGTGAATAAGCAGGGTTCCAAGAAGACTGATTACAATGGACAACATTCACGCGATAAACCGAGTCATTAGACAATCGTTAGAGCACAGGAGACCGCTCTGTTTCAGTTCCATTGACATGAAGAAGGTTTTCGACTCAGTTAAGATAGAAGCAGTCATAGAGGCCCTGGAAGGCCACAGCACGTCATTTTGTTCCCTCGGAAGAAGCACGTTGGCCGGTTTGTCCCAGGTTATTCCCTGTCGACATGGTTCTTAATAATTAGTTCTTCCACCATCGAAAACATCCGGATTTTTTTCACTTCAAATGAAGACTATGGAATCGGGTTTTATTAATGTGGGTGTCATTCACCTTGTTATTGATAGAAAGTCAAATCTACTAGTCCCTTCTGCGTGCAGCTATCACTTCAACTTCGATGGTCTTCAAATGCAACGAAATATCTGAAAGGTGGCATTAGCGTTTCAGCATTATGAAGTAGGACGCATAGTCCCATCCTTTAGGGACTGATCAATGTCGAAAAGCTTATCTTTAATCCAAATATTAGTGGGACACGTCCACATATAAGACGTGCTGCACTGATTTTAGGAAGAAGAACCCTGAACATTTACTCGTGGTTGCCATGACTCACTACTTGCGTCAAAGCGCATAACCTCCGTTTGGATTCGGTACCAGTTCGGACACGTCCTGCTTGTTGATCGGAATGATCTGCACTATTTCCAGCACGGAATAGCAGCGTACGCTAACATTGTTTAAGCAAACTAGTTATCTTGAAAAATATCTTATAGTTCTAATATCTGTACTCATTTCATTTTTTTCTGTTCTTTTCGTCAGGCACCAGATGGACACGATTGTGAACTCAAACACGGTCTTAATCAAAATCTAAAAGTACAATATTTTTCTCAAGTAGACCAACCAGCGAGCTGTTGATTCCATCCGCAGTGAGATTTGGTAGGGATAGAATCAATTATGTTAATACTGTGACGTTCACCATTAAAACTTCTAGCGTTCAGCGTATAGGCATCGAAGAACGCCACAAGGCGAAACCTTCCTGGGGCATATAGTAACTATTCCCCAAAATAGTTACTATTTCTTTACTCCAATGCACAATTACTATGCTAATCCCATCAGGAGTTTCTATAGAACAGGGCTTTCGCATCGCGAACTAAAAGGGAGGCGGGGGGACCAACATTGTAAGTAGTAAGTCCCAGCACGATAAGAGAAATGCCCTACGGTAGACGCGCTGGGGTCTGCGATCGCGATGGACTCGCAAAGCTTCTTGCATCACCCTCCTTCCCCATGCTCGGTTGCGCGGTCAGTTCATGTAGCACCGTGCCTGGTTTATCGTTCTTGTTGATTAGGTTCATCGCAGTTCATTGTTGCGTCGTCTCGTTATCGCGTGATGCACTTCGATGTTTTCAGTCAATTTCCTTAGTTATAGGGCACTTTCCATTCTTCATGTGGTTTCTGTATGCGTAATATTCAACCCAACTAGTTTGCAGGATTCTGTGGTCATGGGGGACAAGGCGGTGCCGTCCATACTCTTCGACGAGATCGCCAGTGAGGAGTCAAATGTGCTCTTCTATGCCCATCGTAAGGCCACTTTTCGGAGTTGGTGCTTCGATAAAGACAATGCACCCTGTTCTTCTGATGCGGTGAGTCCTAGGTTAAGTAGTCTGCGTATCGTGTGGAACTAATATCTATTGCTTTCTGCTTCACCTATTTGCCGTCGTTGCTTCCTTTATCCGGTTGTTCTGTGTTAGCTCCAGTTTGATTTCAGGTGGCTAGAGCCGGCTTCGTGTATTCTGGAAGCCGAAGCGAACTTGCATCCACGAAATGCGTGTTCTGTTCCAAAGACCTGATATTTCAGAAAGTTGAAGTTCCTTAGTGAGCCCTATGAGTTAGTATAAGTTTGCATATTTTGCAATGTTCTTTGTCTTTAGGAAGAAACGTCAGTTGCACGCTAACAATTGTAGTTTTGTTGAGCTTAACAAACGTGGCGAAAAAATACTGGACAGTACGTGACTTCCTCTTCTTCTTGTCCGGCCATATATGTGCTAACCAAGTAAATTTTGTTGTATGGAAATACTTTTTCATTATTTCTAAATACTATGGTGTTTTCAAAGTGAGTCCATACTTAGAGCGGCCAAAGATTTTCGAAAGGCTCCCGGAGAAATCGAGGAAATGTACGTGGAGGTTGTGCGTTCTACAAAAATAGTTTTTTTCTTGTTAGAGTTGATATTCGTCGTGCTCATAATTCCTTTCTAGATGTTTTGTGGCATTTCATTGTTTAGGGAAAATATTTTTATTGTTTCTTCATCGTTAGAGTCAATTGACATTACTTCATGCTCTGTTTTTTTGGCATCCATGTGCTTATAGAACATGCTGTGCATGACAGTTTCTCTAAGATCTCTTCAGTAACTGCTTATTCCTGGAAGATCTCTCTGTTTGATAGTTTCGCCAAGATTTAATGCGTCATCAGAAAGGTCATGTAACCGGTCATTTGTGCTCTGGAAAATAAAATTATCACGGCCGTCTTTTTGTGAGTACTTGATTTTCGAAAATGCTAAGGAGCTTCATCTAATTTAATCCCTGTTGCTGAACATCCCTTGATATCATATGAGTCCAATTTCACCGTAGGTTAAAATGCTATCAAGAAGTTGATGGTTCTTGTTGCGTAGAAGAAGCGCAGAACAAAAGTTCCTCAAAGTAAACATAAACTCAAAAGTTCCGTTCCGAAGAGGGAACCGCAAGGAAGAGCGCGTCGTGGTTACGCGTGACCTCGCGCCATACCTGCAGATGATTTTTTTTGGCCTGGAGTGGGGTGCTTTCCCTTACCCACGTAGGACTCCATACACCTGGTCTCTTCAATTGCTGGAACTTTTACAAAAGACATGACGTTAAGGAATGGTTTTGAAAGAGATTATGAAGAAAAAACCACTTCTGGAAAATGTAGTGTTTAGAAGAAGCTGTCTCTTGTACAGCTGAAGTCTAGACGTTAAGCTTTCTTGCGCATTGTTTATGAAAGTGCCTTGTTAAGTGGATTCAATCTGACCTCTCCATGATCTGAGGAACGTTAAGTGGCCGGAACGTTCTCCCTCCTTAATGAAGCATTTATTAACAACCTTGTGTCGACTCAATAGAAAAGCATCAACTCGTTGATCAGCAACGAGTGAGTAGCACAGTGGTAGTGGTGCCGATCGTCACGAATGCGGTGCTGATCCAATCCCCGTTCCGGGCTCTCTAAACTCTCTCTCTCTCTCTCCAAGTCGGGTAAATGGTACCAGACCACTCCGGGAACAGTTCGCTCTCTGTAATCCAAGTGGGAGCGGGCTAACTCAGAACTTCAGGGAAAATCAACTCGACCAGTACTCAAAGACACTCACGATGAAAGGAAAATCGTCAACAGCAGCCGAAGATGCATTTGCGAAGCAGGAAGGTCTTTGTGGGTGGTGGATGCGAGGTAAGGAATCGAATGCGAGAAATGCTGGGATCCTCACAGTAGATATGAAAGACGAGCAGCTTAAAAAATTGATCAATAACAAGGTTAATATTCAATCGGCTAGACGTCACAAAGCAGAATATAGTAGAGATGCATCTGTAAAAATAGCAGGAATTGGTGGGCATTACGAAAAAGAAAAAAACTTCGCATAATATCGTACAGCAATGGGCAGAGCTAATTTTCACTTATACTCCTTCTCCGTACAAAAATCAATTTTTTTGCAAATGAAGCCAAAGAAAAAAAGACAGATTCACTTCAAACACTGACGCTTCAATATAGCAAATGGAGAAATTCCAACAATCTATACATAGATCCAAGCCAATAAGATGACTAGTAAACGGAAGACTGCAGCACTTTTATATCGGGAAGAAAAAAACGCCATAATCTCATAAATAAAGAGCGAGTTCTCATATGGTAATTCAATCAGGTGCTAAAGGGCTTCAGAGTCTCTCAGTGCTGCTGCCGTCATTTTCTTCCTTTTCATGTGTTGCACATCTCTGTCATGTAGACTCCCTGAAGTGATTTCAATAACAATAAATGGGATTAATTAAACAGGGAGGCCTGGGCAGCGCAGCAGTGCTGTTCTCGTTTAATAGGAGCAAGGTCATCGCCCCTACCCTACCTCGACCGACCAAGGAACCCATCCAGTACGACCAGAACAATTGGTAGCGCATCCATACAGAAACAAGTAGCGCTATTCACTTCATCAGAAGTGTAAAGTGCCTCTCATGAGGATCTGGAATCTGTCATGCACGGCTATCCCAGGGCTCTGGGAAAAGTCTTCTCAACCTGCATCCAACGACATTCATGAAGACAGCGAAATCCGCAGACAGTAGTCGAACCGGCGCACAAATCCAGCTTTCTTGGATGATGGATGCGAGGAAACAAATCGAATAAAGAGGTGCTGGGACTCCCACAATATATGCGGCGTCTTGTAGTGCAAAATAAAAGTGGAATATATTTATTATTGTCTTTTTAGCCCACGGCCCACCATCAATTATCGCATTGTACGGACCTCTGCTATTATTGTATTCGATTTGTTTCTTTGCATTCTCAAGTTCTTCAACGTTTTATGCTTGTGGCTTCTTCCACTGCTTATGGGTATTTTTCGCGTTTGTTACGTCGTTGAATATTGATCGAGTTCCTTCTCCATGGGATGCAGAGACATCCGTGATAAAGCGTTCTCATGTCGAAGGAGTGAGGCTGCCCTGTACATATCTGGGACTAATTTTTCAACCCAGGAGGGACGAGAGGCCTGGTCGGTCCGGAGTGGGGTCGGACCAGCGTCTTCAGTGGATTGTAGTTTTGTATTAAACAGCATTACTGCGATTAAAGCACTATCCTCTTCGTTAGAAGTAAAATAAAAAAATAAAAAAATAGAGGAGACGGCACTTGTAAAGTGCTAACTCTTTTGGGAAGAATTACAGCGACGGGGGGCTAACTGTGATCCGTGAACGAGTTATTTTCTTCCGAATTCCAAGAAACGTGAAGAGAACATTTCTAATCTAGAATGATCTTCTTTTTTTGTATGAAGTCAACTACAGTACTAAATGGAGAAAAAGAGATCGGTATGACGTGGGAAGCGTCATGAAACAACAGTGTCATGAACGCACCGTTCTATTCGAACTTAGAAATAATACTGAATTTAGCGTATGATTTCCTACGGACGCCATTTCATTGATAGTGTTTATCATCCACTGCCACCACAACACAGTCTTCACTTGTGGAGCAAACGTATTGATACTGCGGAAGAACTGAAAAGAATTGGAAATATCAATTATGCTGTATTTTCTCTGTGTAATTCTTCTTTTTTCTTGCTTTTTGTGAAGACCGTCCAAGGATTTTAAACCTCATGTAAGCCAATTAAGGTGGTCGATATTTCCGATATTGCGAGATTATCCACTATTCAAAACATTTGAAGAATTAGTGAATTCCTCCCTCTCTCTCTCTCTCTCTCTCTCTCTCTCTCTCTCTCTTTCTATCATAAAAATAAAAACGCAGGCTAACAAGAGATCGTCCAATAGCTTATTGAGCGTTTTTTTTTCGAAAACACTGTTTTTTGCAAAGTGTTCGAAGCAGTGATAGTAGCAACCGCCACCGTCCTGGTATTAAAGTCGCATGGTGGCAAATCTCCCTTTGATCCACAAGGGCTGCGACTGCCTGTGGTGATCAAGACCTGGGGCAGACTGTGGCCAGGCTGACCTCGGGATTCCAGGGAGCCACAATGGCTTAACCAGCAAATCTCTGAAAAAATTGAGGTTATGTTGAGGCCCGCACAACCAGTGAGGACAGGCCATTCATGTATCAAGCAAGTTCGAAGCAATGATGAATTTGAAATGTGCGACAATATCGAGGTCTTTGCAAGCAATTTCAGCGCATATAAGACTAAACTGCAGCGCAGCCATTTTCCCACATTTTGATGAAGCGAGTGTGGCTCACCTGCAAGAAAAAATGAACCCGGTGGACCAAAGTTCACACAAGGGGGGATTGCACAGTGGTAGTGATGCCCGTCATCATGAGCATGGTGCTAGCTCGATTCCGCTCTGGGCCAACCAGGCCACCTCATCCCTCCGGGGTCGGAAAATTGGTGCTGGACTTGTGTAGGAAAAAAGTCACTCTCTGAGATCCCATTGGGAACGGTCTAGCCAGGCTATCTCAGGACTCCAGTGAGAATTGCTCGATCAGAATTCTGCAACATTAAAGATGAAATGAGAATCCTCAAGCAGCAACCGAAGAGACACATAAAACTTGGAAGATCTTCGTGGACAACTCATGCGAGGAAACGAAGCGGATGTGATAAGTGCTGGTATCCGCACAATAGATGTGAACACGGGTCATATAAAATAAAAAAAAGTTCACACAATAACTCTCATAATTATCATCCGTATTTTACCAATAATTCTCCTCCTATTCAATCAAGGGAGACCAAAATTCCAAACACTAACTATCATTCTCAGTCGTCGGTAAACTTTAGAGCATGTAAATAGAGTGCCCATTTGCCCATTTCGAGTGAAAAGGCAGCTCAGAGGTTTGCTTCCCAGTTGTTTTCAATGCATTTCAATCTTTCTTCTGCAATCGTTGCAAAAAAAGTCCAAAACGTTTCAGAACCGTGTAGGCGGTAAACCAACGTTTGACATCTTCTGGTACCCCTGACGCTAACGCTTTTGTGCACCTGCCATCGTAGAGGCGCGTCACCTTCTTCGGTCACCTGATTTTCAACATCTTGGCTCACACAACATTGTCGGTCTTGTTTTATTTTCAGCACAAGTAGAACGCTGGGATTCTGTCTCTCTCAATGATGAGCAATACATTTAGCATCACCTCTCGATAGCGTGTTCTGACTGAGCTGGGCTGTTTTTCATCCCTACCTGCGTTGCGGCCAGTTTTCACTGTTATATCACTCACTGACACTGACTTTCACTGACAAGGAAGAGAAATCAAATGCCGAAAACATTGTCTCAAATGTGGGGGTTATTAAATTGTTTCACTACACCATCAATACCTTTGAAAGCTCTTCTAGCTGATATTTCCATCAACTTAGATGTGTTGCTAAGGTGTTCATCGAATTTACTTACTGACAAACATTTGGATCATTCGAGACATTTATGCGTTGCACGTGAGTGTACCATCAGATACGAATCTGGTTCTGTCTCCTTCTATCGACATCTAACCGAACACAGATTTTTCCACTTATTGAGATAAAATCATTGGCGAGGGCACATGTAACTTAGTGATTAGAGGTGCCTTGCGACAAACATATGATCATTGGTTCGACGTCGCTCATTGGGCTCAGCAAGCCCTCAATGCCTTTGGGATCGGAAAATTGGTACCAGAGTTATCGGGCAGGATAGCAGGACTGATTTGTTGATCGATGTATAGGCTACTACAAATCATTCAAATCAATGTACGGGCCAGATACGCGTTCAAGCGCTGCTAACGATGATTAATAATGTTGAATGCATATAGCGCGGCCTTCTGTGATTAATTAACGTTGAAAGCTTCACCTTTCCTCCGTTTATCATCGCGATGTGAAGATGTTTATTTCATGACCATTATGTTTCTATCCCATTTTATCCCATTCGATTTCTTGTTTGACTTCCTCAAAAGTATCCATAATATTTTTTAGCGTAATGGGCTCGGCTTTTTGAATCCAAATTGACTAGGAGGTTTAGGGTAGCCAAGATTTGCAATACTTTTTGAAACCGATCGTCTTGTTGAAATGTCGACCAAATAAACACTTTTATCAACCTCATGTTAGCCTAACGATCAAAAAGGCTATTCCCAATGTTTTTTTTGGTTTGGATTTAATCAAAGGTCTTTTTAGGTCAATAAAAGTGAGACATAGGGGTGTGTTACACCACTGCGATATCACCATGAGTATTTCTAAGGTGTCGATGTATTCTCAGGCAGCAAGTCTTTTTCGAAAATATTCTTGCTCTTATGATTGTTCTTGGACTTCTGTTCTATTCTGTCAATTGGCTTAGAAAACGTAGATGAGTTTCTAGGAGTTTCTACACTGCCTTTCTTTATATATTGACCATTCCTCTTATGCACCGAGAGGCTATCATGTTGGTTTCATAATAAAAGTTTTTACCCGGACATTATGAGTAATATTCCCAAATTTTGCCGCTCGCATAAGCCGATTCCTCAACGGTGTTGTTAGTAGCTGTCACTTCCCAATATTGGGGAAAACGTGAGCAAATCTCGATTTGTGGTGTTTTTGGAAGGTGATGAGTGTTTCTCGAGCTATTCTACACCCGTGCAGTTGCTTAAGCGCAAGTTTCGATTTAGTGTTATAAACTTTTGGAAATCAGTGATTCTGATTGGCCACAACTTTTAGGTTAATAATTTACCACGATGAAGGACAAAGGATAAAGCTCTCGGCCTTGACCAATCTCTGGCATGCATTCGATTTCACTAAGGATCGTTAGAGGTGATTGAATGCGTATGTGGCCTATACTCGCGTTGGTCTACCGATGTATCGAGTCAGTGCTGCTATCCTTTCATACAAGTCTGGGACCAATTTGCGGACCTAGGGAGGGGAGCGGGGAATGGAGAGCCTGGTGAGCCTGGGACGCAAAATCGGTGCTGTGTGTATTGCAGCACGCCTCTAACCAGTGCTCCACAAGCGAAATCACAACGATGAAATCTGATGAATTTTTTTGGAACTTTCTGGATATCAGTGAAATTTGCTACGATATATTTTCTATTTCTAAGCCTCCTAATCGGTTTACCACCTCATCGTGGCTGTGAGGTGTTCCTGGGTATCCGACTGCGATGAACAGCGAGGGATCCATCCCTTGGCAGGGTCTCTCAAGCTGAGAAGGAGTTCGGCATTTCCACCAGGAACTCCAGCTAAGAGTAAAGCAATATTTAAAAAAACACTACTAAGTACTGTGTGCTATCACGCGTGATTACGAACCATTTATCCTTGCAATTCATTTTCGGATTCTTGAGTACATCCGGAATGCCTCGACAGTTTTACGCTCTGCTGTTTTCGATTCTTGTGCGAGGATCGTAAATTCTACTTCAAAATTTTGTCCACTATGTCTGCGTGTCCTATGCGCGCCTAGTGGAGTATTCGGTTTAAGCTACCGATTTAAGACTGTTACTTGCATTCTCTCCCAACGGTTTACCGCCTCATTGTGGCTGGGAGGTGTTCCTGGGTGTCGGGCTGCGATGTACAGCGGGTGGATTCATGTCCCAGGCAAGGTCTCCCAAGCTGAGGGAGTCCGGCATTTCCATCAGGAAGTCCAGCTAAGAGTAAAGCAATATCAGGATCCACCACCGTCGTGCCATTAAAACAGCCACATGGTAGCAAATCACCCTCTTATCCACAAGGGCAGTGGTTTCCTCTGTGGCGACTGACCTGGGGGCAGAGTTTGGCCAGGCTCTAAACCAGCAAAACTCTGGAAAAATGAAGAATATGCTGAAACCCGCAACTCTAGTGAGGTTTAGCCGTCCGAGTATCCAAGGATCTATTCCGTTTCTATTTCGTATTGACATTCGCACTGGAGAGTCTCCATGAAACCATGATTGAAGAGCTTTTTGCAACAGTAAATTACCGTGAATTTCCTGGTTATCGGATAAATATAAACAATATTTTGAACCATTTGTTCCATTTTAGTCCAAGGATCCATATTTGAAGTTCCTTAGACGTTCTCCTGAAGCTAATCTCGACGTTAACGTTGCAAATGATGAGCTTACAGAAGTGGCAATCTTCTTCCCATCAACCCTTTTTTTAATGGACTAATTCGAGTTTTTCGTCATAACCTGATATTGGAAAGTAATCCGTGTCAATCAGTTACAAAAGTCGGAACTGGTCCACATCTTTTCAGCTGTAAAGTTCTTCTACCCATCAGTTGTTCAAATAAGTCAATGTTTATGGTCAGGCTAGGGTTCATGAGAATAAAACACCGGCAAATCCTCTTCTATCCGAATACTTTGTTCTGCAGTAGCAGAAAAAGTGTTTATTGAGAGGTGTCTCTTCCTTCCTGCTTATAGACGTAGAAATGACGCCATATGTATTCTTCTTATTCTGAATAACCAGGCCCAGAATGAAGGATTCGGATGCTAACGAGGACACTTTGCACGTACAGATCACCACCATTGTCCTTCCATAGTGCATAATTGCTTCTACTTTTTGATAGCACCTACGTACTCTTATCGCTGCCATGTCGGAAATTTTTTCAAAGATCAGAAAATTAAGTGCCATTATTTCGTACTGAGCTGCGAGCTGAGCTGGAGTTACGCACTCTCACAGGTACTTTGCCAGACTTGCTCACAGTGCAGGAGGAGTTAAGCAAATAAATTTTTAATTGTTGAATTTTTTTTATTTGGGATTTGGAATCATTCATACTTATTCTGTCTAACTGAGTCTAACTCTATTTCAGCAATTATTCAAAAAAAGAGGAACTTGTTCTGTAGACTAAGTTTCCTGCCATTATCCCTCATCTGGTTCGTTTTCTATTCCACCATGACTATGCTGACTTGGAGCAAAATATGATTATAGGGTGATTAAGCAAGTAAATAACAGGGTCAACGATATGTTTCCCATCTGGCCCGTTTTTATTCGCGAAAGAACGAATATTGTTGAGAAGAAATTGAATATTGCTTCGTGGACTTACTATTAACGACAGGGCGACCAGGAATCCCTGCCACAGAAGAGCGACATCGTTCTGATAACTGGACTTGACGAAGTGCGGTGACCGTCGTTGTCGAATGTACGCATATGTTATAATGTATATGACCAAAATCGCTACTGGTACGGCATAGCCAAAAATTATAATGACCTGAGAGGCCACTCTTCAACTTAGTTTGATAACACTGGAAGTAGTCATTTGCTCGATTTTGGTTAGGTCCTCTATTATTAAGTTTCGTGTGGTTTCACAAAGAAAATTTTCTTATGTATCCATTCGCATAAAGGTTTTTGTCTTATTAATACTTTTTGGTGAAGGTCTGCTAACTTTTTCCCACATACGGAAATGAATTTTCCACATGCGGAAATTTGGTTGCCATCACAACAAAACGTGTAGCTGAGCTACGCTGTAGAAAAAGTGATTTCATGAATAGCTTAAGTTTTCACTTCCACTGACATTTCATGGGTTGGAACGAAACCGTAACACTCATAAATTGGGACTCTTTTGGACGTATTTCCTCACGCAAGACCTCTAGGTTAAAATTATAGTTTCTGTTTCAGAAAAAGAACTCCGAATTTACTGAATATTTCATCTTTGACGCTGCTGGTCATCAAGTGACTCGGATAGGTACTAATAAGACCTCCATTTGTCATCATTGCGCGTTAAAGTTTTCCAATTATCGTTTAACACATTAGCTACAACTATGCTACAATGCTGGTAACAATGCACACATGTCGAAAATATTTTCCACTCACCAGTTCTAAAAAACTCTGCTCATAATGTTGCATATTAATTAAGGGTACTTGGTGTTTATAGGTCTTTGCCAACAAGGTGCTTAATTACTTGGATGCTTGGATGACCCATCTTCACTTGTTGTGCGGTCCCGGAATAATTTCCATTCGTTTATCTCTCGCCCAATCGTCGTCCATGGTGGTGTGGTGCTCTATTTCGAACACGATGACGTCGCCGAGGCCCATTCCGTAGCCCTAAAATTGTTCCTATCTCGAATGCGAATTGTGAAGATAGCCACTAAGAAGTTCCCCCATCTGTTGGATGCTGTTTCACGAGTCGGTCGGTGGCTTTTGTGAGAGGAACCCAAGCTGCCTTCCTTCTTTTGCCTACTTCCTCCTTCATGCTGTTCTCCACGTTCGTTGATAGCTCAAAGTATACGTGCCAAGTGGTCTGTGCAATCACAGAACCATTGGGCTCGATTTGTTCGCCTTTCGCACCACGTGATCCCACTCCTTGATGGATGCGCTGATGCTTTGCGTTCGTTTCGACACTGTTAAACATTTTTTTTGTAGTCTACAAAAGTTAGGAATAAGGGCACGTGGTACTCCCCGGCAAACTTCACTTACTCTGGACACAGTTTGCATGTGGTCCATGCAGCAAAACCGCCGTCGAAATCCTGCCTGCTCCAATGCTTGCTCCTCATTCAAGGTACTTGCGCTAGGACGGGGATTGTAGCACGGAAAAGCTTGGTGTAGAACGTTTCCGTTATTAATTCCATATTATAGCGAGGAGTTTTGACGACTCCATCTTCGTTCATCTGGGCTGACAGCGTAACACTGTAGTCATACAAGTCCCGATGACATTTTGTCAGACTGCTTCTTTTCTCTCCTGCCTCCAGCAGTTTCTTCTGTCTGTACCGATGTAGATCTTCCTGTAAAGCTTTTCTGCAGTTGTCATTAATTACTAGCCGCGTTAAACATGTTGGAGTAGGACTAAGTGGATATGCAGTAGGATCAGTGGATATGCAATCCGATCTTCTTGCTTGAGGGACTGAGTCGAATTCGGCACAACTTTTCATTCGTTCGAAAAAGCAGCTCGCAGTCTTCGGTCGGATCCTCATTAGTTTACCAGTTACGTTTGTGTAGGATTTCGCTCAGAATATTCTCGTTATGAGCAATTAAACTTTTTTCCTTGTGGCCGTTGACATGAATTCTTGCGAAGACGGTGGTGATCGGAATCACTGTGGATTGAAAATCGATTAAAAATAGATAAATATTTTGCTTGTTGATAGGTTGTCAAAGTAACGATAAAATACAATGGCACTGAACAAAATCCGACGCTGGAGGACAGCGATAATTAGGTAAAATGGAAACATTAAATCAGGGTTCAAGAAGACTAAAAACGATTTTTCAACAATTTATGACGTTAAGCGTAGATAGAAAAAAATCGTTAAACCACTCTGATTGGTGCTGTGCGTAACACGTGAGCTGCCCCAAAGGGTAATGGCGGTCTCGATGTTGCCTGGCATTCAAGTTTTGCAAATATCGCACTATCACTGTAATTCTATTTCACGTAATACCCTGCTCTGAAGAAAAAAAAGTAGTGGGCAGTAAACAAAAAATTCACACATGGGGAATTGTTTGGGTATAAATAAAAGTTTTAAGTTTTCCTTACTGCCTATTCTTTTACAGAGCGAATTGTAACCACAAGGATGCTGAGATATTAGTGAAATTCGGAGCGTCAGATGAGCTTCGAACCCGCGATCAGCTTTACCGTGCGCTCACGTAGTATCCACAAGCCAATCAAGATCCTTACCTTGCCCCTTCCCCAAGCTACATTTTTTACTCCCTCCACCGTTGACAGGTCATTGCTGACAACGCTGATAGAGTAGAAGCATGGTTGAGAGAAAGGAAAATAAACGGCTTCGGTTGTTGTGGTGGATGGTATGTGAACTCCCCAAAAATGGTAATCCAGCGTTCGGGGCAGAACTGCGGTTACGACCTTTGCTTATATCTCAGCATTTTTATGGTCATAAGTTGAGTTTTTGACAAATTTGTAAAGGTACTTTTGCGATTTCAAACTCGTACTTTCGTGGTGCCATACGACTCGAGATATTAATGGGCTATAGGGCTGCGGATCTCCTTCGTAGAGGGATTTCATGCGGATTAGTCCCGACGTGGGGTGTACACAGGGAGAGGATAGGGATTGATCGCAAGCCAAAAACGACCTTTTGCTTCCCCTGAGGCGCAGATAGATCCAGGGGATGGACTCCGTGTTTCCGCTGCTCCGATTTGGCAAATATCTTTTGTGTTTACGAAGACGTATTCATGTATGCGTACGTGGGTGTGTTTCTTGCTTAGGCGGATTGTATACTACGAGTTAACTCTGGCAAAAGCCGACAGTCAAGGAACAGCAAAGCATTTGGGAAGTGGTTAGGAATCGCCTCCAACAAATAAGCTCCACGTCTTCTTCGTGAAGAGACTGGGAGGCTACCTGTTAGTATACTCAGCCCGCAAGTTGACAGCTGAGCAAGCAATACGTGGGCCCTCGATTCGGCAGCGTTGGCTGAGAAGAGTACGGAGAGGCTACTAATATCTCAGGGTCATTCTAAGGTGGCTAAATCGCAAAGAACTAAGGTGACGATCTGTACTCTACAATGCATGCACACATGCATCTGAGTCCTCGACAGAAGACTTGCTCATGCAAGCAAGAAGGATAAATGCGACGTCATCATAGGAGACTTCATGCAGGTAAGAAGGATAGGGGTACGTCGTTATCGAACCTGCTGAGACGAGAATATGTCACACATTAAAACACATTAAACACCTCTGCTACACCAGACTAAAAACTGTTCCTTTGAACACGCGAAAGCAGAGTGGTCTGCGGCGTCGCAGTTCTCGTGAACACGTGTTTAGGCATGAACATCGATTTATTCAAAAAACTAACAACCCGAATCAATACTAGCTTTGACAACGTTGGTCGTTTACACGCCGACATCAAACTATGACGAAGAAGAAGTCGAAGCGTTCTAAATGGACTTGTAGAAGTTGTACAGAGAAGACCATACATTGATCAATTCATCACTGGAAATTTTAAGGCTAAGATGGAACTCAGAAGAACGCCTGAAAAACGTCACATCGGGTCCGACGGATTGGTATGGAACGATCAGGGTGAGCGGTTTTCTGAGTTTATCACGATGAACAAGACCATTCATGGTAATCCACAATTCCAGAATCCTCACTCTCAGAAGACGTGGAAGTCGCCCAATAGAGAGTACTATATCGAAATAGACTACATCTTAGTAAATAGAAGGTTTGACTAACCGACGTCGCTGTTGTCTCAAAATTCCACGTGGGATCAAACCTTTGCCTCTTTCGCGCAAGACTCCATTTCTCGAAGAAAGAAGAGAAAGTTGTTAAATTCAAAAAACGAAGTCTCAAAACCACCATAGACTGGGACTTATTCAATTCACTAGTCCGTTGTTGAAAAGATGCCGTTGTCCATGACATCGACTAGGAATGCGATTGATTAATTCAATATCTTCACATTAGTGCTGTAAAAGCCGAGAGTTTGAAAGTCTGTGTCCAGAAACGCTCGAGCTGATACGCCAGTATGGAATCAGACCACGTCCGAACTTGCAAAAGAAAGCAGACAGGCGATAAAAGAAGATCTTAGAGAGAGAAGAGCAGTAGTTATGGTAGAAGCTGCAGACGATGGGAAGAGCATTTGGAAAGCCCACTGAAGCCTCGTCAATCACAAGACCAAGATAATTGCACTCCGACTCCCAGACTGAGCAGTTACAGCGTCTAGAAAGGCAATGGAGAAAATTCACGAATACTACTCGGATCTCCTCGATAGCCACGTCCACCTTCCGTCATATGAAGTAAAGGAGGATGGATATGTTGTACCACAGGTTCTCCCCTCCGAAATCCGACATGCCATTTCGTCGGTGAAAAAGTCGAACAACACCAGGTCCGGACAGGATAAGAGCAGAACACCTGAAGAACCTTCCGCCAGTCCTCATAAACACACTGGCTCGGCTCTTCACACGTTACCTCTCCGAATGCAAGGTCCCTACTCAGTAGAAGACCAGCAAGACCGTGTTATTGTTCAAGAAGGGTGACTTCCACGATATCGGCAACTACCTTCCAATCTACTTCCTGTCTGTCGTCTACAAACTTTTCACTCGAATCATCCTAAACAGGATTGACAGAACACTGGACGAAGGACAGCTATGTGAGCAAACAGGGTTTCGAAAAAGACTTAGTACGATGGACCACATCCACACGGTAACAAGGCTCATTGAAGTATCGCGAGAGTACAAAAGACCGCTCTGTCTCACCTTCATCGGCTTACAAAAAGGCCTTTGATTCAGTCGAGATACATGCAGTCTTGGAAGCCCTGGATAGTCAAGGAGTCCCTACTCAGTGCATAAAATAGAGGTAGTCATGGAAGTCCTGGAAGCACTGGACAGCAAGAGCTTCCCTAATCAGTGTGTAAAGATTCGCCATGAACTGTATGGAATCTTTACATTTGGGATTTCACCATTGTGCAGTGATGTTAACATAGACGTCGAAGGACTGGTTAGGCAAGGCGATAACATCTCGCCCAATTTATTTACCGCCACCTTCGAAAACGTCATGAGAACAACATGGGAGTGAAAAGCGATTGCCGGCAATTGCATCGTCTTCAGATTCGTGATGTCATCGTCCTTATAACACTGAACATTGTCCATGTGATATGAATGCTTGATAGCTTTGATAAAGTCCATGGAACGATTGGTCTCCGACAAAGCTCAGAAGAGAAATGTTCATGAGGAATGGATTGCTTACGTATGCTTCATTCACGCTCAATAGAATGAATATCTATAAATTGCCCAGCTACCATAGGTCAGGAAATAACATGATGAACGTGTTCCAAAGTTGAAGGAAGAGCCGAGTGGCCTAGAGAACTTTTAAGCGCTTCGAGGATGTAGTGAAGAGACCAAGTGGCCCCAACTCCTTGCCCAACGTTTCCAGTCCACGATTCTTCGCACTTTAACGTTTTCGTCAGAAACCTGGTCACTACGGAAACAGGATTAAATTTCACTCAATGTTATTGAAAGTGCAGTCGAAAAAACGATGCTAGGAGCGTCACATACTAGTCAAGTGAAGAAAGGGTTCCGGAGCTCCGACCTACGCCAGCAATCAAAAATCAAAGATGCCGTTCTATAGGCCAAATTGTCGAAGATAAGATGGGGTGGAAATGCAATGAGTAGGAAGAACAATTGATGGATAAGAGCGGTTAGTGACTAGATTCTTCGAGATGTCAAACGTGCTGCAGGAAGACCACCAGGTCAGAGTTCTTTACTAAAGTCCTAGGAGAATGATACAATGATCAACGGGTCCCTAGAGCGAGCGGAACTCACTGAACCACTCTTGCAGGCGACAGGGAAAAAGTGGAAGATTATTGGCTGGAGTCACTCGACGATCAGCGAGTCGACAGGTGATGCAGGTGATACAGGCCCGAAGCAAAGTGTTATCGAACACTCAGTGGGACGTTGGTTTGGGAAATTTCGTCGTGAAAAATTTGTCCATGGAAATGAAGAAGGTCATGAACGTCTTCCGACGATGATTTAAATGTTTTTCCGTAAGCAATGTAAAGACAATTGCTCGAGAACTTGCAGAAGAACTTGGTAAGGGCTTTTAACTGTTTGGGATGTTTAAACGGGGGCTATATTGTTGCAGAGACCTACAAATGTGTGTCGCACAAATTGGACGACCATCAAAGAGGTCGTGCTTTTTGAGGTATAGCTGGCGTTTCTTCTTCTCAACCAGAATGATTCATCTCTCCACCGTAATTTGACGTGCGGCAAGGGATACATCCTCTGTGATAATCAGCGAAGGTCGGCTTAGTGGCTGGTCCACGACGAAGCTCCGCAGCAATTCCAAAATCCAAAATTGCACCGAAAATAGGTCATGCTGACTATTAAGTGTAGTAGAGCTGGTTTAATGCATCACAGCCTCTTGAATCCGTGAGAAACGATTACCACGACGGAGGAAATCGCCAAAATGTACCAGAAGCTCTAACGGCTGCCTCCGGCACGGGTCACAGGTCAAACCGTTCATTCTTCACGATAGCGCTTTGCCACATGCAGCGCTAGTGACCCCTACAAGAATTGAGCAAGGTACAAGGCTATGAAACTCTGACTCATGCAGCCTATTCCGCCAATCTCTAGCCTACCTACCATCATTCTTCGGAAATATCGACAGTCTGCTCTCCGCCAAATGCTGCAGAAAACAAGCCGAGTCCGGAACTGCGTTTAACGGCTTCATCGCCTCCAAGTTTGAATTTCACACAACTGGCATAAGTAAGCTTGTTTTTTCATTGGCAAAAAAGCGTAGATCTTAACAGTTTATATTTCGACAGGCGAAGCTGTGGCATGACACTTTAGAAATGCATGTTTAAATCCGACGTTAATACAAAAAATCTAGTATGGGAGCTCTTGCCGCTGAAATGATGGTTGACGGAAGCAAAAATGAGAAGTTTGAGAAAACAGGTTATTGACGAAGTTCATAGGGGAACAAAGTACTTTACTCGAAAGGAAAACTTGGGAAACTCAATCAACGCTTTGTTTAGTTCCCTCAAAGCTATTTCTGGAGAGATAAATTACTGTGTATAAATTTATCCTATTAGTAGTTGAAGGTAAGAAGCGACCATTGAGCAGTTTATCGAGCTTGCATGTGTAACATCTTCGAATACATTGTGGAACACCTGATGTCCCCCGCAAATCAAAACGAATAGACATACGCTATTTTATTTAAGTGCTCCCAATTCTCGCACAGATTTAAAAATGTCCTACAAAACACGTGCACTGGATGAAAGGAAGTCTATAATTTTTGAGAAACCTTCATTGAGGCTACAGAATTTTGTTTACAGCGAAACTGACGATAGCAACGTTTTCTTAGACTTTTAAAATCATTTGTTTGTAAAACGTTCAATGAAAAACGCCTTCTTTAGCACTCACGGTTATCAGGGAATGTTTTCCCACAAAGAAATCGACAAATTCCCATTCATGTTCGGCCACCTCCGTAGGGCCCATACTGACACTGAACGCAGTTACCACTGTGACTATTGACCACGTCACGAATATTGTATAAGGTGTACTCTTTCTGAAAAACGACTCGTTATGCTTCGTAGACATAAATGTACCATGTGGGTGCGTGGTCGAAATTCCCATATAGTTCTTTCAGAGAAGAAACGTTCAATTTCAATCTCGATCTCTCGTCAATCTTCAATCCAATATCAAGAATGACCACTTTTCATCCCAAACATGAACTATGAAGCCTGCTTTTAGGTTGGCCTCACTGAAATTTCTGTTAGCAGAAAGTGAAATCCGTCACTAAACTGCTTTCAAATTCGGCAAACATTAGGAAAGACACGTTGAAAATTTTTTGATACGATAAAAAATACTAGCAGTTCTATTGTGAATTTTACTGGGTGATATCTCTGGCTAGTGAAAACACAAAAGCCTAAAAACGATAATTTGTTTTTGGTATTGAACGGACCCTGAGGGATGCGCCATGCATTCGACTTCATTGAGCATCGTTAGAAATGAATGCATGCACATATGACCTTTGCAGTAACTTGTGGTGCCCTATTAATGTACTAATTTCAGTGGTGCTATCCTTCTAAAGAAGTCTGGTATCATGTTGCCAATCATGGACGGATGGAAGGCTTGGTGAGTCAGAGCTGCTGGATCGAGCCAACGGCAACATGTGTATTGCATCGTACTTCTAGCCATTCGTTATAATCGCCTTAGTGAGAAAAAAATGCATGTTTATTAAGCAGACAGTAGATTCATGACTTTCGCCATCTATGCATAGATATATCTGTGGAGAAAGGTAAGAGGAGATTCCACAGCGATCTTGACACCACTGCTCCCACCGTTTCAGTCAACTTCCTGCTCTTCCGTCTCATTAAATCTAACTTTAAGCTTTTCATCCACATAAGGTCTTTTTTCTATATACCTCTCTCTTTTCTTACAACACATTGTGAATCCATTGCAGAAGCCTCCACTTCACTCTAAGCTTAGTTCCTCAACTATTTTGCCTCTGTCTATTGCTCACGTTACATCTTAAGCATGCATTTTTCGATCCTGTTCATTTGTTACTGCTATTTCATGATTACAGGTAACCTGCATCACCCGTCTTGCAGTTGAGCGTCGTGTGAATGAAGCCAGCGAAGTTTCCAGTTTTCCGTAGCATGGTAGAGTAGTTCAGTAGTTCTCCTCGTTCTATGAACACGCTGAGCATCATATCGTTTTTTTCCATAATATCGGCAGAGAACTCTGATAATACGGTTTGTGGTCTTCCTGCTCTACGTCTGGAATTCCTTAGAATCCAGCTGCCACCAGCTCCTGCCCACTAACTGTCGTTTAGACGAACGACGTTTTCGTCCCATCCGATTCTTGACATTTCGAAATGTAGAACGTAGATTTTGATCGTTCATCGTTGACGTGAGATGAAACTTCGGATTCCCTCCCTCATTTGCGTGATACGGGATAATTCCAGCAGTGTGCTTTGGATTGCACGTTCCACAAGGCTTAGCGATTTTCTACCACTTTGGTTTCCGATATGGGGCTAGTATGGGCGTAATAAATATCCTTATAGTTGTGTAGAGATGAGTTCATAAATTTTTGTTCACTTTGATTTTACAAGTTGGAGCAAAAATGCTGTTGCAGTTCAGATGGGTGGAAACCAAGTAGATATTCTTGTGAAGTCTTATCCATGAAAAAAGCTTAATGCTAGCTGAATAAGTTTCATCGGAGCTGTGTTTGCTCAATCGACAGAAGGCTGGCACTACAGAACCATCGCAAAATGTGTTCATACGTTAGTACTGGTGGTCATAGTTTTAAAACAGAATTAAGCACCATCTCTAGTAATTTTTCGCCGAGAAAGACGCTAACTTCGGTCGAATAAATGAATTTTTTGTTGAGTATAGAAGTTCTACTAACTTTGTAAACATCCTCTCTAAAGGTTTCATCACCAGGACGGCGAACCGATCTAATGCCATCAATAGGACGAAGAACACAACCGCGAGGTTCGTGAATTCAACAATGATTGCACCAATTTTATACCTGAAAAATAACTATTGAATGGCAATAAGTACTGGCAAAACCACCTATTCTATTAGTCTTACTTTAGTACCATTTTTATAATGTGGACGAATAAAAAACTGCCAAATTGGAAACTTATGAAACACAGAGGTCTTAAAGGCCAACACGACTAAGGCGTGAACTGCTATTGCGGCAGGACAAATCGGATGTGTTCTCACAGAAATCGGAAACCCGATGAAAAATCTTTGGAACATTCAATATATCGTCAAGTCTGTCGAAAGACAGCTTAAAATTATTTGGCTCCTCAAGATACCAAGGTTTTAAGTACAGACACGATTAAAGAGCGGCCTGTTGCTGGGTAATCTTAGGTCAGGTGTGTTCTGACAGAAATCGAGTGCTCGATTATAAAATATTTAGCTTTAAAGATCTAGTGTGCACCACAGCCAGCCCACTTCGTTAAATGTCGCTGAGATTGCTCGCTTCTACTCATGATAATCCTCTCATTAAAAGTATTTGGAAAAAAATGCTTAGTTAATAAAAATCGAAATTCTGTAGACGTACCATTTCGACAGATGTCCCTCTCTTGTGTCAAGAAAAGTGCAGGGAACTATACAGGTTGCCTGAGCCAGCAAATTCATCGCGTTCGATATTGTCAACTGCCAAACGATGGTGAAAAAAGGGATGCTAAATTAATGAAGGTGTAAAAGGTGTCGAAACCCGTTAAGTTCACTTAACATTTATTTGTTTATCCGTTTAATCTCTGTTGTCTTTTTGTTTAATCCAGCTGTAAATATGAAAACAACTGCCGCTTTGGACCATTTCAACAAATCCGCAGCAACTGGGATTAATCCCAGTAGATGTTTGCAGGATTATGATTAGGGCTTTTCAAACAAAAAGGCAGCTTTCACAAAACTGTTTATAGTATGTTTATTATACTGAACTTCATTAACTGAAAGTAGAACTACTAGAATGAACGGATCTTTTTTTCATATTGTGCAACTTTTCATCCTATCCAATCCGACTTTTCTAGAACACACGAAAGACTTCCCAAGTCTCACTTGAATCTTAAAATTGAAAACGATCGGACAACTGGTAGAGAACGTACGTGCTTCTGTATTGGAAATCTAAGCTGAACAATTTTCTGTCAAGCTCTTAGTTGCTATAGAGATGTACGTTGAAGAAACATTCTAAAGCCTTTTTTAATAACTTAAAAGACCGACTTTGTATAAACCTCGGCATAGATGGTTGATGTATTTATTTATATGATCTTATGGAGTGGAGTCCCACTCGTAACAACACGACGCTGAGGAAGGCGAAATCGACGAAACGTCAGCCATCGTCCAACAACACCAACACCAACAACAACAACAACGACAACGACAACGACAACGAAGACCTATACCAACCTCGTATCAGCTGAAGAAGATCAGTTTATAAGATTATATAAATAAATATTCTAAAGTTTGTTAACGTGGAGAGTAAGGTCAACAAATAATACGAAAACAATAAGAAATAGTAAATATAAAACCTCTTTGAAAATCGGTCGCGCCTTTATGAGAACAGCGACAAAAATCGTTACCGTCACCAGACCAACGATAGCAAAGATGGCATACGCTATTGTAGTAACGACTAATATATTATGGTCAATGCCGTCTATATCTAGACCGAATAGAGGCGCTTGTAATATCATTTTCTAAAAGCCGCATTGCCAGACAATTTTCTGAGAAGCCATATGAGAGAAATCATATCACAAGAGAGCATCTATGAACTGTGGAATAGAAACAAACATCACTAACTAAATCGTCACCCTAGCATTGGTCTAAACGGACTAAAAAATTAGTTCACAGTCCCTAATAAACATGAAGAGAGGGAACGGAAACAATTTCGATACGTGTGCGATCAACCGTTTCACGCGTAATTATTTTGCGCACCTCGTGCGGAAGTGACTTGATTTTTAATCCATTAGACCTTAACATTTTGGGTATGGGGTAAACGATGTGGACGTGGAACTGAGCCAAACTGATTTCCATTTATTGAAAACCTTCAATAAAGAGTTCAGTTTGTACCTTAAAAACCGACTTTCATTAAATCTCGGCAACAATAATTCTTTTTCTGTAACACAGATTTTTTAAAAACATCAATAGAAATTTTCTTATTTATATGCTCCTATGATCTTCTTAAGTTGATGAGAGGTTGGGATAGGTCTTCGCTGTCGCTGTCGTTGTTGTTGCCGTTGCTGTTGGTGTTTTGGTCGATGGCTCGATAGCTGACGTTTGGGCGATTTCGCCTTCCTCAGAGCGGTGCTGTTACGAGTGGGTTGTCCCACTGTCCCAGCAACAACGAAGACCTTTACCAACGTCGCATCAGCTTAAGAAGATCAGTTTATAAGATCTTATAAATGAACATGTCATCTATCTATACCGAATTTGTTGGTGTGCCTAAATTATTCAACCACCATTTTCACTAAGGGAAATTTGTTAGCGGACCTGTCCCTATATCAGTACATCTAGCCATGGCACTGCTGAAAACAAACGTATGTAATAAGAAAAAGGGATGAAATGTCAAAACTCGACTTTTCTTAACATGCAGAATAAATCTTCTCTGTGGTTATGTGTGGGAAAGTTTCGTAGAGAATACAGGATGAACTGAAATGAACCAGAATAGGGCTATGAAGTAAGTTGTGTCCAGCTCGCAGTTTCTAGATGTATGTTGACGTGCCACTCAGAGCTTGAACTTGAGGTGTTGTCTTACTGGTGGTTTTCAGTGGAGATGGCTTAACATTCGGAGTTCGTACTTTGGCGGGACCTGAAACTCAGTTAAGTGACGGCGTTCCGCTTTTAACAGTGGGCCATCTTGGACGCAAACTGAAAGCAGTTTGTGCTTGCACGCTCGTTGATTTAGATAGAGAGAAAGAGATAGTAGTAATCTGGATGCTAAATCCTTATAAGTTGTGGAAGACTTAACACGTTTTCCTTTTGTCTCAGGCAACTGTCGTTCATTGTGGTGGTCTGATTCAAGCAGGGCAACGAATGTGAGTACCGTTCGTGATCGAACTTTGTTTGCAGCTTTATACAACTGGCTGGCCTTTACGCCTATCTTGTAAAGCGTTGTCTTACAGAATGTTTGCTTCCTACTCTGAATGGTTCTAAAAGAGAGATAATTTTTTTTAGGAATGAATTTTGAATCTATGTCCAATTTCATGTGACCGGGATGTGTTTTAGAATATCATTCGCATAAATATCTTGACTTTTTATGAATTGTCAACGTATTTCTCAGATTTACTACAGCTTCTGAATGTTTTCTGCTACACGCGACACTTCTCAATGACGATGACGTAGCCTAAAAAGAGAATAATCGGAATTCTACTCCAACGAACATTCTAATCTGATAAAGCCCCTAACTACTTCATCTCGAGAGTGAATAGCTTTGTCAGCACGATGTTGATCCGTTAGCTCCCTTTCCCAACGGAAACGATAGGAGGCACGTGGAAGGACCGTAGAGTAACTGAAAGAGTAACTGAGTCAAAATCACAATGTTCCAACTCTTATTTACTTCCTATTCTTCTTTTTCACCCCCGGTAAGGTTATCGCAGCTCCGATGCCCAACTGAGCTTCCGAGTTTGCCTCATATCTCAGCTTCGTTGTGCTTGTATTTCACATCGTACCCCTCCATACACAAAATAAGAATAGGCAGTAAATGAAAGTAAGGACAAAGCTGTCAAATACAAGGTAACAGAATAAAAACCTTTTAGTGAAATCGCATACTAGTGAAACAAAGCGTCGATCAATCGGAATCGATAAAAACTGGAGCGCCTCTGGGAAACCCACTAACGCAGCATCGACAAGAATAGAAGCACCTGAACGATTCTGACTGTACGCATGATAGTATTAAGTCGTGAGTATATTTTGCCATGAAACACTTGGAAAACCATCAGGCGGCAACAATAAGAAGGCTTAGCAATAACAGAAGCAGATGTGCTGCTAAAGGACGGTAAGTTTAGAGCTGGGAGACATACTACTGCAAGAGATAGTAGATATAATTGGTAGCTCCAGAAAAACCTCAAGTAAATACCCTTAAAATAGCGTGGAAAACCTAAAGCAGAAAATAGACTACGCAATTCAATAACAGCAACAAAATCAACAGCGGAAATGTTGGCAACAATCTGAACATGCTCAACCAAACAATTATTCCAGCAAAGGACAATAGAGCTTCAAAACTCATGGACGAGAAGGTGTAAGATTTAGTCGAAGACCAGTCTTTCCATAGGCTGTATCAAAGTCGGCAAGCATTCTTTTCAATTTGCTAATGTTTCGTGCTACAAGAACGATGTCATCAGCGAAGCGAATATGATGCAACTGCCCATGAAGGACATGGGGCCATTAAAGCTGAGAAATGGTTTGATATTTTGTTGGCTGATCCAACGATGGATGGGTGTCTTCCGTTGACATGCCACTCGAGGCTTCTCTTGAAGCAGCGGAGTTCATCGGTCAGACATAAATAGTTTCCATGAGACCGAAAACAGAATGAAGTTCGAACCAATTCTGGGGAGTTTTGTCGACATCACCTGTATCACCTTTAGTTCCGTTGATCGTCGAGGGACTCGAGCGGGCGCCAGTAAGTCTTCCATTTTTCCCCTGTCGCGTGCAAGAGTAGCTCAATGGGTCCTGCTCGCTCTAGGAACTCGTCGAGCATCATATCTTTCTTCAAGGCTCTTTATGAAGAACTTTGACCATCGAGTCGGTGGTCTTCCTGCAGTACGTTTGACATCCCGAGGAATGCAGTCACTAACGGCTCTTGTCCATCGGCTGTCATTCATACGCATTATGTGTTCGGCCCACCTTATCTTCGACTGTTTGGCGTACAGAACGGCGTCTCTGATTTTTTGATCGTTAACGCAGGTCGGAGCTTCGGATCGCTTCCCTTACTTATGAGGAACGGGATACTCCTAGCATCGCCCTTTCGACTGTGCGTTCAATAACGCTAAGTGACCTTTCATCCTGCTTACGCAGCGACCAGGTTTCTGAAGCATACGTTAGGACACGAAGTACTGTTGAGTCGAAAAGGTGGGCACGGAGTCGGGTGTTCCTTGTTCTCTTCACTACATCCTCGATGCTCTTGAAAGCACCCACAAGCCGCTCGTTTCCTTCTGCTCAGCTCTGGAGCTAGGTCGTTCATCAAATTGATTTCCCAACCTAGATAGATATAACTGGAGCATTCGGAGATATTCGTTCCGTTGAGCATGAATGGAGCATGCGAAACCTATCCGTTGTTCATGAACATCGTTTTTGTGAGATTTACTTGAGGACCGATCTTTCCACAGGCTTTATCAAAGCCGGTAAGCAAACGTTTCGCTTGGCTAATGTTTGGTGTTATAAGGAGGATGTCATCAGCAAAGCGAAGATGGTGTAACTGCCGACCATCAATTTTCACTCCCGTATTATTCCATTCCAATGTTCGCATGACGTTCTGGAGGGTAGCGGTAAATAATTTTGGCGAGATGGTATCGCCTTGCCTAACTCCTGTTTTGACGTCAATGATAATATGGTCGTAGAATGCTGATACCTTGGTTGTAAAATTTTTTGTACAGCTCACGAAGAATCTTTATGCACTGAGTAGGGACTCCTTGACTATCCAGGGCTTCCAAGACTGCATGTATCTCGACTGAATCAAAGGCCTTTTGTAAGTCGATGAAGGTGAGACAGAGCGGTCTTTTGTACTCTCGCGATACTTCAATGAGCCTTGTTACCGTGTGGATGTGGTCCATCGTACTAGGTCTTTTTCGAAACCCTGTTTGCTCACATAGCTGTCCTTCGTCCAGTGTTCTGTCAATCCTGTTTAGGATGACTCGAGTGAAAAGTTTGTACTCGACAGACAGTAAGCAGATTGGACGATAGTGGCCGATATCCTGTAGGTCACCCTTCTTGAACAATAACACGGTCTTGCTTGTCTTCCAGTGGGTATGGACCTTGCATTCGGACAGGTAACATGTGAAAAGCCGAGCCAGTATGTTTATGAGGACTGCCGGAAGGTTCTTCAGGTGTTCTGCTCTTATCCTGCCCGGACCTGGTGTTGTTCGATTTTTCACCGACGAAATGGCATGTCGGATTTCGGAAGGGTGAACCGGTGCTACAACGTATCCATCCTCCTTTATTTCATATGACGGAAGGTGGACGTGGCTACCGAAGAGATCCGAGTAGTATTTGTGAATAATTTTCTTCATTGCCTTTCTGGACGTTGTAACTGTTCCGTCAGGGCGCCGTAGTGCAATAATTTTGGTCTTGTAATTGACGAGGTTTCGGTGGGCTTTGCGAATGCTTTTCCCAGCCTCTGCAGCTTCGACCATTACTGCTGCTCTTCTCTCTTTAAGATCTTCTTTATTCGCCTGTCTGCACTGTTTTGCAAGTTCGGACGTCAGTTCGCGGTTGCCTGCAGCTCGTGCTATTCCACGCTGGCGTGCTTGAGTGTTTCTAGAGACAAACGTCTCTTGATAACTTTCGAACTCTCAGCTTTCATAGCGCTAACGTAAAGATGTTGAATGAGCCGATCGCATTCTACGTCGATGTTGTCGACAACGGCTTCTTCCCAACAGCCCGACTAATGAATTTAATAAGCCTCATGGAATTGCGAGTTACCATGGATGGTCTTGGTCGTCATGACAAACTCAGCGAGCCGCTCACCCCTGTTCGTTCCATTCTAATTCGTAGCTTCCAATGTGACGTTCTTCAGACGTTCTTCAGACGTTTTTCTTCGTCCAATCTTGGAGTTGAAATCTCCACTGATGACCTTGAAGAATGTGTGGTCTTCTTTGTAGAACTTCTCCAAGTCCATATAGAATGCTTCGACTTCTTCTTCGTCATAGTTTGATGTTGGCCCGTAAACGACGAAGATTGTCAAAGCCGGGATTGATCCACACCTTTTTAATCGTAAACGTCCGATTCGGGTTGTAAGTTGTTCGAATGAATCGATATTCATGTACAAACTCGTGTTGACAAGAACGCCGACGCTGCCAACTCCTCTACTGTCGCATGTTCCGGGGAACAGCTCTTCTCCGGTGTCATAGACGGAGTTGAAAAAGCTGGCGTCTTCTCGTCTCGGCCAGGTCGATGACGTCGTATTTATCCTTCTTGCTTGCATGAGCAAGTCTTCTGTCGAGGACTCGGATGCAAGTGTACATGCATTGTAGGTACAGGTCGTCACCATAGTTCTTCGAAATCCAGGCAGCTTCCATTGGCCCTGAGATTTTAGCAGCCTCTCCGTACTCGTCCTACCCAACGCTGCGAAATTGGGGGGCTCTTTCGGGGTCAGTGGAATGAGGACCGTTTTTTTTACTGTGTTTAGCACTTTTGATACCCACGTA
This sequence comes from Angiostrongylus vasorum, assembly GCA_018806985.1. Taxonomy (NCBI): domain Eukaryota; kingdom Metazoa; phylum Nematoda; class Chromadorea; order Rhabditida; family Metastrongylidae; genus Angiostrongylus; species Angiostrongylus vasorum. The sequence continues at coordinate 890,718 of JADANN010000148.1, read as the reverse complement.
GAGCTTGCTTGGCCCTGAACGTGGGGGGCTGGGTATACTCACGGGTAGCTTGCCAGCGTGCCAGGCTCTCCCAAAGTGGACATGGAGCTTATTTGTTGGAGGCGAGTCCTTATCGCCTCCCCATATGCTTACCTGTTACTTGATTGCAGGATTTTTGGCCGAATTGACTCGTAGAATACAAACCGCATAAGCGAGGACGCACCCACACACGCGTGCATGAATACGCCCCGTAAATGCAGAAAGTATCTGCCAAATCGGCGCAGCAGAAACAGGGAGTCCATCCCCTGGATCCACCTGTATCTCTGGGAAGCAAAGGTCGCTTTTGGTCCGCGATTAACCCCCCTATCCGCCACCTGGGGACTCGCCACGTAGCCTCGCGACTAACCGGCTCGAGATCCCTCATATGAGGGAGATCCGTGGATATTAGTATGTATGCGAATATATACATGTAAGGAAAAAAATCTTAATAACTCGGTAAGGTTTGGATGCTTACAGCATATGACCATGGTTCTACCAGCTTTTCGAATGATTTTGTGTGGAATTTGAAGTGTAATTCTGTGTTATTTCCCTGTTTTTTATATTCCAACCAACTCCACACTGTTCCGATTATAAAGGATAAAGCTCTCAGGTTTGATCAATCCATGGGGGGATGTGCCATGCCTTCGACTTCATTTGGCATAGTTAGAGGTGAATGAATGCACATCTGGCCTTTACAATGACTGGCGGTGGCCCACCGATATATCTAGCCAGTGCTGCTACCCTCTCAAACAAGTCTGGGACCAATTCGCTGACCTCGGAGGAATAGAAGGCTTGGTGAATCTTGGGTGCAGGGATCGATCCAATGAGTATTGCGGAGTCCCTCCGACTACTGCGGTGCACGCCCTGTGACAGGTATTTATCAGTAATGTCCTTTCAATCGTTTTATACTTAAAGAACGGTATGAAATCTACATATAAAGCGGTATTTTATTGAAATTGCATAAAAAATATCAAAGGAAAAGGTTGATTGAAGTGAGTATGAAGAGAACATATAACATCCTTGTTTTAAATCGCCTGTTAAAGTACGAATGAGAGAGCGGACGGAAGCGGTCAGCATCCCTTTCATTACCCTGACATTCTGAAGTACTCAGGCGCTGGTACGACCCCGCGCCGATTCCCACAAAGCCTCTCATTTTTGTTGAGTCAGGGAAACTGGTGCGTCATGTTTAGGCAAACTCAGTCCCTCCAGTTCAGGCGGGAACACTAGCGCGATCATCTCAGGAGTCTAGTGATAACAAACTCGAAAGGAAAGGCTGTCGTGAAGAAGGCGAAAAAATCTTCGTGTACTGTATTTGTTGTGTAGCTGAGGAAATGACTCGAATACAAGAAATGCTAGGGCCTACTTAGAGTGGTAAGAGATACGTTTGGTTGTGCGAAAAGTAACGAAATATGAATATCTCTTTTGTATACTGCACTAGGTTAGTAAGCCCAAATGTAAAGAGTTGACGAATTAGAGCTTGTTTTTGACGACAAAAACAACATGCGTGCACTAGCTGATGACAGGGTAAGAACTCAAAGGCCGATTTTCTATAAACCTCGGCATAGATAGTTGACATATTTACTTATATGATCTTATAAACTGATCTTCTTTAATCTAATGCGAGGTTGATATAGGTCTTTTGTCTTTTGTTAGATCTTTTGTCGTTGTCGTTGTTGTTTTGGTTGCTGTTTGTGTTGTTGGTCGATGGCTAACGTTTAGGTATAATATAGTTGATCTCATGTAACGCATGCGGTGAAGAATATACTGGGGGAACGGGTAGCCCACTTTGTGTCCGCGTAAAAGAACATCTAGATGGGAAAGTTAAAATTCGTCAAAACACTCTTCTAGGTACGCATAGGGCACAAAAGCACAATGGCGATGATTTTGAAGTGACAGTGTGGATCCCAGCGCAGGAATCGAAAACATCAACGCGCAAGACTCTCGAGACGTTTCGGACAAATTTCAGTAATCCAAAGATGAACCGGAAAGGCGAATGTCGCACTATCACACGTGACCTGGCGCCCTATTTCAAAATGATATTTTGACCCCGGAGTGTGTCGTGCTCGCGACCCCACGTGAACAACGCGTGGGCCAGACCTACTCGTAACATCACGCTGAGTAGGCGTTTTGATCAATATGGCGTCTATTTAAAAGTCTGATCTTCATTAATACTTTAGCCTTTTTTTCCACCGAATAATAGGTATATTCTTGTATAAAAATACGTCCAGGTTCTGAGGAAGGCGAAATCGCCGAAGAGTCAACCATCGACCAACAACACCAACAACAACGACAACGACAACGAAGACTTGTACCAACCTCGCATCAGATTAAGAAGATCAGTTTATATGATCATATAAATAAATATATCAGACAGCGTTAGACTTAGGTACATCTCCTGCTGACGGCAGCACAACGGTTGACTAAAGCAGAGAGGATTGTTTGAGTGCACTAAGGTCATATCCTTTCTTAGAAGTTTTTTTATTAGTCGTAATATTTTCTTCGCTTGACAAAAAATTAGCTCAACATAAAGAAAATTGGTTTTCTTGCACACATTTCTTTTGTATATTATGGTACCTCAATTGATAGTTAACAAACGAAACACTAGCAACAATATGAACTGTAGATAATGAGAATCAGTTTAAAAGCATTCTAAATCCTTTTGAGCAAAAAATGACCCCCTATGCTTTGTTCTGCCTTTGTTCTATGTGATTTAAAAAAGAAAATTACATTCATAGTAGGATCCTCTTAGATTGGCTTGAAACCTGGGCTAGTCAGGGCCTCCATCGGCAGGCCACATCATTTCACAGAACAGAACAAATAGTCATTTAGTTGCTTCTGTGGTGTTTAGTTTACTTTTATAACATAATAGAATAGACAGCACATTGGATAAGTTCGCCTTTATTTGTCTAATTCAATCACGGTTACCGATTAAACCTGTGATGATGTCGATTATATTCCTTTCAATGTTGTACTAGTAGAACTACTGGAGCAGAGTACTCTACTAACAATTTCCTTAGTTATAGCATTTACGCTAATGGAGCAAGCTCCATTTATTAAAACGAATCAGTTGTTGTGGTTACTTAAAATAAGTAGAATCGTGTATGATTACTGAAGGGCAAATTGTTACATTATATTGTTTTGCCGGAAGGCGAGAGGGAAAGAGAAGGGGGTAGGGAAGTGCATTCATAAGTGATGCATTCGATCAGGAAACTACGGTCTTAGTCAACCCCTCCTTCCACGCTCTTTTCAATCCACAGGGAAAAGCTCTAGTTTGGCTATCTTTAAGATTACGAGAAAAATCGACTTGGCCAGCGTTCCACGACATTCATAAAGAAGACCAAATCCTAAAGCAGCAGTGGAAACAACACGTGAAATGTTCGAAGACCCTCGTGGATAATGGATGTGAGGCGAACAGAAAGAGAGAAGGGCTGGGATCTGTGCAATAGATATGATGACGGATCATGTAAAATGCAAATAAATTGTCTTATCACTAATATTGCAAAGAATGCATTCAAATTAATGGACCTCCTTCTTTAACCTTATTGGTTCCATTTGACGGATTTACGCTTACACTGCAGGCGTCCTGCGGTCCAACAATGCTTTTCGACGGCAGTACATTTTTTCCGAAGAGGTCGTAGAATCTTTTTTTTGACTTCTTATTTACTGCCTACTCTTTTTAGCGGCAGGGTATGCGTTGCGAAATATAACTTTAATGATGCTGAGATATTTGCAAAACTCTGGACCGCAGGTGCCTATGGTGGGGAAACGAACGCGCTATTGTCCTTTCCGGGGACTAGCGCGCTCACCACCACACCATGCGGGTCCATCCCGCTGACGGGTGATTGCTGATGGCAAAAAGATCAATAGAACTAGCTGAGAGACAGGCGAAACGAAGGACCCGCATGGTGTGGTGGTGAGCGCGCTACTCCCCGGAAAGGACAATAGCGCGTTCGTTCCCCACCATAGGCACCTGCGGTCCAGAGTTTTGCAAATATCTCAGCATCATTAAAGTTACTTTTTTTTTCTTTTTTTATCAAACTGGTGTTAGCTTAGTAATACGTAATGGTCACAACATTGTTTGTCAACTTCATGTTTCATGGAGTTTCCAAGCGATTAAATGAGCGCAGACTCCACTTCCACAAAGGCTTCTGTTGTGATTACACTAACAGTAGTCATTACTATAGAAATGAATGAGCTTCGTAAGAATGCATTGTGATTGGCAATAGGTAACTTTCGTAACCAGTAAAAATCTTTGGATGCACTTGAAAATTGAAAGAAAAAAGGATTCAATAACGGCTCTTATGATTAAAAAAAGGAAAACGCTGATCACTGTCGCCTCAACAAACTATCGCTGGCTTTTACGAATCCAAAATACAAAATCGAAATGCAGTCTAAACGAGTTAGCAACAACGGATTGGAATAGTTTTGGGTTGCCGTTATATCTGACAAATAGTATTTTTTTTTACACAAATGTCGTAAAGGACCTTTTATGACATGATGCTTCTCTGGATATTTTTCGAATTTACGGCGAAACTAAAGCATAGCCTTAGGAAGAACGGCAAACGAACAGAGGTGTTCATGTATGCTCATCAGCGCATTGTTTGCGGAGCAGAGAAATGGGTGGCGACGGAAACGAGTTTACCACAAAATCACTACCTCAATACAGTCAGATAAAAAACTGCCGTGTGTGAAGCAAAAATGGCGAGTATAATCTATGTTGCAATTGGTTGAAATTCCTCGTGATTCAAATATCCATCTACGTCATCTAAAATCCAACGTTGATAACCCAAACAACTTTGATAAGAAAAAGATCTAAGTTTCTACTTATTGCACTATGAAGATTTTTGAGTCGAAAAGAATACATCATAAATGTTGACAGTATTTCTTCCTCTAGTGTTTAATTCGTCAATTTTTCTGTACTTAAAAGCCGTTTTATCGCAGTATTTCTGTTTCGAATTGAAATTTCAAAAATTCAAAAGTTAACAACTTAAGAAAATTACTTGTACAGTGTGAAGAATGCTCTTGTCTACTAACTGTTGTCATGTTCTGCTCTCAAATAGAGACAAGCCGACTGACTTTTGTCACCGTTGCTTCATCTGTACTCTCACGAGCCTTATGGGACTCCGGTCACTTCGATATTGTGATATTCTCTGCCCAATATTAAGGATGTAAAGAGACCGCTGTGAATTACCTAAATTATTCTTCAGGGTACTGCTGGTCGTTTTTACACAAATAAAACACTTGTCTTTTGTTCTGTCTGTATAACATCTCATCTGCAGTGCTCTTTTTTCAAATTAACATCCTTGATTTATACAAAATCATCTTTGCGCAAAGACTTCACACCGTTTCTATTTAAATGTTATGTCTCAATATGTCATCATTGTTGCAGTAATGACGTTCAAATAAAAGTTCAGTTAGCTGGTTTTAAGGCCTTGATTAAAAACAAGCTTCTGGTGGCTACTCATCAAAACTGAAAGCTTTGATTAGCACGGCTTCTCATTTTAAAGCTCCGGGCTACACATAATCACTCATCCAAAAGCAACAAGCAGCACACAGATCACCTTTGTGCGCTTTCCTAGTTCACCACGGCTCATGTTGCATTCTCAGCAAAAATCCACACTAACGGCGACAGAAAAAAGTTTGTTGTACAAGTTTAGAGACTTCGAGTTTTGATTTTCTTCAAATAAAGATTGGTCTGCCATCAAATTTTTTCTTCATGAAAATAGCGACTGAACAATTAGAAACGCTAACGGATTTGTACTAGTACTATAAAGTTCCGCCACTGCGACACACACGTGGAATCGATCCCCGCGCGCATGGCCGACCAAGCCTTCCATCCCTCCGGGGTGGGCAAATTGGTACCAGACTTGTCTGGGAGGACAGCAACACGGCTCGATACATTGGTAGGCCAGCGCGAGTCTTTGTAAAGGCCAGATATGCATTCACTCACCTCGAGCGATACTTAATGAAGTCGAATGCATGGCTCATCCCTCAAGGATTGATCAACGCCGAGATCATTATCTTTTGTCTTTGTTCATGAATACAAGCGCGGGTCTATTTTCGTTTATGCGGATAGCATTCTAGGAGTCTGTTCGACCAAAAGCCAGCATTCAAATGAGCGGGTATTATATGAGAGGCTGTTAGAACTCGCCTCCAACAAATAAGCTCCATGTCTTATCTGAGAGAGACAGGCAAATTACCCGTGAGTACAACCCACATGTTCAAAGCTCAACAAGCTATAGATAGGCATCAAAGTGCTAAGCAAAGTAAAATAAACGAGCCTCATTTTTCTGACACCGATAGAGCACCTGAATGGACAGTGTAAGCTAGGACAACTACGGAGCGAATGCCAAAATTTCGGGGCCATTCCGAGCTACTTAAGTCGCAGATGACTAAGGTGACGAGCTGTCTCTACAAGCCACTCACACATATATCTGAGCCCTCGATAGAAGATTGGACCATCCAAACAAGAAGGATGAGGTGCAACGTCATCGCACTGGTCCAGACAATACGATGCCACCTATTCAACGCCATCGATGACACTGGAGAACAACTGTCTTCGGAACATGCGACAATAGAGGAGTCGGTTGCGTCGGCGTTTGCGTCAACACGAGTTCGACAATGAATTTTCATTCGACAACCAACAATTCGAAACGGACGTGTACTATTGAAGAAATGTGTACCAATACCGTCTTTAAAAAATCTTCGTTTTTTTACGCACCGACATCAAACTATGACGAAGGAGAAGTCCAAACGTTCTATTAGGACTTCGAGAAGTTTTAGGGAGAAGACTATATGTTCTTCAACGTTATCACTGAAGATTTTAACGCAAATATTAGAAGAACGTCTGCAGAACTCACATAGGGCCCTATGGATTAGAATGAAACAAGCAGGATGAGCTCCTGTCTGAGTTTATCATGAAGGCCGAGACCATTCATGTTAACTCGCAATTTCAGAAGCCTCACCCTCAACGCTGGACGTGGTAGTCTCTTTATGGAGAGTACCATGACGAACCACACCATAGTAAATCGAAGGTTTTGCCCAATCCATTTCGCTGTTGTCCTAAAATTCTACATGGAATCAGACCACCGCCTTCTTTGCGCAAGACCTCATGTTTCGTGGAAAGGTGAAAAAGGACCTAGATTCGAAAAAAAGAGTCCCAAAATCACCAGGAACTGGAATTTATTCAAATTGCTAAGGAAGCGGCTATTAGGAAGGTGCCATTGTCGATAACATCGACGAAGAATATGATCGGCTAATTCAACATCTTTCCGTTAGCGCTATGAAAGCTAAGAGTTCGAAAATCACCAAGAGACGTTTGTCTCCAGAAGCAGTGGTGCTGATACGTCAGCATGGAATCATACGAGCTTCAGACAACCGTAAACTAACGCTCGAACTTGCAAAACAATCGAGACAGGCAATAAAAGAAGATCTTAAGGGGAGAGGAGCAGCAGTAATGATCGAAGTTGCAGAGGATGCGAAAAGCATTTGCAAAGCCCACAGAAGCTTCGCCAATTACAGGACCTAGATGATTGCACACCTACGCCTACACAGAACAGTTACAGCGTGCAGAAAATCAATAGAGAGACTCATTTACGATTTGTACTCAGATTGTCCAATAGCCACGTTCTTCTTATCTCAAGTGAAATCAAGGAGGATGGAAATGTCGTGCCACCAGATGTTCCTTCCGAAGTCCGACATGCTATTCCGTCGGTGAAAAATCGAACAGCACCGGATCCAGACGCGAGAAGATCTGAACACCTGAAGACTCTTCCGCCACTCTTCGTAAACGATGGACCATATCCACACGATAACAAGACTCATCGAAGTATCGCCGAAGCCCAAAAAGACAGCTCTATCTCACTTTCACCGATTTAAAGGCCTTTAACTCAGCTGAGACAGAAGCAGTCATGGAAGCTCTTGATAGTCAGGGAGTCCCTACGAAGTATATAAGGATTCTTCGTGAGCTGCACAAAAATTTTCAACCGATAAACCACCATTCTACAACGATGTTAACAACGACGTCAAAAAAAGGGGTTAGGCAAGGCGATGCAGGCTCGCAGGAATTATTTACAGCCACCCTCCAGAACGTCATGCGAACATTGGAATTGGACAACATGGGTGTGAAAACCAATGTTCGATACTTACATCATCTTCATTTTGCTGATGATATCGTTCTTATATCACCAAACATTAGCCAAGCGAAGCGTTTGCTTGCCGACTTTGATAAAGCCTGTGGAAATATTGCTCTTCCACAAAACCTCGCAAAAGCGATGTTCGCGAGGAACGGATTGGTTTCGTATGCCCCATTCACGCCCAACGGGAATATTTCCGAGTGCTCCATTTACGTCTGTGTGAATCGTGAAATCAACATAATGACCGTTACAGAGTTGAGCAGAAGTAAATGAGCGGCGTGGGAAGCTTTCAAGAGCATCGAGGATCTTGTGAAGAGGACAAAGAACACTCCCCGACTCCGTGCCCACCTTTGGACTCAGCGGCACTTCCTGTCCTTACGTATGCGTCAGAAACCTGGTCGTTGCGTAAGAGTATCCCGTTTCACGCAAGTGAGGGAAGTTATCCGAAGCTCCGACCCTGCTTCATCGATCAAAAATCAAAGATGCCGCTCTGTGCACTAAGCAGCCGAAGATAAGATGGGCCAGACACGTAATGCGTATGAATGAAAACCGAAGGAGACAACAGCCATTAGTGACTGGATTCCTCGGGATGTCAAACGCATTGCAGGAAGACCACTGGTCAGCGTGCTTCACGAAAGGCTTGTAAGAAAGGCAAGACGCTCAACGAGTCCCCTGCAGCGAGCAGAGCCAGCTGGTTTGCTCTTTGCACGCGACAGGGAAAATCGGAAGATTTACTAGCGCCCGCTCGAGTCACTCGACGAACAACGGGACTACAGGTGATACTGGTGAGATGGCAAATTATTGATAACTAATACATTTAAAAAGTTGTGAAGATGATAGAATTATTGGAGAAACTTTGATATATCGTTTTATGGATGAGCATGGTACATACGTTCTTATTTACTTTACGTTACTGTGGTCCATCCTACAAATATAGTTCTGTATATCTGCACATTTTTAAAAAACATTTTTTTCATTTCTCGCTTTTCATGCAACACCCGTCACCACATCTGCGTTTGATAAGCTATCTCTTGCTAACAAGAAATATAGGAAAGGTGTTTTGTGCAGCAGAATAGAGCACAGAAAGGAAAATACCCCCTCCCTCCTTCCTTCCTCCTAGCCTTCATGGGTCATGGCAACAGTGACAATAGACCTATAGAAGACTTGGAAGATATATGATAACAAAAGATTCACTACATGACATAAGCCACACTAGGAAATATTTCTCGGCGCATAACATAAACGTGGTCTCCTTGATAACATGGCCTACACTCTTTAATGTTGACGTTTAAAAGTTCGACGAATTAAAAAACTAAGTAAACGTCAACACAATGTACTCAGACTGCCCTCATGGGAAAAGTATGGCTCCGCCCATTGATGCCGTTTCCGACCCATCTCTATATTTTCATATCGACGAATTTCATTACTGTTCATTACAAATGGGTTGATGTTAGCTGCTTCTGTTCCTCTTTTTTCCCTTCCGTCGTTTACCATTTTTCCATCTACCGCTCACGCTTGGGATGTAATTTCTCTCGCATGCTTTTTAACAATACTGTTGATTTTAGAAAATGATTCTGCAAGATCCTCTGTTCGGTCTTGAATTGGGAGCCGTCGGCTATAATACTATACTGGTCGCCACAATAGCGTATGCGATTATTGCTCTCTTCGGGCTGGTTACGGTAGCGATTTTCATCGCTGTACTCCTAAAGGCACGACCGATTTTGAAGAAGGTGCTACGTTTGCAGATTTTTTATCATTCAAATATCAACCTCCTATAATATTCTCTACGTTACCAAAGTATGATGTATTGCGTTAGCACATTTCTGTGCGGTGCTGGTTTCCTCGAAAGCTGAGGTAGTTTTTTCGATAACAACAGCAGTTTGAGAAGCGAGGATTTGACAGTAATTTCTCAAAACTTGGAACACACGTGCATTTAGCCTCAAACACCAGGAATGTCGTTGGGAAAAAGTATCATAGCGTTCTGCTACACAGGATCTCGTTTATCGATCTGTTGAAGGCATTAGGCTTCCACCAAAAACTTTTTTCTTGGCTCCACAAAACAAGAAATTGGAAGAATATGAAAAATTTAGCCTCTGGACAAAGATCTATCTATTGCTATTGATCTATTTTTTTCAACTGGTCTAATTCACTACGAGCTGAAACACTTTTATTTCAATTCAAAAAAGGTTCATCGTTTTCTTGCAAGTGCGCTGAAATGAACTCGGATTTTCGCGAAAATGTTATCCTGCTGTGAAGAGGCAATAGTTGCTATATTTCCCATTTGATGAAACAAACAAAAGCAATACAAAATAAAAAAAGATACTTTTTTCCTGTTCCTGTTGAGCAAACACGAGGTGTTATTTTTATTCTTTATTCACGAACAAGCTGACGTTCCGGCGGATTTCGCCTTCCTCAGAGCCTGGAAAGGTCAAGTTGACAGCAATCTATTCGGCCCAATACCTCCATAACCAAACAGAGAAAACGCTAAACCTAGATTTCAATCATATTGAACACAAAACGGCTTCTTTGCACAATCACCGCTTTCTATGAGTCTTCCACTGAGTATGTCGCGTGGAGACCAACCGCACAGAATTCACATGGAAGCGTAATGTGAAAAAAGATACTAGCTACTGATTTTTTATACTTTCCTTGATTTAGTATCCATTTTTCACCATTGTTTGGCAGTTAACACTGTCCAATGCGCTGAATCTGGTCGCTCAAGTAACCTGCGTTGTTCCATGCACTTTTCTTGACTCAAGAGGAGAACAGTTGTCGAAATGGTACGATCATCTACAGAATTGTTATTTCCTTTGACCAAAACAAGCTCATCAAAATCAGAGACTTTTTAACCGGGTAGTCAATTTTCGTGAGAACATATCCCAACTCACTTTCCATATTGACAGCTCGCTCTTTATAACCTCCAATGGCTAGCAAAATCTTGTTATATTGGTGGGCCTGCAGTTCTGTGAAACAAATTTTTATCCTACCACGCTACTAAGTGGTACTGAGAGCTATTAATGAGATAATTAGTTCTTCTAACAGCTATTGTTATTAAATGACTCGTCTTCTAGGTATGAAATTGGTGCAACCATTGTTGACTTCACGGACATCGCCGTTGTATTCTTTGTCTTATTAATAGCATTAAATCGGTTTGCCGTTCTGGTGATGAAACCTCTGGAGAGAGTGTTCACAAAGTTAGTTGGTGTTCTGTTTTGCACAGATAGTCATCTAATTAACAGCAGTCTGTGTCTTCGGTTGAACAATGGCCAGAAATTGTTTCACTGCATTTAACAACTACAACTATCAAGAACGTTTCTGTGATACCTCTCTCTACGTCCAGTCTTGATTCGTTTCCTCTCTTGTCTTTTTGACTGCCTCTAATTGACTGACTGTGATTTTAATTGCGATAGCTTTTTATGTGAATCCGAACGGTTCGAGTACAAAACGGTATGAGCTGCTTGCAGCTTCGTTGGGAACATGTTATTCTGTGTCGTTGCCACTTTAACCTTGTGTTTCTTGCCAAGAATGTGTGGGAGCAAAGATTCATTGGACTATTGCAATAAAAAATACAAATCGCCAAGGTTATCCTAGTGCTGGCACTAGTACGTAGGAAGTGTGCGTTTCAAAGATCTGGTGGTGTAAAAGGTCGTTTTCGACCAGTAAGTATAAGGAATATTGCTTCGCACTCAATTGGAAACAAATGTAGACGAAAATCGGTCGAAGTAGTGTGCGAATCGGGAGAATATATGATGTTTTTTGAACAATGACGAACATTTACGGTAGATTTGTTTCATTGTGGGTCAGTTTAGAGAAACTTTTGCTTTATCGATATTGATTGAGCTCCTAGTCAGTGAGATACAATAGAAAGCCTGGGTTTAATAATTCGTGAAAAAGGTGGCATTACAGCGAGAAAAGTCTGGTGTGTGAAAAATGAAGGCGCCAAAAATAGGTGTAGTGTTTCGATATTACCATAAAAGATAAAAGATAAAGCTCTTGGCGTTGATCAATCCTTAAGGGATGCTCCACGCATGCGACTTCACTAAGCACTGTTTGGAGGTGATTGAATGCACATCTGACCTTTACAATGACTCGCGGTGGCCTACCGATCTATCGAGCCGGTACTGCTATCCCTAGATCAGTCTGGTACCAATTTGCTGACCCGGAAGGATGAAAGAGTTGGTGGGCCATGGGTACGGGATCGATTCCATATGTGTTGCAAGGCACCCTCGACCAATGCACCACGCGCGCCCTAAAGTGGCACTCTGAGATATTACCATACCAAATAAAAATGTCCTGAAAAATAATAAGCAGAATAAACCTTGTAAGTAAATCGAAAATGTCCCTAAAAAACGCCGAAAAATAGCAGGAAATTTTGACACATGGGGTTGACTTTCTCTACAACAAGAGCGTATTTGAAACAATGCTGTTCAAGACCCTATATTGTTCTTTCGTGATCTAGCAGACATGATGCAATTCATTTTGCTACTCATTCGTGAGATATTTTGTTTCTGTTTTCAATGAACTGAAAATAACTGTGTGGTTGAGTTTTGATTTAAGGAGCTATGAGTAGTGATCATACGTGCCCATGATGAGCTTTCACTTGTTGTGAAGACTTTCGCCATAATAGTTCATTTCCTCAGTCAAGCGAAATAGACGGAAGTTCATTACTTGAATGTGGAAGCAATTAGAGTGATGGGTCAATAAAAAATGAAAACAAGCAGAAATGCTTTCGTCTAGAGGGAAGGAAAAGAAACGGTAGTGGGGAGATGAAGGGAAGAAACAAACCGCAACCAAACAATTTTAGGTGTACCATGAAGTAGAATTAGCGTTTATTTTGTTCATTGAACTTTCAGTTGCAAGAAGTATTGGGCAATACATTTACCATCAAGAGAATAAGGGTAGCTTTATCGTTGGGAAAATAACAACTTTATCCTTCTGATATTTTGTCGGACTTAGAGAAAGATCATTATGAAGAAAATTTAGAGCTAAATTCTGCTTCCTATCGACAGCACAACGAGTGAAAAGCACTTAAAAGTGGATTGCATGGTACTGGTTTGAAACTAAGGAGGAAGAATTCTTTTGGTGAAAGGGCTAGTTAGTAATGGGCAATTTTGATATGGAGTATTCTGAGATGAAAAGCGTCTCCGAGCAAATAAGATGATAAATTCCGGCGACTGATCCAGACGGTGGATTTCCACTCATATACCGTAACAGAATGTCTTTCAGGAAAAAGTAGTCCTTATACGACACTTGTTACGTGGTTAATGGTCATAGTAATAACAGCGCTTAATCGTAGCCTCGGACCGACGCAGGAGGACGAGCGGGAGTGGGAATTTGCCGATTTTTTTTGTGGGAAAGCATGCTGTGACAACTGTAAGTGCTAAACCATGTGCACTTTTTTTAATCCGTGGTCTCAAGAAATTCGTTGAGAAATCATGTGAAGGAACAAAGAGTAAAAAACAGTCGAAATGCGATGACTTGCTCTAAGATTCATGAGGTTTTCTAGAACGGTTCCTTATCATTGCTGTGCTGGGCATACCTTCAGCAAATTCATATTCAGATTCGAGCCAAAATATCTTCAAAATTCAACTAGTTAGTGATGATGAAGCACACGATAAGTGCTTGGAGTGCATAGGTTAGGCCTCAGATCTAGATCTACTCCAGTAGAGTACGACAAGCTTTATAGCTTTTACCGGAGAAGCAGGTGCTCTCGCAACCCGATTTATAAAGTAATAGGCTCTTAGCGACAAGTCTGATCCTTCATGCTTTCTGTCACAGTTACGATAAAATTGGGTCTTCGACAACTAGCGATAATTTATCGATAACTGGAGGACTTGAGAACCCAAAAACCACTTTTTAAAAAAATGTTTTGAACTATGACGATATGTACACAAATTTGTCCAAAGCGTTATCTTAATTTTAAAAACTGTTCGAAACCAAAATTTACAACAAATTGGCGGCAAAATTTATATTTGAAGTGATGCAAATGCGGTATCCCCATACATAACGATTAGTTGTTGAAAACCGTCCTAGTCTGCTATTGAAAATTCCGCCTGTTGAAAGGAATTGCTCGGCTTTGGGAACACATATCAGAAATACGTCGAAGGAAAAAACAAAAGAAAAAAAAACACGCTTTATAGCCTAAAAAACCGGATATTTCGCTTTACAGAATGAAAAAGTTCTTCCTACTTAATTGAGGAAAGCATTCTTTATTGGCGAAGTTCTGAGGCCTGTAATTTCTAAAGGGATGAAGACCTTGAGATATCTTCAAATGGAAGATGTTCAATTTTTTTTGAACGCATATGAATTGAGTCCAATGCATATCGTCGACAAATTGTTAACGGAGTGCCGCGATTGTCTGTCTGAATCTAAAGTTATAAAACAAGAAACGTAAAATCGACGTTATTATTACGCGTGGTGAGATGCCTAAAAATACTCTCACCATTCGATGAATATTTTGTCCTCTGAACGTCATAAAACCTATGAATGGAGAGAAAAAGTTGCAACGTATATTCTACACGTTACTCTATAATGGCAATCAGAGTCGAGCATATTCCACATACGTAAGAGAACTGGGGACAGCATTTGATCAGTATCTTCTAAGCTATGAAATAAACCAACAAATTCTGTAGTGCTGAGATATTTGCAAAACTCCGGACCGCAGGTGTCTGCGGTGAGGAACGAACGCGCTATTATCCTTTCCGGAGAGTAACGCGTTCATCACCCCATGCGGATCCTTCGTTTCGCCTGTCTCTCACCTAGTTCTGTCGATATTTTCGTCCTGCGGTCCGGAGTTTTGCAAGTATCTCAGCATTACAGAAGTTATATTTCGCAACATGCTCTGCCGTTAAAAAGAATAGGCAGTAAATAAAAAGGTTAAGATTGTAAAGCAACAATGTCATAGTAGAGAAAGACCTGAAGAGTTTTCTGTGTGAGATTGACATCTGAGGACGGAGTTGAATTCGAGGAAATGGTCACTTACAATGTTAAAGAAGTAAAATGGAGATAGTGTTTTAGGTCATTATAATTCTTGGTTATGCTGTGCCGATAGTCATTCTTGTCATATACATCGTAACATATTGGTGCATTCGTAGACGACCAACGCCGGTTTTTGTCAAGGACAGTAACCAGACCGACATCGCTCTTTTGTGGCAGGGATTCTTAGTCGCTCTGTCCTTAATGGTGAGTCTACGAAAGCGATATACATTCTTTTTTTCAACAATTTCTACTTTTATTTCTAGAGGAAAATACAGTAGGAATTCGAAAAAAATCGAAGTTATAATTGTTTATTCAGTAAGCATCCCTAACCGCTGATATATTTGTGCAAAAACGCATATATATATATATATATATATATATATATATATATATATATATATATATATATATATATATATATATATATATATAAAGGGATAAAGCTCTCGGCGTTGACCAATCCCAGTGGGATGCGCCATGCCTTCGACTTCACAAAGTATCGTTAGAGGTGACTGGATGCATATATGACCTTTACAATGACTCGCTGTGGCCTACCGATGTATCGACCTAGTGCTGCTATCCTCCCGGACAAGTCTGGTACCAAATTGCCGACCACAAAAGGATGAAGAGGGCTTAGTGAGCATGGGTGACACGGGGGACCGATCGTATGTGTATTGCATGGCGCTTCTGACCAGTGCACTATAAGCGCCGCTATATATATATATATATATATATATATATATATATATATATATATATATATATATATATATATATATGTATATATATATATATATATATATATATATATATATATATATATATATATATATATATATATATGTAATCCTCTACAATTTTGTTGAGCAAATGCGAGATATTGCTTTATTCTTTATCCCAGTAAAGCTGACGTTTCAGCAGTACCGCCTTCTTCAGAGCCTGGAGCGGTATATTGATACTTAGTTTACCACGCCAAACGCTTCACTAACATAAATGGAAGGATAAAGATCTGAATGGTGATCATACGATCAATAGATTCTCGAAAAATCCTACCGTCATTTAAGTGCCTTCCATTGAGTAAGAACAGCTTACTAGAGTTGCATATGGTCAATGAGTGCACAATCCTACATCAAAAGTCGATTCGAAAGTACGGGCATGGTCACGTGTAATCTCTCAGCATTCTTCCCTGCTATTTATTCTTGGACTCTTCGCATTCATTAAAAACTCCTGAACTCCAAAATTTATCCAAAGAAGGACATCAGTAACGTAGATGTAAAAACTGATGAATTGATGTTAGATGTTACTCCTTCTAAATTTGCTTACAAAAAATTCCACTTCTGCAACTTTTCAAGTCCTTAATCTTTTAAATATTTTAACGAATAGTGTTCTGAGAAAAATCCGGAACCAACTCTCTAATGTTCTAGAAATTCTGCAAAGCTCTTAAATTATCTTATAGGAGAGAGATAAGGATTGAGGCGGGAGCAGAGGTAGAGGGAGATGGAGAGAAAGAAATTCACAAATTATCCAGGAGTTCTGAGTGGTGGATAAACTCTTAGCTTTCCAGGAATTGCTAGAATTGAATTGCTCGCGATGCGCAAAAACATGGCGGATGAGTGTGTGGTGGATAGGACAAAGGAACAATTTAACTGAATCCATAAATATTTTTTTAGTTCTTTCGTACCATCAATACGTTTGCTCCACGAGTAAAAAACGACACTTTGGTGGCAGTGGATTGTAAACATTCTCAATGAAATGGCGTCCGTTGGAAACCATGTGCTTAACCCAGTACTATTTCTATGCTCCAGCAAAAACGGTACGTTCAAGCTTTCTATGGGCGAATGGTGCTTCCACATCATCGTCATTAAAACGTTTATATTTTTTACTGTTAATAAACTATCTGCAGAAAAGAAGGTAATTCTAGATAAGAAATGTTTTTCTTTCGATCCTTGGATATCAGAGGAAAAAAGATTTCACGGATCGCAGTCAGCCCCTTCCAGTGTGATTATTCACAAAAAGTCAGTCCAAGGAAAACGACTTCTGTCTTCGTTGATTTGCTTTGCCAATTAATTGTATAAAACCACTTTAGGGAGCGTACATGGTGAGAGTAAATGGAACACGTTTAACGAAGAATGCGGTAAGCGACCTCAACCTTTCGCGGCTCTGAAGTGCCTTATTGTCTATTTCAAATGCTACACGAATGCTCGATTTCCTTTGTGAGATCATTGTCGTTTCTTCTTCACAATGAGAAAAACATTGCAATCGGTTGTATGATTGGCATCTTAGCAGACCTTTGCAAGTATTGTTGAATTTTTTCTTTTGCTTTTATCTTCGACAGCGGCAACGCTTCAACCAAATCGCTTCATTTTTTGCCATGCTAATTACTCTTGTCTGAGCATAACAAAGTCGATTCTGTGAGTATCAGCAGTCCGCGAAAGCCAGCTTCTCGGCCTGTTATAAAGGGTGCTTTCTCAATGCTATCTGTAACGTCTCAACTTTTCTTAATAGTAATAAATGTTTCTCTGTGGGATTAATAATGATACTGTCGTTAATCAGTGAGGTTCACTATGTTCTACGTTTACGGTGGCGCAAATCTTACCATCATCGTCTTTATTAAAGACTCTTTGGTAATGTGTTTTGAATGACGGAATAAATATCTAATGAAAGACTAACTCGATCGGTAGAATGACCAGTTGCAGGAATTGCTGGTGTAGTGGAAGTGGGTGAACCAGTTGCATTGTAAAAAGCCTCCTTCGATCCTCAAGAGACGGAAACTGTTTCTTCTGAATGTTTGAGAACCCCGAATATGATTACGTCAGATTTCTTCCGGCAACCGTTCAGAGTAGCTTTAGTACGCGAATGGGGGAGAGAAAAAAGAATCCATAAGCGAGGCAGAAATCAAGCACATTATTTGAGGACGTTGGAGGACGATGAACCGAGTGAAAGGAGTTGAAAACCTTATTGTTGCTTTGGAAGAAGCATATAAGCTGAAATAGCATAGGGCAAATATTACCTTATCGTAAACTACGCACTAAGATGCAGGTTTCAACGAATAACATAGTTTGGGGTAAGCGAACACATCATCACATCGAGAACACGAAAGAATTTGGATCATCGACTCACATCATCGGCTCTGACGAAGACGTCGAAACGTTAGCTGAATAAACTTTTCTTAAACAACCTCGTGTTATCTTAATAACCCAAGAGGATATAAATCGTAATCCTGAACGAAAACTTTCGTAATGTCTAACTATTTATTGATTGCTTATTTTTTCCTCACAGCAGGGGATGATGTGAAATAAAAACCATTATGATGCTGACATCTTTCCAAAATCTGGACAGAAGGCCAGGTTCAAGTTTGTGATTATCCTTTTCAGAGGCTCACTTGTTACCCATTGCACCACTGAAGACCTTGTTTTGCCTTTCTCTCAACAAGTTTTCTACTGTAACGGTGCCGTCAGCAATTATTCGACAGCGTGAACGATCTGGGCATTCTACATCAAATGCATTTAAGCTGACGACGTAGCCGAAAATAACTTTTTACTTTGTTTCCTTGATAAGCGAACACGTTGTTTCAGCGTCCTTATCTTCATCAGTGCCGATGATGCAAGTTGATAATCCACAGGCGTTCGTCTTCTAGATGTGACGTCTTCGTCTTAGTAGCGAGTCGGATCTTCTTCAGTGGAGCTCCGCTCGAATGAGGCAACCTATCCTGCAGCGGTATTTTACACAAGACGGTTGTTGTTGGGAATGGCAATCCACTGATAATAATTTATTTTTTCAACAGATAATCTATCTTGAAGGAGTCGGTATATTAGGTAATCTTGCACAATGCGAAGTAGTGTCATTGTGCTTTGCGGAAAGCACAAAAAAGGATAATCGACGGTTCGGATCAGGTCTGGAGTCCAAGTTTTGCAAATCAAAACCAGTAATTTATGACATTTGCGTTGTCTACTGAATCACATCATTTATATTAGGCTGAAAATGTTAAAGTTTAATGGAAAAGCATTCATTCAACATTTATACACAGCATGTGCGGAATAGTGAGATGTGAAACAGATGAACTCTCACGTATCGAAATTGAAGTGGTGAAGTATCAATGCACGTTTCTGCTGCATAACAGAGCGCTGACAAGGCTGTTGAATCGAAAAGGTGATCGCGAGTTTTTGAGTCCTTCATTTTGTTGGTGGGTTTTTTGAGAGGCACGAATGAGGCCTAGGCTGCTCTCATTCTTCTGCACAATTCCACCTTTATGTTGTTCATTGAACGTCCAAGAACAACTATGAGGTGGTCTCTGCAATCAGAAAACAACTAGGTTCGATCATCTCGCCCACGCACCGTCTGTTTTTCATTAATTGGATTTCCTCCAAATTACTCGTAGTTCGATCTTTTTTCCACCCTCATTGATCATTGATCATAATCGCTGCTTCGTTGGTAATCCCTGAGAAGATGACGACGTCTCGCACAAACGAAGATTTTATAGAAATTTTCTATCAATACGTATGCCTTTTCCCATTCCATTCCAATAAATAGTGTAACATTAGATGAAATTCGATGGTCGATAATTATACCATTTTCGTTCTGTGAATAGTATCATTCTTAAGACATCAGCTTTTACTCGGAACGAATGTCGGCTGACTTCGACCACACTAGTGAAAGGACTTGCCTTATACTAAATCTTAGGGAAACAATGTTCATGACCAACAGATTTGTCTCTGATATTCCATTCGCATTTAACAAAATGAACATCTGTAAGCACTACGGTGTGTATATGTGTCTCGGGCAAGAAACTAACATGGTGAACTACTCAGCACCAGACCAGAACGAGAGGAAGCCATCAGCTTGGGATATTTTTTAGAACTATCGAGGCCATAGTGAAGAAGATGGAAAACACCAGAATCCGCGTCAATCTTTTCTACTCTGCTATTCTTTTGGCCCTAATGCAGACGTTTTCTAAACCTAGCAATCACGTAAGTAGCATGATAGATCACTTAACGATATTGGATGCATAGCCTCAAGTCGTTGCCAGTTGCAACCAAATCACGCAAGCGAGAGAAAGAGAATTCGCGGTTCCGAGTTAAGTCTCGTTAAATATCATAAAGGCCATAATAACGAGCACTAAAATGTGGAAAATTAGGTGGACGGCACTCAAATTGCCTCGCAAACACAGCTGGCGGATAACAGTGGTTACTACTCATGTCAACCATTTTCATGGAAAATACACGAAATACAGGAGGAAAGGAGGTGCACTTTGCACACTGCTGGTAAGATTTCCTTTTCTATGACTACAACGTTTTATTGATCTAGTGACAGTCAGAAGTCGAAATTAAACATTCTTAGCAGATGAAGTTTCACTGGGCGCCGTGGGAAAAACCCTCTATAAAACGCTTCAGACAGCACTCATTCTTACTTACTTACCTAATTGGATACTAGGATGGCCCGTCCTCATGAGCACTGCTGGCTCCAGCACAATTTCCACTCGTTTCTCTCCCACGCAATCGTCGTCCATAGTGGCAGTCTGCTTCGAACGTAGTGACGTCCGCGAAGCCCATTCCATAGTCCTGAAATCGTTCCCATCTCAAATGTAGATCTTCACACACCGACAAAAATGTGGAATCCGCCAGGTTAGAGAGCTCTTGAATTCAAAATCTGTTAAATTTTCTATTAGTGATAAAGGTGGAGAATTTGTAGTTATTTCTAGTCAGTTGGATATTAGAATAACAGGAGCATCTCAATGATGTTTCTCTCTATAGCACATCCTCTGAAAAACGAATGTAGAAATCAATACCGAAAATTGAATCAGGAATGGGTCAACACGGCAAGGGCAGCGGGTTTAGAGCCTTCAGTTGTTTTTCGACTTTAAAACCAAACATCCAATTTGCCCTGTTCTTTGCTTGCTTATTAAAACACATAAGGTTACTTCAACTGATGATATTACGTCAACGCACCCATCATCATTTAAAGTAGGACCTATCATCGGTTGTATAGGCGGACCAACGGAGAGAATAACGTGGTTCCTAAACCTTATCCTGACCCAGTTGCTAAATTTGATTCCAACCCATTTATCTAACACCAAAATATTTCTAGACCACCTACGGTGCGCAACGCAAACAGCACGCATGTAATGGAGTCATTCGATGTTACTTCACTTTATACCAACGTGTCGAATAACGCCGCAATGCAAGCCATTCTCGAGCTGCTCGTAGAGCACGAAAAGAAAATAAGAATGTACGGCCTGTCCATTGCGCAATTAATGACTCACTTAAAACAGCGTCTTAGTTGTTCAATCTTCAGGTGGTCTGGAAAATATTTTGTCCAACTTAGGGGCCATGGGACAGCGTTTAGCATCAAGCCTTGGCATCGCTTTCATGTCTAAGGTGGAAGCTCCAGTTCTCGATCACCGACCCTTACTCTGCTGTCGATGCATAGACGACTGCTTCACCGTCTGTTTCCACATAAAGAAACAGATGGATGAGTGCTTTGAAATTGTTAAACCAACAGTCAGAGTATATAAAATTTACACGAGAAAAAACCAACCGAAAACTGGCTTCCATTCTTAAACATCCAAATAAAGCTCTCAGAAAGTGGCTCTATAACAAAATGGTATCGTAAAGCCGAGCAGTAAGAACATACTAGTTCACTACCTCTCCTCTCATCCTTCACACATGAGAAAAAGCACTTATCAAAAACATGTACCGTACGGGCTAAAAATGTGTGCACAGGAGAAGAGGAAAGGAAGGAATCGCTAAACCTGGCACGAAAAACAGCCATTTCCAATGGCTACGAAGTAGAATCCATTAGAAGCCATCGGGTTAGACAAAAACCTAGGGTAGTTCCCCAAAATAATGTTTCGGACGTAAGCAAGATCCCTTTTAAGCTACCCTTCATATCAAATAAAGTAAGTTGCGCCATTAAGAGATGTTTAAGAAAAAGTGGTCTTGAAAATTATGTAACGATTATTGACATCCCACCCAATACCCTACGCCGTCAGTTAGTTCGCAACCGTCTCTATGATCGTTTGTGCAGCTCACAAAAACAGTATGATCTGTCCTAACGGGAGGGACGGGGATTGCATGAGTTCAGGTATAATATAGTTGATCTGATGTAACGCATGCGGTGAGGATCATATTGTGGAACAGGTAGACCACTTTGTGTCCGCATAAAAAAACATCTAGATGGGAAAGTTAAAATTCGTCAAAACACTCCTCTAGGTACGCATAGGGCACAAAAGCACAACGGCGATGATTTTGAAGTGACTGTGCGGGATCCCTAGCGCAGGGAATCGAAAACATCAACGCGACAAAACTCTTGAGGCGTTTTGGATAAAGTTCAAAAATCCAAAGATGAACCAAAAAGACGAATGCCTCACTATCACACGTGACCTGGCACCCTATTTCGAAATGATATTTCGACCCCTGGGTGTGTCTCGCTCGTTGTCCTCACGTGAACAACGCGTGGGCCAATCCCACTCATAACATCACGGTGAGTAGCCTTTGTGTTTGGCGTCTATTTAAAAGTTTGATCTTCATTAATACTTTGGCCTTTTTTTTCCACTGAATAATTAGCGTATTCTTATATAAAATACGTCCAGGCTCTGAGGAAGGCGAAATCGCTGAAACGTCGGCTATCGACCCAGAACACCAGCGACAACGACAGCGACAACGAAGACCTATACCAACCTCGCACCAGGTAAAGAAGATCAGTTTATAAGATCATATAAATAAATATATCAAATGTAGGTGATTGACTCTAATCATGAGTATGTCTGCTCATCGAATGAGTGGGTCGTTCAGAAGGATGCTTCGCTTCTTTTGGAGCCCACTGCACTGTACTTTTCTTCCCTCTGTCATCCGCTCTCCATACGATATAACCCGCCCTTCTGTGCTTTGCTATTCATGGCTAACCTCGTGGGCACCCAAAAAGTGAGATATGTTTAGACCTGAGCTGCGCATTGTCGTTAAATGTTCTGAGTACCAGTGAAAATACAGAAGACATCGTTCAAGTGCTTTTTGAATAGTGTCCAGTACAATTGACGTAGTCGAAGTGTGAGCCCACGTCTCTGGTTAGGAGTGTAGTTGAAAAAAGTTAGCGCGAATTTTCGAGTCGGTTAGTTGTACAGTGGTTTTTTCAGACACCCGAATACGCCACATGCCGAGCTCCTTCTTCTGTCTAACTCTTCCTCTATGCTGTTCTACATATTCATTGAACTCCCAATATACATGTACGACGTGATCTCTGTAATCACAGGACCATTCATTTCGATTTGCTTATATCCGCCCCTTTGGGTTCTTCATGCACTGGATCTTCATCCCTATTAATATACTGTCTAATCCTTTTCCCGCTCCGTTGTTCATTGGTCATCGTCTCTGCTTCGCTAACATTCCTCAAAAAGGTGACAATTTCATTTGCAAAACAAACATTTCGTAGCAATTTTCCACCAATACTGACCCATTCTTGTACCAGTCTAGTAGCTTTTTATCCGCAGCATATCGAACCCCTTTTCCGATGGCTATAAGAAAGTGTCAATGGAAAATATGTTTTCGTTTGTGCTGCAGCTCCGACAACAGTTAGATGTGAGAAAGGCGCACCAATGTGGATAATTAAATCATGGATACAGTCCTTTGGGAAAGAGTGCTCATAGCATTGCATCCATTTCGTCGTTGTCAGCCACTTTTTTCAAAAAACGATAAAGGTTAAGATAAGAAGCAAATGGTAATCTTGATTTTTTTGACATGTGACGCGTTTTGGATCGGGCCCATGCAGCAGAATCCGTGTCGGAATCCTGCTTTCTCAACAAGTAATGGCTCACCCAAGGTCTTCTACATACGCAAAAGGAGAATGTTCGCGAACAGCTATTCCAGGCGGTTTTTTCACAGCTGAGATTTCGGAATGCGAGACGGAAATTCTGGGACGGAAAAGATTGATGACAGGTTTTTTTTCCAGCTTGCGGTTGAATCCAGTCTTGGCACAGAAACGGGCGGAGATCGGATCCAGCACAGAAACCAGGTACCACTGAAGTGTTAAAAGGCGCTTTCTTCTGTTTGTGACAGTGTAGTTGATTTCCGCATTAGTAGTGCCGTTAAGAGACTTCCATATTCAGCGAAGATTCTCTGTCCTCAAAAAAATGAATCCTCTTTGAAGGAATGTGCTACCAAAAAAAGTACTAAATGGCTGCTTCCATTCTCGATTCGATCTCCAATTCCGAATTTTTCTGTGCTCATTTTCACTGACCTTTCCTAATTTGGCATTGAATTCTCCAAGAACGAATTTGTAGAATGACTTCTTGCTTCAGATCACTTTCTCTGATTAGTTAAAAAAACTCGTTCACATTGCTCGGATCGACCGTACAAGTTGGTCACTACCAATTGATGCTAATCACTTGCTCTTGACGTGAGATTTGGAGACGAAAGATGGTGAAGCGTGCTGGTAGAAATTTGCATGAGGTGACTAGATGGTAAATGGGTAGGTCTATAACAAAAACAAAGACTCCGACATTTTGTAACGGATTTCCCCTTCCCCCACAAATGACAACGGCTTCCGACATCTATTTTGTGTATATCGCTTTTCCTATTATTTTTCGTCTGGTTCTAGGACGACTACATGTAATATGAGGCAACCAGGGACCTCAAAAAAACAGGCAAACATCGACGTCGAAGGAATTGTTTTTGTGTCATAGAAACAGAGTAATGTTCTTCATGCCGTGTTGTGGATACGCTCATTTTGTCCCTTTCCAATGACGTAAATGACTGCAACTCGAGATCCGATCGCCTCTCACCGGTTGTCCCGACGTTGCAGACAGAAGCATAATGTGCGGGATAATGAGGCTATGTTCTTGCTGGTTGAGCAATTGTGGTTTCCTAAAATCTAGAAATCAGCTTACCCAGAGCCTCCCTTATGTCGTCACCGGCAGAGGCGTTCGATGGCGATTGCTACAATCGAGAGAGATCAGAGAGAGATTTGCCACCATGTGACTAGTTTGATACCAGGACGGTGGTAAAGAGAGCGATCTCTTATGCTCTAGTGATACTTCGATGAGTTCCGCTGTGGTGTCGATATGTTTTTCGCAATGAATCCTTTTCGAAATCCTGATTGCTCATGTGCACGTCCACCTGCCAGAGCTCTGTTAATTCTGTTGAACATCATCCGAGGGTAACAACACGGTCTTGCGAGGAAGTCGTGGACAATTCTTTCCAATCTTTCTTTGAAAGCCGTTATTGTACTGGACGTTAGAGTGCAATCAACGTGGTCTTGTAGTTTCCAAAGTTTCGGCGGGCAATACCAGTGCTTTTCCCAACGTTTGCAGTTTCAGTGATCACTGTTGCTTTTCAATTCTTAAGGCTTTCTTTTATCGCCTTTCTGCAGTGCTTTCCAGTACGGACGTGAGTTGACTATTATGGCTCGGCTGATTCCACGCTGGCGTGTTGAGTGTTCCCAGAGATAACCACCTCATTGTGACTTCAAGATAAATTCAAAAGAGCCATTAACCATTTTCATTCTATAACTGATCAGTGCGTTACGATGTGAAGTTCTTAGGAAGTTCTTATAAACACAGTCTTAGCGTTGAAATGCCAGTAATACCTTAAAGAACGTATGCTATTTTTTTGGAAAACTTCTCTAAATCTACATAGAACGCTTCAACATCGCCTCCGCCCTAACTGTCTGTACAAGATTATACGAAGAGCACTGTCAACCTGGCATTGGTGGGCGTCCCTAATAACAGTAAGAGCCCTTTTCGAGTTTTTAGCTGTTCAATGGAATCCGAAGCTCAAAGTCAAATTCATATTGACAAGGGCTCCAATGACGCCACTCCTCCAATGTTGCATATTCCGAGGAGAAGTTCTGTGGTGTCGTATATGGCCTTAATGAATCGGATCTTCTCGTCGTAAGTTGCCCGACAACATTCTCCTTGACATTTCTAGACTACGTCATAATGTCTATTAGGATTTGCACCTTGGAGAACGTGCATTATAAGGACACGACGTCATCTTAACCTTTACGGATGTGGGTAGCTGAGAATGGTCCTGAGACTCCCCGTACTCGTTATACTCGTTGCACTCAATGCCATTGTTCTGAACGCTCTTTCGAAGTCAGTGGCCCACTTGTTTTACTTTTATGGTGACCAATACCCAGAGTTAGCTTGTTTGGCTAACCTGCTCATATTTGCTTCAATCAAGTGACTGCCAGATTTGTCCGGATGGGCTTTTTAGAATACAATTTCATATTAGCGAACAAGCACACACGCGTATAAGCATATTCTTTTCAAATAAGTGGCGGTGTGTTTTAAATTGGCGCTTGGAGGCACCATTGCGACACACACACGTGGAATCGATCCCCGCGCCCATGGCTCACCAAGCCTTCCATCACACCGGGGTCGACACAGTGGTACCAGACTTGTCTGGGAGGATAGCAACACTGGCTCGATACATCGGTAGGCCGCCGCTAGTCATTGTAAAGGCGAGATTTGCATTCAATCACTTCCAAATGATTCTTAATGAATTCGAATGCGTGGCGCATCCCTCAGGGATTGATCAACGCCGAGAGCTTCAATTTTTTATGTTTTAAATTAATTCTATGGAACCAGGAAGTTTATTCCAGCTGCGTCTCATGGAAGGACGAAATCGACAAAATCGCTCTTGGTCTGGTTTAACCCTTGGCCTCACAACTAGGGCGCTGACTTAATGGCAGGCGCATCCTCACTGAAAAAAGTAGGGGTGCTGAAACATATTGTCCTACTTTACTTAACCAGTCGGTCATCGAAATTTTGTTTGAAGAGATTAATTTTATACAAAGGTGCAACCATTTATATATTGGTCAGGGCATCTTGAAAGAAAAAATAAAAAAAATTTTAGGAAGGAAACTGAAAGGGCGCAATATTATTCAGGCCACTTTCGTTGCTGTAAGGTCTCTGAAACTACTCCATTGCTGTTTTAAAATCAAATCTGAATTATTCTTTCTGTATTCGAATTAAATTATAAAGGAATCCTTCCTTGTTAGATAATCTTGCCAACAGTCAACTTAAGCCTTTTCTAAAAATTTCGAGACACACTAATGGAGCACATGCAGTGCAGTGGTTGCAGAGGCCCTGCAATCCACACAGGATCGACCTCTGTTTCGATCACTGGCCCAAGCTTGTCAAGCCTTCAAACAGTTTGGGTTGCAAAACCAGACTTGTCTGGAAGGATAGCAGCACTGACTCCATGCATCGTCAGGCCACCTGCAAGTTTTGCTACAGGCCAGATATGCATCCAACCACCTTTGTGAAATTAGATTTAGTTAAATGAATGGTGCGACCCTCAAAGATTGATCAATGCCGAACGCTCTATCTTTTGTCCCTTATAAAACTCTGATAATTCTTTGTGGCTAAAAAAACATTTCTGTAGCTATGGAGTACTTTCTTAAGCCGAAATCACAGTGTTTAATGCGTATTCGTTCTTTTGCCGGCAGGATAGCATGTGAAATTCGACCACAAGGGTGCTGAGATATGTGTAAGAGTTAGAACTTCAGCAGGGCGTCGAACAGGCGACTACTCTTAGCGAAGGCTGGAGTGCCATCCACCGTCGAAACCCACCTAAGGCTCCGACTTTTGCTCAAATCTCAGCACCCATGTGGTTATTTTCTTAAGCCATAAGGGTTGCTGGGAAGCAACAAGAAAATGAACACCTTTGGAGATAAAAACGAAAATATGTCGACGATGAAATTAAAAAAAATGCAGTAAGTCCCCCATATAATTTAAAAAACATGACTTTATTTTGATAGATGGTCTTTTTCAGTTGTTTGCTTGCGTTAGCGACTGCCGCATTTGTATTAAAAGCAGTTGCATTTGTTACAGTTTGAACTTCAGAGTTGGGTATTTAAACCTTCATATCAGCAATATGCGACAATGAAGTGAGATCAGCATATATGCAGCAATATTGACGTTATGTATCTATAAGGCCAACAGAAACGACAAACCGGAGCACTGGGATAAACAAGCAGTCGATCCATGTGTATTGCATGCTATTTTTATCATTTTTTTTATCACTGCGTTACAACATAAGTTGCAAAAATCATTCAAGTGTTTGCAAGAATGTGGTTGTATGATGAACCTCCTTAATGTCTAATAAATGATACACACATAACATCAATATTACCTATAGAGGAATAGATCAAGGTCTCTTCTACAATCTCATGTTCACAACCCCTCATGTCCAGTTATTGGGAATACTAACACGCCCGCGACGGCTGGAAAATGGGCGTGGCATCGTCCTAAGCGCCAGAGCCTCTGAACCCCCTCTCGCCTCGAATGTGACAGAGAAATTTTTCTTCATTCTTCAAGTTCGCTGGAAGAGTTTTCAGTTTTGAAGACATTCATCTACACTCTGTTACCATGCCATGCATTTGTCTTCACTCAATTGCAATACACTGTTGGAATCGATGTTTTATTTATTACTGCAGTACAATAACCACTGTAAAACAGAGACCCGTACTCATTTGATAGCTCTGAACCGTCGTAAAACAAATGAGAAAAACCCAGGACCAACTGTCGGCTCACCTTGGCATTGATCAAGTAAGAAATCAGTGAACAAATCTAAAACCTTGAGAAACAATCGTTCAACCGTAGGGAGCTTGTTTTGTAAGAAGTCAGAAATTCTGTCTTTGGAAACAACAGAGGTTGAAGAAAAGAGCCTATAAATTTAAAAGCATTGCTTACGACATTAATGACAAAGCAATAGAATGTAACAAGGTAGAAGAGATGACCTACCCGTAACCACATGTCATTCAATCTACTTGAACCGAATCATCGTAACAGTATACTTTCAACAAATTAAATTATAACAGTTGGCAGCCTTGTTAGTTCCGTTCTCTGCTCAAGTAGTACCACCAATAGAACACTGAAACAAGTTCACGAAATAATAGCAGCATAGAATCACGGAAACTCGTCGAATGCCGTGACGTTATATCTTTGGTCCAAATTTTTGTTCCTAACCGTTGTCGTTTACGAGCATGCGCTATCAGTTAGTTTAACCAACCGGGATGGGAAGTGCTAGGCTTATAAATAGAAGGCGATTCAGTTCTGACTCGAACGATAAATATTAAGATTCTACTTATTTTTTTTCTTGCTTTGTTCCCTTTTTTTTTGCAAACGAGGACATTGAAAGGAACCAAATCTTCAAGAAAAAAAAGAAGAAACCGTTGCTCACCTGGTTCACGTTTGGTTATGTGGATTTTATTTATTTTGTTTAATCTGCATTGTCGAAGATAATACATTGTGCAGATCTGATCCCACTATTTCTTGCATTCGATTCATTGGTTTGCACATAATATCATCAACGGAGACCTTCGAATTTCCGCGTGCGCACAACTACTGCTTGAGGATTTCGTTCTTCTTTTCGAATGTGCTTGAATATCTATCGAACAGATATTTTTTCTTGAATTCGGAGATACTCGCGCTTGGATGTTCCTTAGCTTAACGGGACAATCATCAGCTTTTGTGTAGCTCCTGAGACAAATTCCATACGAATTTTCCGACTCGAAATGATGGCAGGTTTGGTTGACACCGGGGGTGCCGGTTAAAGACTTGGTGAACAGGTTCTCTACCACTGCGCTATCTGTGCCCCACAATACTGATTATCTCCGTAATATTGTAGAAAACACAGGGATGCAAAATCCCACGGAAATTTATTGAAGAAGCTAGCTTCTTCATTTAGTTTCTAATTCTCAAGATATTCACTACTGGTCAGAAAAAAACTGCATAAAAAGAAATTAGGAAAAGCAATAGTTACTGTGCAATAGAAAACTTCGTTGAAGCTCGTCAAGTGCACAATAACTTGT
The DNA here is from genome assembly GCA_018806985.1 of Angiostrongylus vasorum. Lineage (NCBI taxonomy): Eukaryota > Metazoa > Nematoda > Chromadorea > Rhabditida > Metastrongylidae > Angiostrongylus > Angiostrongylus vasorum. The sequence continues at coordinate 860,779 of JADANN010000148.1, read as the reverse complement.
AATCGATGATTTCGCGATAGCACGTCACGACAGAGAACAAATCGCAAACACTTCTGCAATGCTCTGTCAAATCCCATTATTGTAACCGTACGGTAGAACAATCATCAATGATTTCAGGCGAAAAACGAGTTGCTTTCATCAGTTTAAGAAAAAAACAATAGCAAAGTGGTGTTCACTGCCTTCAATCTCGTTTGAGTCGGCCGACATCGTCTACACATACTCATTCCAACGTAAACGGCCGTCAAGGATGAACGAATCCCTTCGTTCAGTATAATGTAGTTCCCAATCCGGAAGCCCCGACTACTCGAAGATTCTATGCACAACTGTTAATTATGGAGCAAGCTGATGTTTGCTATAAAATTCCGCTTCAATCATATCTCAGATGAAAAAAGTAAGGCAAGAAAAAACACTCTTCCTACGTAGTTTAAGCCAATTTTTGGTAATTGGACTTTGATCTGAACTCACTAAAGTCAAACTGCAAACAGTAAAAACATATGTGTTAATACTTTCTTCAAGCGGATCCGAGGAAGGTGTATTACAAGCAAATTTTAATTATTTCTTGAGAACAAATTGCAATTAGGCTGCAGTTCCGTGGTAGAAAGACTTGTTATGATTCAGAGAAATCCTTCCACGCTATCTTAGCAGTAACTGCTCATAGCGGTTGAAAAAGGAGAATTTTAGTAATACTTTTTAGTGCACAGATCATGGGAATACCGTGGACGGATACACATTTGCCGCTTGTTTTGACCTTGGTCTACTACGAAACACCTTTGATTACAGGGATGCAAGCACGATTTATTAATGTTTTGCTGACAGATAATCTACCGATGAAGGACAATGGTAAAGCATTCCGCGTCGACAAATCTTTTAGGAATTCGCCATGTAGATGACTGCATAACGACTTCCTGGACCTGTCAATGTATCAAATAAGTATCTTCCTCATTCCACACAAGTCTCGTACCAATTTGCCTTTCCCGAATAGATGGAAATCTAGGTGAGTCCGTGGTTTGGGACTGGAACAAAAAAGTAGGAGAGAGAAGTGAATTACTGAGATGTACCGGTGAAGCATATACCACAAAATGAGCCGATTCAAGCAGTAAATGTTAATTTACCCGACAATGTTTTTTGTCTGCAGGTTCATGGAACCATTCATTGATAAGCGCAACAGTTCCACATCGCTATTGCATCAATGTTTGTGATCCATATAATCCATCTATAAATTTATGTTCTAAAGAAGGTATTCTAGCAAAAGGTAACCTAGAAGGACTACTAGCAATCTTAGAACAAAGATAGGAAATTCTCGAATTTCTTCTAAATACAGTTTGTTCGTATGAGAAGCAATTCATAAAACGAATTAAAAAAATTGGTGCCAGCTTACCATTGAAGGCAGCGAACACAGCAGGAAATGCCTTTGCTGCGATGGCGTCCACTTTGGCACCCAAATCGGCGTCATCATACGTTCTGCGGTAGCCATGGTTGTAGTTCGAGCCACCAGTAGAATACCCATTTGAATTTTCACTATACAATTCCAATGGAAAATGATTTGTAGGAGTGGCGCCCTTATTGAAAACTCACTTCATGTGATACCATGCTTCATCACCGTTGTTATTAACCGGATATCGTATCCCTCTCATCGTTTCTGGGCGCGATTTCTGTCTGAAATTCGTTTCGAATTTAGAGGAACTCTTTGAGGAGAAGCTGTCTATAGTAACTATTGCCAGAATAACTACTGCTGTTTCATCATATCGTAGGTCTGTGGTGACCACATTCGTGGTCCCTCATATCGCTTTGCAATCTTGCAGCATGTAAACGTTTTCACTTCATTGAGAAAAACTTTGGTTGTCGTAAACATCCTTTGTTATCCACACTCTTTTTATGCAATCGGAACTTTTTTGTGTGTTGTTTCTGTTCCAGGCCATACGAGTACGATAACACACATGAAGCTGTCTGGGAAATCGTCCTCAGTCATCTGATCTGATCAGGAGGGAGCTGGATGTGGAAGTCGACGAATGTTTTCGGTAAAAGTTCTAGACCTGTGCCAAAGCACCGCCTCCTCCAGAAGACATTAAGCAGCCCCCGTGAGTCAATATCGTATTCGCCCTCCTGTTCATCATGTGTGATGCGCCATGTAGTTAATCCAAGGTGTTCTCTCTTATTGTATGTGGTCACTGTTGTATACTAACTTTGCTGTCATGTACCTCTAAACACGCTAACTCTATTGTGTGTTCATAATAACCTCATCGTAGTATACTATTACGCCTACATGTATTCTTTAATATGTTAACCTAATCGCAATGTACTTCCAAGTTAACAAATAACCTCATCGCAATATTATCACAAGCTTACAAGTAGCCCTTAACGTGTTACCCTCATCAGAACGACATCACAAACTTGCATATAGTGTTTGTTTAGTATTGTATTGTTGTTATTGTTGTTTGTATTGTTGTATTGTAGTATTGTATAGTATTGTTAGTATAGTATTGTTGTTTGCGAGTCAGGCATTACGGCGTTATATAAATCCCTTAATGTGCCTCAATCTTGTGACTCTATTGATTTGTTTTAAATGCACATGGCACTGTTTCACTGGCCTATAGCAAAGATACTAACCCGCCTTACCCTCATTTATTGTTCATGATACTATATTGCAGTCTGTATTGTACCGATGTTTATATTTCGTTATTCTTGAATTATTATTGTTATAGACGGTTTAATTGCCCTAGTTTGAGACACTGCTCTGCGACAATGACGAAAAAAGTCCCGTGTGGCAACTTCTACGAAGTTGAGCATCCCTACTCAAAGCTAGTGATCATAAAGTGTCGAGAACTGACTCGAAGACCCTAATTTCCACAGGCAACTACTAAACTGTCGAAATTTCCGTAATAAATACTCAGCGCCGAAATAAGTAATTTTTTGCTTTTAAGCGGAGTTTAAGAATGTCCACTAATAGATGTTCGAACTACATGCAATGTGTAAGAAGATGACATTAAAATTGATGTCTTACTTCCACGAAAAGCTTTCGGCCGCGCGGCGACATTGTAGTCTCCTTGATCGCTTCTTGATTTCGGAGATTTTGTCAACGAAGCCTACCACAGCTAACTCTACTAAGGAGAAAAAGATAAAGGCCACGCATACGAAGAACCATAAATCGATAGCCTAAAAATGTTACACATTGATCCTAACACTTTCTGAACGCCGTTGTCTTTGTGGTTCTTTAAAAAACACTAAAAAACACTTATTTTACTAAAACAATAAGCTTTTGCTAGTACTGGCAGGGATATACCAAACGATGCGCACAAATGCTCTGTTCCTTTCCAGAATGACTGTAGACTATTAATCGTTAAATCTCATCTGCACAAATTTGTGCACGTTAAATAAACTTAATAACGATTGAGCAATATTTCTAAAATACATTGCGAAGTCTTACCTTGACGAAAGAAACACGAGGCAGGTTCTTAACGACGTTACCGAATTGGAATGTGAGGGCCATTAGGGAGGACACTCCAAGAGTGATCCGAGCTGGCAACGCACGCGTGTCAATCCAGAAAGCGATCCAAGAGATAAAAACCGACAAATAGGTCGGCAAATACATTTGAAGAACGTAATAACCGTAGAGACGTTTGAATCTAAAATGCGAGCAAGAATCTTGGAATCTTGCGGCGATTGAAACCTGGCTTTATTGCTGTGAATTCTTAGAAAGTGACCATTGCTCTTGGTGCTCAATTACGCTTGAGATCTTTGTATTTTTGATGTCTGTCTTATTCACAACACTTATGAAAATAGGTGTTTCTAGATCTTGAACTGCGATGTGCCGTAATGTATCCTCCATCTCCCAGCGTTCGGTGGAACTACTCCGACATTTCTATCTGGAAGCACAACTAGGAATAAACCAATGCACAGGAAATCACGATATCCCTTGTATAAAGCTGGTTGCAAAGTGGCAAACTTCGGTCCGATACAAAAGGGCCGGCAAGTGCTTCTGGTGGAGAGTTGAGGAAAACTCAGCAAGGCTACCCTAGGAGACCACAATTTGCTCAACCAACAACAAACTATCCTAGAAATTTGGCACATTGGGCAATCCAGCCTACATCGCTGGGCATTGAAACAACAGATGAGAACCCATCAAATGTAATGTATCAACAGCAAACCATCTTTTCAACGGTAACCTCAGGGCTCGGTAACGAATCAGAGATTTTGACTGATACTTTAACAAGACAAAAAAACTCTGTGAATCAGCTGAGATAATCAATCATAGAGAGCCTAATAGATGTTTTTAAAAATTCAAATTCCTACACATAATGTAGGTAGAAGTGGCCTCAAGAGAATGCAAGCTTCTTCTTGGACCACCGCCTACACGATGAGCTAGTTGTGTTTGTGGTTTATGTCAACCATGTGACTTCGTAGACGGAGGTAATTAATGGATCAAGGGACGCAGTCCTGAACTTTTTACTTGAAGCACATCACTATCACGGACGACGATTGCGCGAAAAGACTCAATCGAATGATGTGTTCTAGTCTAGCACCTCCACTCCCTCCCTCTCCTTCTACTAGTGAAGGCAGACCATCCAAGTGTCTCAGTAGGTCTGTTGCAATTTATCTTAATATTTAAGGACCACGTCATAAATTCAAATAAGGTTTAATACAAGGATACTAGAGAGCTCGGCATCTACATCATACATGTGCAGTCGGTCATATTTTCACTCCTACTTTCGATTTGATTTCGGTTATTATCGTGCCCGAATAATCAATTAGTAGGACGACTGCTCGAAGGATCGATGCCGAAACAAAACTTCCTTCAGATCCACATAGTAGTGAAAAATTGAAAAAGCTCTAGCAAGGTTAATTCAGAAAAACAGGAAAGAACAATGTGACTGAGCAGAAATGGGCTGCGCTCAGTATTCCGCACACTGGATGCTGCCGACAGGCGGTGAAACGACCGGTGACAGGCCACGAAATCTCGCGCTGCGCGAGACGTCACTGGAATCGGATCTATTGAACACATCGATGAGACGCCATAGAGAATGTTTCTTATACTGTACGTTTAATGCCAGAACACTCTTAACAGACGCCGATCTTCTTCACGCTCTTCTTCAAGCTGCAGATTGCATCGAATTCCATTTGACCACATTACAAGAATCAAAAAGTAAGAAGAATGACATACGACAGCTAAACAATGGGACCTTTCCATTCGCGAAGAAAAGGTCCCGTCACGAAATGTCGGTGGCGTAGGCTACGTCGTCAACTCGTCCATCGTAGATCTTGTCCACTCTTACGAAGTCCTTCCGCTCGCATGGCTGTTCTCCGTCTTCAGCAAACGTGTAATAAGAGGAACACTGTCATCATTGCCTACTCTCGGACTGATGCAGCTGGTGAGTACAAATTAGATGCGTTTTCCTATCAGATGGAGGAAGCTATCGGCAATGGTAAAGCATATCATTAATTTGCTGTCCTACATTTCAACGCCAGAATAAGAAACCAGTACAAAAAAAACCACTCTGAAAAAATGCCGTCGGCACTTGCGCGATTATAATGTTCTGCAAACATCCCTGATGAACGATGATGGGACCACTAGAACTTAGCACCATGATACGAAATTAATGACGGAAAAGTTCTACACCAACCTTTTCCGTTCCACGATCCCCATCCCGGACCTTAAAATCTCCGCTGGAGAAACGTCACCTGGAAATCTTCGCTCTGAGATTCGAATTGTGGCAGAAAGCATGAAAAAAAAGCACAGCTGCAAAACCCTGCAGTATCACCATCAACATTCTTAGAGCTGGAATCCACCGTTTACATATACTCCTTGCAACATATATGCTTTCAGAAGGAAAACATTCCAGACCAGTGGAGGCTTTCGCGCACGGTAATTTTACGAAGTTGTTCTGTCACACATATCAAGGACATTGGATGAGGTCTAAACAGTTAAGAAAGCAAGATTTGGACAAAAATTTTACCGCATGGGTCACAGCTAAAACCTTGTTGAGGATCATTGAAGTGTATCGGAAATATTACCTACCTCTAGTTCTAACTTTTGCCTGCTTTGAAAAACCGTGTGATAGTGTCGAAACAAATGCAATGCTGTCGGCGCTCGTCTACCAGTGAGTGGACCCGTCCCACACAAGAACTCTACTTGACTCGCGATAGCGACTACATAACGAGAATACAGTTTTCCATTGACCTCTTATCATACCCACAGGAGAAAGATGCGACAAAGCAACATCGTATCGCCAAAGATGTTTAGGGACACACTTAAGAGGATAACGAAATCAAGAAAGACATAAATATTGATGTCAATTTCTATGAAACCTTTGTCTTGCTGACAATAAAGTCATCATTTCAAGAACCAGCGAAGCTGAGACAGTTATCAATGAGCTCAACAAAGCGGGAAAAAAGTTCGGGCTACGCATAAATCAGACGAAGGCCCAGTTCATGAAAATCCAGGTTGAGAAGGCGAACGAATTGAATTGCATGGCTCTCTGATTGCAGAGACCATCTTCGCACGAGTATCATTCAGTGAAGATAGACAACCACACGGAGAAATTAGAAAAAAACGGAAGCAGTATGATCTGCATTCGGGTTTCTCAAAGAATGTGGTGACCAACTAAAGAGCCCAAAATCCGCACTCACGCTTACGACTCAATACTGCTCTTGGCTGCGGCACAGACGTGGGCTGATACTTCAACCACGTCGAGAATACTGCGCAGTACTCACAAAGCGCTTGAACGATATCTCCTGAAATATAACTAGCTTAGTCCGAATGGGAAGGTCTTATCTTCGAAACCTATCTCAAACCCGAGATCCTTGAAGGCACACATCAGTAGTGAAACATAGATGTGCCGATCATATAATAAAAGGCAAGACGACATATGAACGAAAGGAACAGTAGATTGGACTCTATAAGGATGCGAAAGTAATCTGCGAGGACCACCAACACGTTAAGGGGAAGTATTCGCAAATAAAAATCAGTCAGTGTGATGTCACAGCTGCTAGTATTTTACAGATCGTTGTAAGGAGACGAGTGGAAAATGTCACGGAGTCCGCACTATTTGTGAAGACAGATCGCTAAAGCACCCAAATAGGTAAAAAATAATAGAAATTTGTTAGTATTGTCTCGGCGCTTTATCTAGTTGTTTCGTTGTCTTAAAACTGTCAATCATAAATATGCTTGAATTCGCATTGCAAGCTTGATATCGAGTTGAGGATTTCAAATCATTTTTCACCCACAGTGACAGTTGAATTCTTGTAAAGCGGTAGTGGAACTCCGTGTTGGAATGGAATCGAAGGTCTCATATCCAAACAATAAGCAGCTGTTGTGATTGGAAGGAGGTTTGGCGTCTTTTTAATTGGACTGCCCTTGATGACCGTAAGGACAGCAATTGGTTGACCTTCCACTTGAGAACGTTGTAAAAAAGCCGAATCCATAATTCGTTGAAATCTCGTTAGAATGATTTTCGTTCTTCTAAACTTTTAAATTTCACTTTTCATGAATACTTCACGAACGAGGCTGTCTCACTTTCCAAAAGTATTCAACTCTTTAACGACGCATCCTGGCACCAGCAAATCCTGTAGGCGCAATGTGCTATTCGGACGATGCAAAAAAAATGCATAGATGCTCACTGGTGATTATTTATTGGTGGTATTTTGCTGGTTTTGCTCGGTAAGAAAGAATGCTGTTAGACATGACAGCACTTCGTAAAGTGTACAAGGTTCCGCATTCAACTAGTAGCAATAAACGATACAGGACAAAGCTTGCGACGTTGACTAGTCCCTGATTTATATCGATCCGCTGTCCATTTAGCTTCATGAAACATCACTGCAGGTGAATGGACGGATATCTGGGTCATTCAATGACTTTCGGCCGCCTACTCCTGTAGCAAATCAGTGTTCTTTTCATCCCAAAGAAGTCTGGTACCACTTTTTCGACTCTTGAGAGATGGAAGGCTTGACGAGAGCGGGGCGCGATCGAACCATCGACCATGCATGCATTACGGACACCTCTAACCATTGCGCATCACGAGACATTGATTACTAATGAATAAAAAAAATGAATAGCTAAAACACCCAATCTAAATGATAGGGACATCTGTCGTGAATAAAGAGCAAAAAAAAACTCTAGAGAGTTAATTACTGAAATCATTTGTAACAAATTAAATTAAGGACTACCTGAATGTCACTTTTAGCTGGTCCCACATCCCAGCCGTGTACTCGTTGACAACCTTTCCCCACGTGACGTTATAGAATTGAAAATCGGGGGAGACGGAAATCGTTGGGCGCTGGCATTGTTACAGGAGCCCATTCTTGCCAATTCAACCGCACCTGACAAATGTTGTTGTTGGGAAAAGAGGCATAATTAATGAAAAAGGAAAAGATATACGTACAAGCCACCTATTCATGAATTGCTTTCCATATTTCGATGATCGACGGAAACAAAAACATGTAAATCATCATTATCATGGTGTCTGGGATCAATCTTGCAGGAAACATGGGATATGACACGATTTGTCTGACGCATTTAGTCCAATACGTCTTGAGTAAAAGCATTTGAAACGACAATAATAGAGATTCTTTAAACGATTCAACCTCAGCTATTAATAGACTTTATCAGTAGGAATAGAAATCATTAGAATTCACAGATTTCTCATTACAACATAAATGTTATTTTAACCCACCAAGGTGAATTTCTGATTTACTGGAGCCAATGACACATATTTCTTTCAATTGTTTTGCGCCAAGGCTTAACAAGCAAGTGGAATAAAAGTTAAAAAGCTCTCGGCGCTTACCAACCCCTTAAGGATGCGCCATGCATTCGACTTCACTAAGCTTCGTTTCGAGGTGATTGAATCCATATCTGGCCTTTACAATGACTTCCGGTGGCCTGCCAATGTATCGAACCAGTACTGCCATCGTTCCAGACAAGTCTGGAACCAATTTATCGAACCCGAAGAAATGGAAAGCTTGATGGGCGAGGGCGTGGGTATCGGTCCCATGTGCATTGCAGAGCGCCTCCGACCACTGCACCATGGGCACCCGACAAATGGAATGCGGTCTAGAAACTATGGTGAAAGACAAGATAGTATTTCTCAACAAATCGCTTTTTGCTTCCAGCTGCCGAACTTGCGCTAGGAACTGTAAAAGCTTAAAATTCTTCTGGGCGCGTGTGGCACAGTTCAATGGGATCAATACCCATGTCCGTGGCTCACCAAACGTTCCACCCCGTCGGGTTATGGGGCAAATTGGTGCCAGACTTGTCCGGAACGATGGCTGTACTGGCTCGATACATCGGTAGGCCACTGGAAGTCACTGTAAAGGCCAGATATGGATTCAATCACCTCGAAACGATGCTTAGTGAAGTCGAATGCATGGCGCATCCTTAAGGGGTTGATAAGCGCCGAGAGCTCCTTTTTTTAATTTCTTCTCCACCTTTTTTTGAACGTTTCAATTTTGAACATGCTTGGATTTTGAAGCGCAATGTATAAAATCCATATATACAATTGACGTGGTAGATGGAAATCTCCATGAAGTTCTGAGCTTCTAAAATATGCCAGTGATCGAGACATCATCGTCAGTTTTCAAAAAAACTAGCAAAAGAAAATAGGACGTCATGTAATAAATCGTCTTGTTTAAACAATCTCCTTATCACAAATATTCTTTCTTTCCTTATTGTAAGCGCTAGTGGATAGAGCACATCCGCATAGCTGTTTTTCCTCATTGGGAATTTATGTTGGGTCATGATTGCAAAGCATAAACTAAGACAAAATATTGGTTAAGTATTTTCATAAGTAATTAAATCAGCGTTCAAAAATCGCTTTGTTTTCCTTCGAAATAACTGCTTAAAAAGCTAATTAATAATGTTGAAAGGAAGAATGTAGAACAGCACCTCTGCTATATTATAGGAATACGACTCGAACACCAGTGTACATTCCTGTGCGTCAATGGGAAATCGCGACAGTTCGAAACTGCACGGCGCCGAGACTTGAACTCGATAATTAAGCCATACTGTACCTGAAATGATAAGGGCTTGAAGGAGAAACATGTGAAAATCGGTGGTATTCGCATAAGTTCGTAACAAAAGAGTTGTTTCTTAACCAGTTTATCCCTACTTTCTAACCACCGTACGCAAAATGAATTCTGTTTTGAATATGTGTTGGGATTTGTTGAACTCACAAAAATGGAAGCTTCATCTTTATCAAGTTGTTTAATTATGAGTATCAAGTGTATCTGTTTAGTGTCTAGCATGTAGCTAGCTTACAATCGGACTGTGATTATGGTAAGAGCACTTCAATGCGACGAAGTGCGATGCGCAGTCAGACTTCATATGAAGCTCCACGTTAACTGAAAATGGATTTCACATAATAATTGGAGGCCAACTTAAAATAAAATGCCACACATTACCGCTCTACTAGCCCATTCCGAGTGCTAGGTGTTAAGCCTCCGTCCGCTCAACATGGACTGAGAGGCTACTCGATGTAAAACAATTTGGGAACAAATAGGTCGCATTCGACTTTCCCCACTGCCGATGGAATAGTGGAGAGGGGGTAGACCGTCACGAGTTCGTACAATTAGAATGTAAATTCTGTTAGTCAGAAGACCGTTTTCGTGTACTGCAACCAAATACTGGCTCTGCTCAAATCGAGGCGGAGGCTGCTTTTGTTCAGAAACTGTTATGGAAATCGTCAGTTGATCGCAGGCGGTGAACAGTCCGTCAGAGACTGAGACATTCATAATCTTTTCCCGTAATTTGTTACAACCTCATCAGTATCAACAGGTCGAAGTAGTGTCACTTCACCATTATTCTTGGAAGCGGAAAACAGCATCTCATCACATTCGCTAGAACTCATTCGTACTTGTGAGATCAAGCCACAGTTGGCTCAGAGTATCGTCACCATTCGTGTGAACAACGCCAAAGATCGCGCTCCCGTGCTCCTTGGGTTGCCATTCGATGTAGTCGCCAGCTCTAATTCGGCTATAGTAGAGAAGATACTTTCACTTAAGGCAATTGATCGTGCTGAAGGAATTAATGGAATTGTTCGTTACCAAAGTGCAACGCTTCCCACTTCTGTTCAAACTAAACATGCGTCTTCAATGTACCGATTTGAAGACATGGTAATGTACCAGGGAACTCCCGGGCTGAAGGCAAGCAAAGAAGTGCGAGTTCATGTAGTCGAGAGAGCACCGGCCAATTAGTACTAAAAAACAGTACAATACCAGTGTTTCTGAAGGGTCGAAGAAAAAAGCGGTGGTAACGCAGGTGGAAGCGCCTAGTAGCATCGGAGGTCACTTGATTTACACCGTTGGAAGTGGAAATGATAACAACGTTTCGTTATTGACATGAATACAGACATGATTAGCGTCAATGGTTTCTAAAAGCTCTCGACGTTGACCAATCCCTGAGGGATGGGCCATGCATTCGACTTCATTAAGCATCGGTGGAGAAGATTGAATGCATATCTGGCTTTTACAATGACTCGTGGTGGCGTACTAATGTATCGAGCCAGTGCTGCTATGCTCTCAGACAAGTCTGATACCAATTTGTCGATACCGGAGGGATGGAAAGCTTGGTGGGCCACGGGCGCCGGGGATCTATTCCACGTTTGCGTCGCAGTGGCCCCTCCAACCACTGCGCCGTACGCGCCCCTTGCGTAGAATGCGGCTTACTTTTTGAATGAAAAGTTCTGATGTCAACTTTGCAGGTGCCAAAGAGGTGTATCGAGAAAAGAACAAACCTTGGCTGGTTCGACTTGAACGCTCATTATAAAGCAGCTACTATATTTGCCAGATAGGGAAGGAATCTTTCCCTGAATGACCTAGTGAGCAAGCAATGCCCACCACTTCAATGTACGATAATAAATTTGCAATGCATAACTACTTCCATAGCGCGTTTAGCATTGTGTAGGAGATGCTCTGCAATACACATAGGTTCGATCCCGCGCGGTAGGCTCAGTAAGCCTTCCATCTCTTCATGGTCGGAAAATTGGTACTAGACCTGTCGTGGAGGATGACATCACTGGCTCAATACACCGGTAGGTCATCGCGAGTCATTCTATAAACCGGATATGCATTCAGTCACCTCTAACGATGGTGTCGAATACATGCTTCAGGTACTAATGAACGTCGAGAGCTTCATCCTTTATCCTTTGTTTAGCCAGTTCGCTATTATTTGTTTTATAGTATCTATAGCATATTTCAAATTGATCAGAGAAAACTAACCGGATTTCTTCTTCTGGATCGACTTACGATCCATAACATGATAATACAGTACTACGGGAAGACAACGTGGTAGAATTCAGTCGAGTGAGAAACCACGAATTACACTCCATTATTGAATTGAATCAGAAAGCCTATGCCCAAAAATGAAATGATCGTTTTCCACTGGTGGACTTCACCCACGTTAAGCCAGCTCAAAGGATAGCGATTGAGGTGATCATTGCAAACACAGCCGGATATGATAGTTGAGTACACTATGAAAACCCCTTATGAAGAATGCAGTATCCGCAAAGCATGAGCCTTGAGCAACCAGTTAATCACACACGAGAATCTGTAGAACTTTGCTGTATAGATCACGTCTAAACCGTATCTATAGTCATAGCAGTCTGCGCAGAATACCGAGCGCGATCGTTCCCATCATACGATTCGGACGAAGAGTAGCATTCGCGTATGGTGAAACCCTTTAAAATACTTCACGTAGTTGCCGACTTCGTTATCCTTAATTGAGTAATGAACGTGAGGCACTGATGAAGCTGAAAGGGCTAAACGAGAAAAAAGGATAAGACAGCGGATAATTCAGTAGAGATCTCATTTCATAAAAGTACATGATGCGAAAGTGAAATTGGTGATTCCATAATTTCGGAGACTACATCGTTTGTGTACATCATTTGTATTCCCAAGACGTCCAATGAACGCGAGAAAACGGGAAAAAAGATATGAAGGAAAAAATGGCGCTGAAGGGTTGCGTGTGTTGTGCTTCCACCTTCGAGATGCAGAGGGACATATATCACAAACGTACACAGAAGGGCTGACCGTGCAATGAGAAGTGTTGAGGGAGGGATTAATGAAAACGGTAGAGCAGACCCCAAAAAGAGGTAAACACCCTGTAGGGTCCACTTACAAAGTGAACAGAAGTGATTGTAGCTCGCAAAAAGGGAAGCTGTGCTGTCAACGAAGCTGAGATATTTGCAAAACTCTGGACCGCAGGTGCCTATGGTGGAGAACGAAGGCGCTATTGTTCTTTCGGGGGAGTAACGCGTTCACCACCACACCATGCGGGTCCTTCGTTTCTCGCCTGTCTGTCAGCTAGTTCTATCGATCTTTTTGCCATCAGCAATCACCCGTCAACGGGATTGATCTGGGGAGGCAAAAAGATCGATAAAACTAGCCTGAGAGACAGGCGAAACGAAGGACCCGCATGGTGTGTTGGTGAACGCGTTACTCCCCGGAAAGGACAATAGCGCGTTCGTTCCCCACCATAAGGCACCTGCGGTCCAGAGTTTTGCAAATATCTCGGCTTCGTTGAAGTTATATTTCGCAATATACCCTGCCATCAAAAAGAGTAGGCAGTAAGTGAAAAGGTTAAAGCTGTGCTGTCAGTTAGAAACGATCTGCGAATTACTGCCTGATCCTTGTAGTGGCATCATGCTAGGAACTATCACTGGGAATGAATGCTGTTTTATAGTAGTTATCTAATTATTTATATTGAAATATTACGACTGCTTAACAAACACGCAATAAAGTGACCTCTACAAGAGAAATACGAAGTGAAAATGATGGAAAACTTCACTTTGAGACAGTATACTTCATTTCAGTATGAATTCAATTGGTTGTAACAAAACACTTTGTACCTACAAATCTTTGCTCCAATATAAAAGTTCTCTTGTTTCGCCATTATAAAACAGCGATTCTCTAGCACCCTAGAGTAATTTTCTCCAGTTTATTGCTATAAAGCTCATAGTTCTACTTGGAAAGCAAATGAACAAGTGGAAATTCATCCACTAGGACAACATTGTGCTCGCTAAAGTGCAGTAAGAGTGTAGCCCAGTGGTCAGAGGCGCCCTGCAGTACACATGGGATAGGTTCCCGCGCCCATGGCCCACCAAGCCTTCCAACTTTCCGGGGTCGGCAAATTGGTGCCAGACTTGTATGGTTGGATAGCAACATTGGCCCGATACATCGGTAGGCCACTGCGAGTCATTGCAAAAGCCAAATATGCATTCAGTCACATCCAGCGATGCTCAATGAAATCGAATGCACGGTCTTCCCTGAGGTGTTGATCAACGCCGAGAGCTTTATCCATTTCTGTAAAGTACATTTAGTGTTCCAACTGGAGCCCAACTCCTTCGAAAGTTTTTAAGAAGTCGTATTTCTAATCAATTCATTGAATTTCTTAATTTCAAGCATATGTGAATTTGAAAACGATCTGTATAAGAATTGTTAACGCGCTTAATTCGATTGAGCAGAGTCTCTTCTACAACATTCTGAACTACTGTTGTACTCTGGTGAAGGAGGAACTGCCGTCCTTTATCGAAAACCATTTTCTGGACAAAAGGTCAAATTCAACACAAAGGTTAACTTTTAGTGAAGGAAATTTTCACAAGCCATTGTCGACTTTCTTCCAACTTCCATTTTCAGGTGGAATTTCCAGTGGTTAGCAAAGAATAAGAGAGTGAATTGGATTTCATCACTCGCGGGAAAATGATTGCTTCTTAAATTTTTTTTGAAAATTATAATCTTCACAGAGGATCATTGGGAAACGGGTATGCCTAATTCATGTTTGCTTTGATTATTAAATGTTGGGTAGATTTTAGGAGATCTTAGTCGTAACATTACATGTTTGCAACCGATCCTGACTGACCGTTTCTCCAATACTACTCAACCATCGGGATTACTATTAGCACTTTCTCAACTATGCATAATTTTCCGTGGCAGCCACGTGGCACCACACCTAATTTTTTCGCAGAAGTGGACTGCTCATAAAGAATGAGGGAAGGAATACAGCAGATTGTTATTCAGTATGGAGTTGCCAGTGAGACAAACAGAAGCGTATGGAAGAATAAGAAATCGTGCAAAACGGATTGCTGAACGGATAACAGGACACATCAAGCTCTGTTATGAAACAGGATTTGTAGGACTTACGCACTTTAAGTATTATTACGTCTCTTGTTCTTTCTCTTACCTTCATTTCTTAGCTCTATTCAAAGTAGAAAGAAGAGACAAGTATAAAAAGCTGTTGGCTAACTTTTATTTGGGATAACGGTATAACTCATAAAGGCCATTGAAATTCGTGCAGAATTTTTTTTCCATTTGTCAAACCGGTCGAAAGAAGAAGAATACACAGCCTTGGTGGGAATGTGCCATTTAGAAGGAGAGTCACGTTCTGCCAGTACATCACACCCACAACTATGGAATAGGGTGATCGAACTCTGTGGTAAAGGTAAGTACATGCAATGAAACGTGGTCTATTTGGATAAAGATCCTCTAAGAACTGAAAGTGCTGAATACGCCGCGATAAAGCACATAGCCGCCTTGTTGAATGAAAGAAAGCACTTGTATATAAATGCCATGCGACGTAAGAGCTTTCTCCAGGGAAAAACCAATCTGAACAGCATGTTTAAGAAAAAGAACAGAAGACGCTTTTTAAGGAGTAAAAAATTTATTAAACATCGTCAGCTAGAAGCCAAAGACAGAACACTGCTCAGCAGAGTAGGTGCTGCTGTATAAAATGAATCTCGATTCAAGTGAAAAAGTGGTATGTATTGATGAACCACCCATCTCCAATCTTTGTTATGGCAACGACATTGTTACCAGGTCATCGGGGAATTGTTAAAGAATGAATGGTATCGCCTTACATGATTACAGTGGTATATGTCAGTTCACAACGAACTTTACTAATTTAAATGAGAACCCATGGATTCTATACGTATTCGCCAACCGGGAATATGTCTGTGTATTCCTGCTGCATAAAACTCTGTAGTTCTGAAGGTGATGAAGCGGTCGAAGGTAATTTTGGTCTCAGCTTCGTTTCTGAAGCATCACTCTCAGAGCGAGTTATGGAAATACTTGGAGACGTGATAATCCGTAAAGGCTAATATGGTGGATGAGGCAGAATTCCATAGTACAGGGTCGTTCAAGGTTTGGCGCATCGGTTGTGCAAAGTGTAGCCGCGTGTTAACACGGAACAGCATTGACCCATTTCTCCTGACCATTGCCGAGTTCAGGCGTTGGAGTTTGTGGCGCATTTCGTCGACCAGCTAGACATAGTTTATGACGCAATCGTTTTAGATTGATCCAGGAAGTGCTAAGTTAAACCAGAGGGTACCAGTAAAAGTCAGCAAGACCTTCTCAGTGCAATTAAGACTTCGGGAACTGAGGCAGAACTTCATCGCTGTCCAACCACTGAACCGATGGTGGACGATCGAGAAAAGTCTCAGTGTGTTTTCTCAGAGCTCCCACGATACTTCGAAATGGCAATTTTTTAAAGATTTTTATTAAACTCACACAGCGTCCATTCACAGGGTTTTTCGTGTTCTCAGTTCCCTTCAGATGTAGGATCGAAACGTTTAGGTGTCTGCATTTCATTCCTATGGATGTTCTCGAAAAAGTAGTCGATGCGTTGCGTGATCCTTCGAACAATGCCTTTAACAAACTGTCGTCGATAGCAGAAGGACCTGTGAACTATCTCGTCTAATTCGCCATGACCAAGTTTTCCAAACCGATATTGCTTCCTCAATTCGTCAATATTTCCGCGGCCTCATAACTCATTAATGTTTTGAGCAAATTGCGCTTCGCTACGATGGAGTTTGAAATCGTAGAAGCAAATTTGCCGTAATTGTTATATCTCAATTCACAGCAAATTTGCCGTAATTGTTATATCTCAATTCACAGCCAGAATGACATCTCGAAAATACAACCTACATCATAATCTGCTTTAAACTCAGATGTCGAAATAGAGCGAGGACATCTTAGTATACTGTCGCACCCTCTCTTATCCAGCCCCCGTCTTTGTGCTTTTCTTTTTTGTTGTAGGCAATGAAATTGGGATAGGAGAGACTTGAGAAAGGCCAACAATCATGTCTCGCAACCCGTTTCACAAAGTAGCTTCTATACGGCCATGCTGGTACAACATCCCTATGAAGGGTGAAAGTTTCGTGAGAGAGGTATTGTAAGAGCAAACTGTGCAGCAGAACAAACGTTAAAAAAATAAAAAAGAGTCGTATATAACTCATCTGGTACGTTGTGTTTCAAACAGTTCATTCACGGTTATAAATGACTCATGCTGTCGCGAATATGGTAAGTAAAAAGAATATTTCGATATCGAATGTTTGCTGCACGATGTTCCATTCGCGCTCACACAACCGCTAGTGCGATGGCAAGCTAACTGAACTCAAGTCCTACTGGGTTAGTGAGTTGGTGCAAAATTGCCCAACGATTTGGCTAAAAAACCACCAGCTGACCCCACTATTAAAGTCTTCAGTTTCCTGGCTTTAAAACATCTTAGTGATTCCAAATGTAATGGCGGAAATAGCTCAAGAAACAGTGCTTCTATGATCTTGTAGAACCCGATTTTTCAAACTCTTCTGCTCTGTTCAACAAATTGGGAAACTCAACTCTAAAATTTTAGACGTTCAAGATTGCTGTATTTGAATCTTCCCATTTTAAGAACAACTTTCATAGTGAAATCTTTAAAAATATGAAAAAAAAAGAATATCTCTAAAAAAAACCGATTTTATCTCAAGTAGACGGATGTGACGGTGCATGTCACTGAGAACGAGGCACGTCATCACCTTTCTTATCAATCACATAACGCTGTTCTTGTGACTTTCTTTCAAAGCATACCATTTGGGTAGATGATAAGAAGAATATTGGAGGCTGGAGACCGATGCACTTGTGTGGCTTTGCTGTTGACTAAGCAAACGTTAGGTGTCCAAAGCCGCTCACTTACGTAGCTGTCGAGCGAAAGATTTGACTTGCATGAAATATTCCTGTAATATCAGAAATTTTAATCATAAAACAAGGACAGCCCGAACGTTTCTGGATTTTTACAAAACTCGGTTCCAAACACTTACAGTGTTTGACGTTGAGAACGAAACATAAGTTTTCAGCATGAACGAAAGAAGTAGGCAGTACCACATGGAGATATTCCACATGTGATTATATTTTCTCATGTTTTTGTTGATTACTACTTCTCCAGTATCTATTTGATGAGTATGCAATAAGGATGAGGGAAAGGACTCGATGTCGATCAATCGCTTAGGCATGTACGAAGCCACTTACTCCATTAAGTCTCGTGGAGGTGGATGAAGGTACATGTGACATGTAGAACGAATCAATGGGGACTTACCGATATATCAACTCAATGATTTATCTTCCTAGACCGGTGCCATATGTCTACTGCTTCCAAAATGATTTCGTGGAAGGAAGGGATTGTTTTGTTTGGAGTGCGGTAGCGAACCAATGATTGTGTTCATGGCAGCGGAACTCAAACCACTTATAGTAGTTCCCACGACCGACTTCCTACTAATCTCGGCATTGATCAAATACTTCTCGATATACTTGTTGAGCAAACACGAGGTGTTAGATGAAAACCACGGTTAGATGTTAAGAACAAACCACTTAGTTTTACGTTCTTATAGTAAATATACTTGACACTTGACACTGGTTGTGCGAGCCCCAGCATAATCTCCATTTTTCGGAGATTTGCTGGTTAAGCTCATTGTGGTTCTCTGGAATCCCGAGGTCAGCCTGGTCAAAGTCTGCCCCAGGTCCTCGTCATTACAGGCAGTCGCAGCCCATGTGGATCAGAGGGAGATTTGCCACCATGCGACGTCGATACCTGGTGGATCCTGGTATTGGTTTACTCCTAGCTAGGCTTCCTGATGGAAACGCCTTGCTCCTTCTCACCTTGGGAGACCCTGCTGGGGGTGACGAATCCCTCGCTGTATATCGCAGTCCGACACCCAGGAACACCTCCCAGCCACGATGAGACGGTAAACCGTTGGGACGATAGTAAATACAATATGTCAAAATTGCGAATCAGGAATTACAAGAAAAATTGTTACTGATAAGAGAAAACGTTGCTTATTTCCAGCTAAAAAGGTTACTAATACATATTGATTAATCATGCCGAGGTCGAAATAAAGTCGGTTCTCGGAATATTAAGATGTAAACATCTGCCGAATGGTTTTCCAACCTACGGGACCAGCACGTGATTCTGGGCCTTAACTTCAGTATATAGTGAAAAATCAATGAGTTATAGAAAATGTGGCAGAGATAGTACGATTGGTGGAAATGGTCATCGTCGTATTCAACGACTTCATTTATTGACAAGATTACATGAGATGCAATCATAAGGATGCTGATATGATGTGATACGAGCAATACTTGGATTATCAGATGGGCTTCAAATCCTCCATTACCCTTACTGGACGTTCACTTGCCATTAACCACCCCAACCAATGTTCTTGTTTTGTCTTTCTCTTACATAGTTTTTTTTTCATTCTGTCGATGATATCAGCGAGTATCAATCAACGGGAGTGATTTCGACGGTAGTTTCAGCTTAACTGGGTCCAATGCTTATGTTTGTGCTGATTTATGATCCACAAATCATTCTCGTTGATTAGTGATTGCTGGTAGCATTGATAGAGCAAAAAAAAACTGATTGAGAGAAATGGAAAGTAAGGGAGCCTCGGCTAGTGTGGTAGATGGCACGTGGAACCCTTGGGAAGGGTAATTGCAGGTTAGAAGACCACTTGAGGTCCTGAGTTTTGTTCGTATCTAAGCATCCTTGTGCTTGTATATCGTATAGTATTCAACCGTGAAAAAAAACGGTAAATAAAAGTTTACACGACGTTGTTGAGTAACTTCTTTGTGGCTAACATTTCGGCAGTATCACTTTCTTCAGAGCTACGATAATACGAGTGTAGTGTACAGCAGATGATTCTTCTTAAGATATAGGTCTTCGGACTCCTCGTATTGAGTTGAGTCGGGTAGAGTGGCGCAATGCACGAATGACATTGCATACATCGCACAAACCAGCACTGGATTTTTATAGAGCACTGCAGATGTGCTAGAATGAGCTGATCTCACCAGGCAGATTCCTAGGGTACGTTTCTTGGTAATGCCAACAAAAAATTGTTCCACTTATGGTGACAATCCACTTGCAGCAATAGAAACAACACTACCTGGCACACAGGAAAACAGTAATGTCAGTATCGGCTATCAACTAACCAGTAAAGAAAGATATTGAAGTAATGTCAATATCGGCTATCAACTAACCGCTAAAGAAAGATATTGACTTTCAATGCCAAGGTTAAAAAAGCTGACACTGAATATATCGTTACGACTCTTAACTTTTACAAGCTTTTTATTATAGCTAGAAGGACAAGGTTTTCTACCCTCCCAACGGTTTACCGCCCCCATCGTGGCTGGGAGGTGTTCCTGGGTGTCGGACAGCGATGTACAGCGGGGGATTCATCCCATGGCAGGGTCTCCTAAGCTGAGAAGGAGTCCAGCGTTTCCATCAGGAAGCCCAGTTAAGAGTAAACCAATACCAGGACCCATCACCGCCCTGGTATCAAAGTCGCATGGTGGTAAATCTCTCACTGATCCACAAGGGCTGCGACTACCTGTGGTGATGAAGACCTGTGGACAGACTTTGGTCAGGCTGACCTTGGGATTCCAGTGAACCACAATGGCTGAACAAGCAAATCTCCGAAAAATGGAGATTACGCTGGGGTCCGCACAACCAGTGAGGACGGACCATTCAACTACCAAGTAAGTAAGCAAGTAAGAAGGACAGGCTTGTGAAAGGCCACATCAGTCGTGTGGGGCTGAACTTTATCCTATTCCACTCGACGGGTCGACGACCAAGACCTACTTCACAAGAAAAAACAATTGCTGTAGACACTTGACTCAAATCATCCAACTCTGAAAAAGGCGTCACCGCTGAAACGCTGGCTACAATAAAGCATTGTAATACGCTTCGCAAACTTATGAATAAATCAGCCCAAGGACTATCCGTGCTGAATTAAGTTGGTATTGAATATGTTCAGGCACTGTTGTCGTTGAGAAATAACAGGTAAGTAAACACACTTATACTGAAGTCGTTGGTCTTGCCACACCTGACTGAACCACACATCAGCGATGAAGGAACTGGAAATCTCGGATATGGATGAAATGTCCTGCAATGTGAGAGAACGCATGTTGAAATAGGGTAAGACAATAGAATTCAAATCAAAACATTGGCGACGGAAACAGTGATAAATGTATCCATGTAAATTGAAAAAAGCAGAAGAGAAATATATCGCAGAATCACCTGAACAGTCAACTCCACGCTAACTTGCACAGAATTGTTTGACGGAACCAATGTCTTATCGTAATCCTCGAGAAGATCCTTGCAACAAGTTTTTTTACTTTTAAAATCTCTTCATATCAGTTAATACCTACGTGGAAAATATATGGAGTAATGGAATAGATTCATGTTCGTATGACACAATGAAGTTGTTTCTAATGTAACTTTTACGTTAAAAGCTTTAAAAGCTTTTGGCGTTGAGCAATTCCTAAGGGATGCGCCATGCACTCGACTTCATTAAACATCGTTGGAGGTGAATGAATGCATATCTGGCCTTTACAATGACTCGCGGTGGCCTATCGGTGTATCGAGCCAGTGCTGCTATCCTACCAAACAAGTCTGGTACCAGAGGGCCGACCCCAGAGGAATAGAAGGGCTGGTGGGTCACCGGCACGGGGATCGATCCCATGTGTGAATGCAGGGCGTTTCCAGTCACTGCGCCACATGCGCAGCTGAAGCCGCTGCTTTTATGTTACTTGCAAGAAAAACGCCAAAAAACTTCATTTTTACACAAACACTTCAATCTACTTAAATTGTTTGAAATAACTGCCATGTATCGTGGGTATTACGGTTGTGTAATAAGGATAGACTAGTTTCTAGACACAAAGGCACAGCGAACTAAGAAGAAATATGGGAGTTACTTTCACTGGACGAAAAATAGGTGAATTGTAATGCATGGAACTGAAGAGGAACACGGGCGTCGTCACACAGACATCGATGAGGCGAAGAATTTCTTGATAAAAATTAGGAGGCACTTGGAACTTTAAGAAGTTGATCTAGTGAATAAGATTGAGAACATAGCGATGCTGAGATATTCGCAAAACTTGGACTCCAGGCCAGATCGAACCGCGATTTCTCTTTCCGGGGGCTCGCGCATTACACATTGCGCCACAGAGGCTCTTGAAATTGAGAACATAATTAGTCGTGTTTCTGACAGTCTAAAAAAAAACTTACTTTTAATATACTTTTTTCTCTGGTTAGCATTGTATTCGCAAGTTGTCGAAGTGGAGACGCTAGTTCGCGAGATTGCAAGTATCAGCAAAGGGAGCGTGCAGCATGACATACGAACTAGAAGTGGTTTAAGGTTGGAAGACGAAAGATCAACAAGCTCGGTTACGAAGATTCGTTGAAATCATGAAGTACAGCACGAAATGCACGAATATTCAAGTAAAGAGAACGTGTGAGCTTATCCGATGCATTCTTCATTTATAAGCTAACACGAGGTTGAAAAAGTGTTATGAATTAGATGAAAATGATAAAATGAATCGTTTTCAGTGCTGTTTGGAAGAGCATCGAACCATTAGGCAGGACGTAAAACTCTAATATCTAATTTGCATCTATTCAAAGCTGAAAAGAGATGTCCCCATTTCAGGAATAATACTAACATGAATTTCAATACGCTCGTTGCGAGTGAGGTTTTAAATGGAGAAATACTAATAATAATTGATGGACTTAACACTGATGGTTAGAATGAAGATGGAGCTACACAAATATATGGAACGGAGGTGATCTTGAAAGATGAGAAAGAGCGCTAATAACACAATGTACAGTGCAGTCAATGTGAGATGTTGTGTTGGTATTGATGTTGGAGCGCAACTAATGCAGTCGTACAGTGTGTTATGAAGCACTGGTTCGGCCACAGGTTCGACCATGTCCTGAGTTCACCAAGATTTCCATCTCTACAAGGTTGACAAATTCGTTCTAGATTTGTCTGGTGGGAGAGCAACACTGGCGCGATACATCGGTTTTTCCACCTATAGGCCATTGTTGGCCTAAATATGCATTCAATCACCTCGATGAAATTTGATAAAGCAGAATTCTTCACCCAAACCTTATGGATTGATGACAGCCGATGCTTTATTCTCCACTTTTCCACAGACGATGTTTATTGCAGTGATAACTCAAAAGAACAAGGAATTTCGATGGGATAAACGAGGTTCGTGCTCACATAAAAGTTATGTGCGTTTCACGAGGGAACGAGCGAAAAAAACAGGTCCTTAGCTATATTGGCTTAATGCTCTTGATTTTTTACGGCACCGAAAAACTTTTACTTGTTATTTAGTGATTTCTTTTACAGGAAGTGACGTGATTAGATAGGAATGATTAGATCCGTTTAATTTATTTGTACAACGATGGCCCGTGAATTACAAACTTCACACTGCTTTGTGCTATTCCACGAACGATCTTGTCGAAGTCGAAAGACTTATAGAGTCAATTGTTTTCGTACTTCATCATTTGATCAAGAAACTATTTTTTTTGTTCCACAAAAGAACGGCAGAATAGTTCTCTTCTCTCTCCGCTTTATTCTGTGCTATTCTCGTAGCGCTGTCTCGTACTGGTTTGACATTCCAGTACGCTAATAGTAGTCGAAGACAGTTTGTTTTTACATAGTACCACTTACCCTTCAGGTTTCACGTTCGCCTATTGTCATATGGGAACCCGGTAAAGTTAATGTCTCACTCTGATAGTACCCAGAATTAGTCAGTCCTACTCATTCTCACTCACTCTGGTGGGTCACTTTCCATATCCAACGCTTTCAATCCATCACGAAATCTTCAAAACCAGGAGGACACCATAGGTTTTTTAAAAAAAACTTCGTATTCCAAAAAAGCACTGAAACAAAGCCAAGTTATAGTTATATTTTTTATATAGCTGGATTTCACATTTCATGTGGACATCAGTCCAATTTCAGCTTGTTTCGTCTTATTGAAATCGGAATTCATGCAGGTGATTGAATTTGCATGTCGTGTGTTCAAGTTTTTCTAGCTTAACTTTATGCCGTATTTATTCACGATTTCTGCCCTACAAGCAATAGTCAGCCTTCGTGAATCGGAGGGATTTGTCGCCTTTCGCCTAAAATTCTTCCGTGATATCAGCTATTCCAGTGAATAGTCGACCGATGAACAGATGACGACATAATTCGCCAAAGGCTCTAGATAGGTATCTAAAACACTGGTTGCGCTTAAAAGGGAATAAAGAGAACACAAAGGAATAAATCATGATTTAGAAATAAGGCAACACGGTTTGAAAGGAGAGATGGGAACTATTTTTCAAGTAACTTAGTAATTTGGAGTGGAACTATCGCTGAAAATTACATTACGTCATAGAGCTCTGAAAACTGGCTCTTCCAGCCGATTCCTGTATTTCTTTTTAAAAATGAGTTTCCATGTGTACAATCTTCCATTCGATTCGTTTCCTCGCATTCATTATCCACGAAAGGCTTCGAATTGGTGCGAAGGCTCCATCGTTTCTTTGCGATTTTTTGTTTGCTTCATGAAAGTTATTGTATGATGGTCGAGTCCATTTTTCCTCTTAGCAAGCTGACCGTGAGATAGTAGTGCTCAACTGTTTTCAGGTCTTATGAATAGGGAGGAAGCTTCCCAGAGAGGTCAAAAAAAGCGTGCAAGTTGAGTTGCTTTTGTTGCTCTTCATTATTTTTGTTAGTTTTTCTTTTCGAGTTAGTTTCATGCTGGAGTTCAGTAAATTTTGGAATAGACAGAGTCAATGAACAAAACTTCAATGAACAACGAGAAAAAATCCGAACAATATGGACACTGGTCAATGTTTTCTACTGATCCTGAGAGGTTTAAGAGACATGAATGAGAAGTCTCCCTATTCGACTAAATGAGTTCTATTCGTTGAATATGAAGCGAACGACGAAACAACATCCCCCCTTGCAAGAAGTTCTGCTTATGTTGAAAACTCTTGTCGACTTGAAATTCAAACCACGTTCACAAAGTTACCTGATGTATTTTGAAACATAAAGAACAATGATCTCATGTAGTCGTCATTTTTGGATGTAAATGTATAGTTAATGAGATGACATATCACAGAATTCTTAAAAGGAGCTTTCTAGTCTCAATGATGCTGAGATATCTGCAAAACTTCGGACCGCCGGTGTCTGCGGTGGGAAGCGAACGTGCTATTGTACTTTCCGGGGAGTAACGCGTTCACCACCACACCATGCGGGTCCTTCGTTTCGCAAAAATACCCTGCCATTAAAAAAGAGTAGGCAATAAATAAAACGATTAAGAACTTTCTAGTGTTGATGAGATAACGAAGAAATAGACTGGTGAAGACGAACGTCAGTGCAAATTTTGAATGAGCATTTCAATTTTGTGATAGCGCTTCATGTGTCTTAAAGGATGGAATTCGAGATTAGTAAAGAACGAGGTGGAGCTTGTGACAAATGAGTGCGTCCCTGAGTTGAATGCTTTGACAGATAAAAGAATTCTTTCGTCCTAGTAGTAAAATTTCAGAAACAATTTCAGTTTGATTACTGCTCACTCCCTATTATGTCAGACCGTCTTCTCAGTAAGTGGGAATAAAAAAGTGCTAGTGAGAGTAGTAGTAAACGCAGCAATGAGGAAGCATGGACGAGTGCTGTCAACTATGCAATGAAAATGTTTCTAACGAGCAAAAGAGATCCTGAGCAATGAAATACTAGGTTGATGCGGAAGTATGGCTTTCCTTTCATTTTTTTGTGGTGTTTTGTCACAAATAACAACAATTATTCACAATCTTGCTGTCCATCATTTCAACACTTCTCTACTGTCCACGGATAAAGCCAGAAACCTCTCGGCGCTGATCAATCCCTGGGCGATGCGCCACGCATTCGACATCATCAAGCATCGTTTGGAGGTGATTGAATGCATATCTGGCCTTTACAATGACTCGCGGTGGCCTACCGATATATCGAGCCAGTGCTGCTATCCTCCCAGACAAGTCTGGTGCCAATTTGCTGACTCCGGAAGGTTGGAAACTTGGTGGGTCGTGGGCGTGGGATCGATTCCACGTATGTGTTGTAGGGGCGCCTCCGATCACTGCGCCACCCGCTCCCCTTGCCAACGGATAATACTTTTTTTTAAACATTTAATTCATAATAATATAGAGTTAGCTGAAATTATAGCAAGGCGAGAAATTTCTACACTTGTTCTTCATTAACATTGCTCGTAGTGTCATGGAAATAACTTGCTATACAAAATAAGTATGGGCCATGAATGAGCTTTAGTGCAAGATGATTCTAGCACTTTGAGCCCCATGATACCAGTCTTAATAAAATTAGCGTTTGTCGTTCGTCATTCTAAACAAATAGGAAAGGTGGGAAAACTGAACTAATGGGTGTCATGCGGATCAACCGAAGGACAAAGAGATTACCATTGTGAAGCCTGTTGTGCGTTTCATTCGAGAAAAAAAAACGCCTTATTTCTCAGAAACATTTAGAGTTATGGAGAAAAAAAGACCTTAAATGAACAGTCAACGTTAAGTATAGTTCCTCGACTGAGATGGAGCCCCTAAACATTTTCCACTGCTGAATTTCCACAAAAAAAGTAATTACGATGACGGCTTCTTTTCTCAGAAAATGGAAACATCCATTATAATACTTACATGGGTACTTGGACGGCATGCCCTCACTGTTTGTGAGAAACCCAGCATATTCTCCACTTCTCGGAGTTTTGCTGGTCTAGCTATTGTGTTTCTCTGGAGTCCGGAGGTCAGCATGGCCAAATTCTGCTCGAGGTCGTTAACACCATAGGCAGTCGCAGCCCTTGTGGACCAGAGCGAGATTTGCCACCATGCGACTAGTTTGATACCAGGACGGTGGTGCATCTGGCACTGGTTTACTCTTAGTTGGGCTTATGGAAAAGCCGGACTCTTTTTCAGCTTAGGAGACCTTGCTGGCTGGATGAATTCCCCAGTATGGCTCACAGCTTGATACCCAGAAGTACCTCCCAGCCACGATGAGGCGGTAAACCGTTGGGATGAACATCCACTACAATTTCTTTAATCCTGAGTAAATTAAAAAAAGTGGAAAAGATTGTCAATAACTCATAAATTCACTAATAAATTCAATTGTTGTGACAGATACACGCGAGGCAATTCAGCTATCAGCTCAACGACAACATGAGGCGAAACGACCTGTGCTGCGAACCTCTGTCCCACCAATCATACTCATAGGACCTCTTGCCAGTCGAGAACCACATTTTCTCGAAATTCAATGAGTATTTGCTGAGGAAATATTCACCAATTTTGTTGTAAAACGCCTTCGAAGATGTCGTCGTTTCTCGAACAACAGAATGCTATGTTATAAGAATAAATAAGCCTGGCATTTTTGTAATAAGTGCATAAACTTTCTATTCTGATATGAACAAAATTGTGTTCGAACCACTTTAAATTATACCACTTTAAAGTTGGAGTTCAAGATGAGACGTTGTTTCTGAAATGGCGGCCTAGTTAGGGAGAACGCAACACAAGAAATTTCATTCTACACACATCTTCGACAAGCTATAGTAATAAATTCATAACACAAAAGAAAATCACTAAACAGATATTCTATCTGTGTCGTCTATCCTGCCACTGATGTTCAGTGATCCCGTCAGACGCTTGTGAAGACCCTGTTTATCACAACGTGTTCAGGAGACTTCTGTACGTTCAGTTAGCTCCAAATTTAAGAAGAATATCATTGCAATCGTTCGGAGTTCTCATGGAAAACATCCACTACTGGATCAGTTGTTGCTTGGTTTCCGTTCCACAGCCTGAATCCCATTACAGACTGCTCTTGTCCATCATTTAGGCACATGAATCGCTTGATACACTTAAATTTTCTTGTGCGTCTTCGCTTTTCTTTCTTTTCCTCAGCTGCATGACAACAGAATTCTGTCTCCAGCAAGTTCAAAAACTCAGACAGTTTTGCTTCTTTAAGTAAAATCTAGGATTTTACGGTGCATAAAAGAATGTTGCAGTCAAAAAAATGGGTAGAGAAACGGACGCACTTGTAATCTCTCAAAGTCGCTCTTTTTTTCCCTTTTCACTTTTTGAAACAGTTTTGTTTTTTGAAATCTTGAAATAAGCTCTTGAAGCCCTTGAAACTCTTGGAGCTGTTGAAGTAGCATGCTCACTTTCAAATCAAGACATACATTGATGGAGTACTTAAAGATATGCCTGCCATTAACAAAGAACGGACCATGAAAGTTGTCCTGCAATAATCCTTTTACGTAATAAGACGCTATCGAGTGGAAAAATTTCATTCTTGCGATGCTCTGCTCCATGGAATTCGACTTAACCCGACAAAGAAAACTCACTTCGCGACGACGAACGGCTGTAGACAATCGATTCGGATCAATCCCGCTGTTAAGAAGGCGACGGCGCCGAAACTTTAGTCCAGTTGAACTTTTTGCGAGTCTCGTATTAGCTTAATAATCCAAGAAAACATAAACATTGCTGCCTTAGGATTCAGTCAAGGGCCCATAGCTGACTAGAAAGTGGCGAAATCGATTTGAATTCTTTCTGCCTAGTCATTACATCATGTTACAACAGCAATGCCTTCGTCACAAAAGTGAAGATAATGTACTTGCCATTCAAGTGCTTTAATTTATCACATTCAACGGACAACATGCACGAATTACGCTGAATTTTTTGGGTGTGTGATGTCATCCTGCCGAAGCCTTTCATTTTTCTCGATGACAATGTCGCTGTAGAACAGCAAATCTCTTGTTGTAACAGGGATTCATAGCTTCATCATCATTGACTAATGAGTATCAATTCCTTGGTTGCCCAGCGATACTATTTCTATTTGCTTCTCATCTGAATCGGGAATTTTTTTAACAAATCTGCCACAACGCCCAATTTTTTCGTTGTCCGTGTCGTGCACTTAACTCGAAGCATTTCAGATGAAGTTTTTAGCCTTATTATTAGTAAAAGCCTTTTTGCATAACTCTACTTCCGCAAAAAAATAAGGAGTCAGTAAGATTTGTGTTACTTTTACTTGTGCAGCAGACAGACGCGGCCTCCGTGTTACTTCGGGCTTACAAAAAAAGGTAACGCAGTAAGGGCCACTAGACGAACAACATGTCACAAAAAACCGGATTTCTAAATTTTCATGTGAAGAGAGTACCTTTCTTCAGACGATCCAGAGATTTAAAATGTGAGGTTGTTCCGAAAGAGACCGGGTAGCAAAATGAACAATCGGGAAGAAAACCCATGAAATTTGATACATATCGTCTAATCTGCTCGACATGAAGAGGCATAAGTGAACATTGTCTTGAAATTTAGGTGGTTAGAAATGGGATAACGAGGCGTCATATATTCTCGTGTTATTTCAGTCTGCTTCATAACCGCTTAGAAACGATTCATCATAATGAATCCATTTTAAAAAAACATGACATGTCATGGAGCAAGATGAATGTAGTAGTCGCAGTAGGATTCGTTTCCTATCACTGTTTTGGAAGGTGTTTGAGATCCGTTTCTGGTTTTTGAAGGATAAAAAAGACTGGCACCTTTAACTCATGGCTTAGTCCAAGTATGCAATCAATCACCTCTACAATACTTATTGGAGTGGGATGAATTGAGTATCTCTAAAGAAAAGATTAACGCTGAGCTTTTTATCTTTTCATTCGTTATTGAGAACTCTGCCATAACATAACCAAAGGAAAAAAATTACCTAGGGATTGTTGAATCTATAGGAGAAATAACGTAATTGAAAAGGCTTCATCTGTTCAACATGTATTCTTTTACTGATAAGATAACACGGAGTTCACAAAAAGTTTTATTTGGCTAACGTTTTGACGTTTTTGTCTTCCTCTGAACGATGACACTTCCTCTTCAGACCGTGGACCAACGACTCGGATCATGGGTTTGAGGAAGAAGAAGACATCGAAGCGTTAACCGAATAAAGTTCTTTATCAACCTCTTGTTAGTTTATCGGTAGAAGAATACATATTGGACAGAGCCCAGGATAAAGGAAAGCCGGTGTTTGACGTATTTCACCTCTTCAATTTTGCATTTTTTCTTCCCTATTATGTGACGTTTAAGGCAATAATGGTTTATATGAGAAATTGATTCTGATTTGTGCTAAAATGAGATTACAGCAGTGCTACACTTACTAGTAGGATCTCTAGGATGAGGCATACCCCGACATTTTCATCCACAATCCTGGATGGTAAACCAACAGGAGAAGACACCTCCGCTTTATTGTCGCAATACAAGTGTCGACGATTGCTTGTCATAGAGGAATGAGGAAGCTATAGCTAAGTTAGCCAGTTCTAAAATCCTAGTAGAACAACAGTTGGCTTGACCAGCAGTAAGCCAGATTCAATTTCTCACGCTCCTGATGAACACGAATGCGATATCAGGTGGAGAGAAGAACGATCGAATTTCGGACTACACAGGAGAACATAGAAATGGATTAAAACAACAGAGAAATGAAAAACGATAGAGGGTGCACTCGCAATGGACTTTCAACACCTGGACGGATACTGCAAAGTCAATCTTCAAGTCTTCATTAAGCCGCAGCTCATATTGAATTCAGGCAAATTGCTTTAAAAGAGAAAGGGCGGAAATGACCAGCATGTGTCATTTAAAAAAGAGACTCGTGACAATCATTGGTTGCCACAAATGTAGTAGCTTGTACTTTGTCATTCATTATGCTGTAACAACAGTATTATTAACCTCAACGAAGCTGAGATATTTGCAAAACTCTGGACCGCAGGTGCCTATGGTGGGGAAAGAACGCGCTATTGTCCTTTCCGGGTAGTAAAGCGTTCACCAACACACCATGCGGGTCCTTCGTTTCGCCTGTCTCTCAGCTAGTTCAATCGATCTTTTTGCCATCAGCAATCACCCGTATTATTAACCGCTTGGTAACTACCCAACGGACATCCCACGCCGTATAGACGCGATGCAACGAGGAGCGTCCTCAGGTGGGTCGCATAGGGAATTAATCGCGAACCAAAGCGACTTTTGCTTCTCTGAGACGCAGGTGGATCCAGAGAATGGAATTCTTGTATCTGCTGGGCCGATTTGGTACATACCTTCTGCATTTGCGAGGGCGTATTCATGCACTCGTGCGTGGGTGTGTTCCCGTTTATGCGGATTGTATTCTAGGCGTCAGTTCAACCAAATCCTAAAATCAAGTGACAGGGAAGTAAATGGGAGGAGCCGCCTCCAACAAATAGGCTCCATGTCTACTCTTGAAGAGACTGGCAAGCTAACCGTGAGTATACCCAACTCCCACGTTCAGAGTTCAACAAGTTATACGTGGGCATTAAATAGCTAAACACAGTAACATCAAGGGGCTTCATTTCCGTGACGCCGAAGGAGCCTTTGATACGGCAGTGTCGGGCAGCGCGAGTAAAGAGAGGTTGTTGAAATCTCGGGGCCATTCTAGGCCGCCTAATGGCAAGGGAATAAGGTGACGATCTGTACTACAACGCAAACACAATTGCATCTGAGTCCTCAATAGAGGACCACATCATGCAAGCAAGAACGACAAAGTACGAAGTCATCGAACTGGCCGTGACGAGAAGACACTGCCCATTCAACACTGTCTATGACACTGGAAAATAACTGTTCCGCGAAACATGCGACGGCAGAGCAGTCGGCATCTTCGTCAACACCAGTTTGGCTGCGAATATCGATCCATTAGAACAACTAACAATCCGATTCGGACAGTTACGATTAAAGAGTTGTGGATCAACACCGGCTTTGACAGACTTCGTCGTTTACGCACTTGCATCAAGCTATGATGAAGATGAAGTCGATGCATTCTATACGGACTTGAAGAAATTCCACAGAGAAGACCATGCATTCTTCAATGTCGTTAAATGAGATTTTGATGCTAAGACTGGACCCAGAAGTACGTCCGAAGAACGTCACATTGGGAGCCACGGATTATAACCAAGCCGTAGTAAATCGAAGGTCTTGCCTAGCGTTGTGGCAGTTGTCCCAAAATTCTACGCGGGATTAGAACATCGCTTTTTTCGTGCAAGGTTTCACTTCCCGCAGAAATGAGAAAAAAGCCGCTAAATTAAAAAGAGATTAATGAATTCATTAGTCGACTGTTGGAAAAAACGTCATTGTTGACAACACCGACAAGGAATACGATCGGATTCTTCAACATCCTCACGTTAGCGCTATGAAAGCTGAGAGTTCGAAAGTTACCAAGAGACGTTTGTTTCCAGAAACACTCAAGAGCTAAGGTAGACCAGAGACGTAATCCGTATGAACGACAATTGATGAGCAAGAGCCGTTAGTGACTGAATTCCTCGGGATGTTGAACACACTGCAGGAAGACCACCGACTCGATGGCCAGAGTTATTCAAGAAAACCCTGGAAGAAAGATATGATGCTCGATGATTCCGTAGAGCGAGCAGAACCCACTGGGCTTCTCTTGAATGCGACAGGAAAAAATGGAACATTTACTGGCACCCGCTCGAGTGACTCGACAACCAATGAGACGGCAGGTGATAAAGGCGATGACTGCAATACAACTGTCAGTGGATGTGAAAATTACATATAACATGAGTTATCGGAAGAATCACATTCGTCCAAACAAAGATTTATGTCCCCTTAACGTTTCCTTACTACAATAATTTTCAAGTGGACCCTCTCACCGACTTCCCACTGCAATGAAGTTGTTAAGCCACCAACTAGAAAGGAACTCATGCCATGCCGTTTTAGAAAGTTAAAAAAAAACAAAGAGATTTTAAAGCATAGAGGAAGCGAAAATGCCTAACTCAAAAAAAGAACCACTCAAAGAAATATTGGCAGGTTTTCTGCAAATATCTGTCCCAGAAAGAATCACTTTCCAACAGATGTATTCCATGAAAGAATTTATGCACTACAACGACAGACTTTGAATCGCCGCCTAAAGAAAGCCTGAAATTTTAACAACAATTTCGTGCTCAGTTTCCCCTAAGCTGTCATATCTCGCGTTACTTTGCCATCAAGGATATTAAGCTTTTTTTCTTTCAAAGCATCACAGACTGCCGCAGAAGCTCGTTGTGGTCATGGATGGTCCGTTCGATGTGTAGAAACGATCCCGTATTTATTGGTGTCAACGCTGTATCGCACTTCATGCTCTTCCCATTCAGTTCGTTAAAACTTCTTCGCCGGTGCTGGACACAATCTCCGCACACGTAAATAGACCCATGCGTGAACATGATTTAGTGCGGACAGAAATTACTAAATAAATTGAGATTTGAATACCATCCTTTGAATTAACTTGCGTATGTGAACAAGACCGTTGTTGTTTCTGTTGCGCAACCAGCTTCTAACAAAAACCTGCAAACGTACTACTTATCCCTACATATTATCAGCTCAAAATTTCCTACGCAATAAAATTTTTTACCGAACAAATGCTTGCAATAGATAATGGAACGTCATAGCAAGTCATTGATTGCTCGGTCGTAGCTACATCACCTGCCACTTGTCACCTGTCGTCCCGTTGATTGTCGAGTGACTCGAGCGGACGCCGGTAAATCTTCCATTCTTCCCTGCTCCGTCCAAGAGTAGCTCAGCAAGTTCAGCTTGCTCCAAGGAGTCGATGAGCGTCATATCTTTGTTCTAGAGTTTCGTGAAATACTCTGACTATCGGGTTGGTGGTCGTGTTGCAATGTGTTTGGCATCTCAAGGAATCCAGTCACTAACGGCTCTTGTCTATCGGTAATCGTTCATACGCATTACGTGTCTGCTCACCCTTGCCTTCTGTAACTTCACGTGCAGAATGGAGCCTCTGATTTTTCATCGTTGATGTAGGTCAGAGCTTCGCATTCATTTTCTCACTTGTGCCATATGGAGTAATTCTAGTATCATCCTTTTGACTTCGCGTTCAATAACGCTGACTAATCTTTCATCCTGATTACGCAGAGAGAAGCTTTTTGATGCAGGCTTTAAGATGGAAAAAAATCGTGGAGTGGAAAAGATGGGCACGAAGTCGGGTGTTCTTTGTTCTTTTCAAAATATCCTCCACGCTATTGAAATCTCCCCAAGCCTCTTTCCAAAAAAAATTTACGAACGGTTTGGCCGAAACAAAATTCCTTTTGCCTTGCCCTTCATTAGCGATAAAATAAGTGTTGCGATAAAGCGATGCTTAAGAAGGGCAGGTCTAGAGGAATCGGTAACGATAGTTGAAATACCGCCGGACACTCTACGCCGTCAGTTAGTTCGTAACCGCCCGTATGACCGCCTATGTGAAATATCAAATTGCGTAATTTGTCCTTACGACAGAGACGGTGATTGCATGAGTTCAGGTACGATGTACCTGATTTCTTGTAGTACTTGCGGAGACGAATATATTGGCTAAACGGGCAGACTTTTATGCACCCGCATAAAAGAACGCCTAGATGGCAAACGAAAATCAAAACAATGCGCGCCGCTAGGCACGCATAAGATACAAAAACATAGCGGAGAAGGTTTTGATGTAAAAGTCGCTATCATCGCACGGGAGACTAAAACACCAATGCGCAAATTTCTCGAGGCTTTCTGGATAAATTCCAAAAATCCGAGAAAAAGCAGGAAAAGAATGCCCTGAGATAACGCGTGATTAGCACCGTATCTCATAGCTGATTTTTAATATGGGGGTGGTGCAGTAATTAACCGTATGCGACTCTAAGGGGCTGTTCTTCCTTGGGGGAAAGCAGATAAAAAACGATGAATTTTTCGACAAGCCGATGATCGTGGTAATTATTGTTCAGATTTTCATCTTTCTGTTTGCGTTGTTATAGCGTTTAACCTAGTAAATTACATATCAGTGTAGCCTTCCAGACTCTGAAGAAGGCGATACTGCCGAAACGTCAGCTACCGTTGTGTTGTATGTGTTGTATTTGTGAGGAAGTAAACGTGTGCTGAATAAGAACCTCGCGATTGCTGTAAAAGAGAGAACAACAGATTTTTAATCCGATGTGGAGGTTAATAGAAAGTCGATCTTGGGAACAGTTAACGTGTCGTCTTTTGAAAGGGAGAACTGCTTGCACGACATATCAATCCTTATTTATTTGCTACGAATGCAGTCAGATGTGGCTATTAAAGAGATCTGAGTAGTAATCTTGAATGATTTTCTCTGTTATGTTTCTGATTGTTGCAGCGGCTTCCTGTCAGCGTTAGAGTGAAGCAATATTGATTTCGTAATTGGTGAACTTTCGGTGGGCTTGGCGAATGCTTTTCCCAACCTTTGCAGCTTCGAGCATAACTGTTGCTCTGCGCTCTTTAAGGTCCTCTTTTTGTCGCCTCCTTGCATTGTTTTGCATGTTTGGAAGTGAGGTGGAGGTTCTCTACAGCACGTTCTAATCCATGCTGACATATCAACTTGAGCGTTTCTGGAAATAGACGTGTTTTGGTGACATTCGAACTCTCATCTATCATAGCGCTAAATTGAAGATGTTCAATTGAACTATCGCATTCTCCGTCAATATCACCAAGAACGACGTACTCCCAACATCTGGCTATTGAAATGAATAAATCACAGTTAGTGATGGTTTTTGGGACATTGTTTTTTTGAATTTAGAGACTTTTTCTGTTTTCAGCGAAGACTGAAATCTCGCAAAAAGGAGGCGACGGTATGACTTCATGTAGAAATTTGGAAGAGCAGCGACACAGGTAGGCAAAACGTTCGATTTACTATGAGTTGGTCTATGTCGTTCTGGTACTATCCATTGGGAGACTCCCACATCCAGCGTTGAGGATGAGGGCTTCCGGATTTGCGAGCTACCATGAATGGTCTTGGTCGTCATGATAAATCTCAGAGAGCCGTTCACCCTGTTCGTTCCATTACAATCCGTGGGTCGCAATGTGACGTTCTTCAGACGTTCCTATGGCCCAATCTTTGCGTTAAAATCTTCAATGTTGACCTTGGAGAATGTATCGTCTTCTCTGTTGAACTTTTCCAAGTCCACATAGAACGCTTCGACTTCTTCTTCGTCATAGTTTGATTTCGGTGCATAACCGACAAAGATTGTCAAAGCCAGTATTGATCCACAATTCTCCAACCGTAAACATCCGATTCGGGTTGTTAATTGTTTGAATGAATCAATGTTCATGGTGCATGTTCCGAGAAACAGTTCTTGTCTAGTGTCATAGAGGACCTTGAATGGGTGGCATCTTTTTGTCTCAACCAGTCCGATGACGTCCCACCTTACACTTATAGCCTACATGATCAAGTCTTCTATCGAGGGCTCATATGCAAGTGTGCGTGCATTGTAGATACAGATCGTTACTTTAGTCCTTTGCAAGTTAGGCAACCTAGAATGGCCCAATGACTTTAGCAGTCTCTCCGCACTCGTCCGACCCAACGCTGTCAAATCGGGGGCACTTTCAGGAAAGTGAGTCCTATTTATTTTTACTGTGTTTAGCGCTTGGTACGCATGTATGGCTTGCAGAGTCGTGAAAGTGGAGGTTGGGTATACTCACGTGTATCTCCCTAGTCTCCCCCCAGAACAGACGGTGAGCTTGTATGTTGAGGACGACTCCAAACCTCCTTCCACATATTCCTTTGTCATTTGGTTGCAGGCTTTTGGAGGAAGAGACTCGTAGAATACAATCCGCATAAATCAGAACGCGGTCACGCACGCATGCATGAATTTGGAGACACAGAAGTCGCTTATGATTCGCAATTACCCCTATTCGCTACCTGGGATGCGCTACATTGCATCGGACTAGCCGGCATGAGATTCCTCTATGAGGAAGCTAAAGAGAATTTGTTAAATGCTGTGCGTAGTAAAGAAATGTGGTGAAGTAGTTTAACAGAAATCTCTTTTTAAAAAGTCCTATGAAACACACCATACTATTCGAAGAACTTCAAAGTTTCTAAGATAATAAGGGAAAGTGAGTGGAAGTCTTCCGGCGGAAAGTAGGTGTAATTCCATTCGATTATGTTAACTTTGAAAGTTGGTATGAAAATAAAGCCTAACCTGTGCGTTCTTAGAAGTTAGACAGAACACAGAATACTTGTCACGTTCCAAACGCCGTGATATTCTTGTTGGGAATGAGAAATGGGTGAATTGGAGAGACGAAATTTTGTACTGCACCATGATGACTTTCTGCATGTGTTTTGAGGCGCTTGTGGCCGTATTACGTTCCGCATGTCGACTCAGTAAAATTTATTAATTCAGTGAATGGAAAATGCATGAAAGGCTGTTCGGTGTCGATGTGAAAAAAAACCTTCAGATTTATCCGTAAAGCTCTCACGTGTGTATATATAAAGTCTATCGAAAGAGCTATACGATTTCATCCAATTGCTCCCACGAAAGTAGTAAAACTGAAGAACCACATAAAAAAGAAAAAAGAGAACTAGGTGGTCACCGTGTCATTTGGGCGATTGGTGTCCACTGAGAAATGTGCAGCCGCACAGGGAGCACTGGAAACATTACTGTTCACTACTCGAGCTACCGAGTAATTAACTGTATTAATTACTTGCTTACATGGACATTGGACGGTTCCTAATCACTAATAGTGGAATCCCAAACACATTCCCGATCTCTTGCTTACCCTCGATAGTGTCATGGCGGTAGAGTGTTTGGAGTATGAGGACGTGTAAGAGTAATATCCTGTCGTCTGTGAAAGGCTTTCTGCCGCGAACACAGACGTTCTTTTTCAAAAAACCGACTTTCCTTCAACCAAGGTATGAGTAAGCAACATGTGTTCTGCCATAGCAATCAAACACGAGGCTGATAAGGAACTTTATTAGGCTAACCTTAAGACGTCTTCCTCTTCCTCAGAGTCAATGATCCGAGTCGATGGTCCACAGCTATTCGTACTCTCAATATGGTGTCTTCGACGTAATATCGAGTGGAACCTTCTTCAGTGGACCAGCGTTTGAATTAGCGAAGCTCACCAGGCCATGCTCTTTTATACACGACGGTTGTTCTTGACGAAGACACATCATCGAGAGTACAAACGACTGTGGACTACTGTGGACTATCGACTGGGATCATTGAGTCTGAGGAAGAGGAAGACGTCGAAACGTCAGCTAAATAGTTCTGCTTATCAGTTCCATGTCAGCTCATCAATAAAAGAGTACAGATGACTTACTTTACCTTCACATAGCCTCACCGATCTTGTAGACTGGTTTTGGTTGTCTTGGAACCATTGTAGTGTTGTACTGATCTTAATATCCCCTACTCTTCTCATTAATTGACCGGGTCGTCTGTGTTGCGTTTTGGATTTGTATGCTCCCAGATCTCAAAAATGAGAAGTTTCAAAGAATCGCTTATGTAGAGATATATTGGCAACTTCCCAACGGTTTACCGCCTCATCGTCGCTGAGAGGTGTTCCTGGGTGTCGGACAGCGATGTACAGCGGGGGGATTCGTCCTCGCGGCAGCGTCTCCCAAGCTGAGAACGAGTCCGGCGTTTCCATCAGGAAGCCTACCTAAGAGTAAACCACTACCAGGACCCACCACCGTCCTGCTGTTAAAGTCGCATGGTGGCGACTCCCCCTCTGATCCACAAGGGCTGCTACTGCCTGTCGTGGTGACGACCTAGGGCAAACTTTGGCCAGGCTGTCCTCGGGATTCCAGGAAACCACGACGGTTTAACCAGCAAATCTCCGAAAAATGGTTTTGTGCTGGGGCCCGCACAATTAGTGAGGACGGGCCGCTCAAGTATCAAGTAATGTTTAGCAATGAAGAACGATGGGACACGTAGCATATTTCCTAGATGTTCTTTGCAATAAACACAGCTTCTGTTGGTTCCATTCCATTCTTCGTACATATCATAGTTTTTACTCCACCCAGGACGTTAAATTGGTAGAGCTTTCCTGTGGAGATGAAAACAGTGACACCCGTAAGTGATTGTTTAGGACGAGCATACATTCAATCAACTCTAGGATGCTTAATGGAGTAGAATGCATGACGTTTCATCAATCAAAGATCGATCGGCGCCAAACGCTCCATTCTTTTTTGTCCGCTACTAGGGAATTTTGTGGAGCAGGTAAGAAAACTAGTGATCAAAAAGTTACTTCAGCATTGTTGAACCTATAAGAGCGACAAACTGGTGAGTTGAAGCGAATTGATAACATCAACATATAACAAATTTTTGTAAGGCTTGTTATGTTCTGGGATAATATTGTATCCTAGATATCGTCATAATTAAAAGATAGAAGCAGCAAAAAAATAAGGAAATTGTGGCAAATGAATTAAGAAACCATCGCCACCGTCTAGATGAGAGGCGAATATTACGCAATCTGGGTGCTTGCATATATATATATATATATATATATATATATACACATATATATATATATATAGCATATAGAAAGGATTTCTTGAAGACAATGGAAATCCCATAAGTCTTGCCATGTGTGAAACAACTTTCTGAAGCAATGAAAGCAATCGCACGCCTAACTACTGCTAAAAATGTAAGAAAATGATTTCCACAGACAAGATTAGTCACGATGAGGAAGAAACAAGGAAGTGTTGCACTTGGACAGCAAGGGAAATTGCTTATATGTGGTTGGTGTGTAATTTACAAGCTGAAATGCGTAGAAAGGGTAGTCCACTGAACTGCTAAAACTTCGAACGTTGAAAGGCTAACTTCGTGAGATCACAAGACTTCACAATTTGGAAAGGAAGTGAAGAAGCGATTTAAAGTTAAGTGTGCTACAGTAGGGAAACACTTCTCGAATTCCCTAGTATCACATGGTTATTTCAGCTGTTAAATTGGTGGAGCTTTGAACTAAAAAATAAGAAAAAAAGGACGCTTTCTGAGAAAAACCGCAAAGAGACGGCACACCACTTTTTTAACTAATAAAATAAAAAAATTAGAGCGTTGCAACATTCACACTCAAATAACACCAAATATAACGACTCCGATTTCAAATAAAGAAGACATCAAAGCACTCCAGAATAAATAAAAAATAAATCTCTCCGCGTCGATCAATCCCTTAGGACGCGCCTGGCATTCGACTTCATTAAGCATCGTAGGAGGTGGCTGAATGCATATCTGGCCTTTACAATTAATCCCAGTGGCCTTCCGATGTATCTAGCTAGTGCTGCTATCCTCCCAGACAAGTCTGACACCAATTTGCCGACCCCAGTGGAATGAAGGCTTGGTGGGCCTTGGGCGCGGGGATCGATCCCGTGTACATTGCAGGACGCCTCCGACCACTG
The DNA here is from genome assembly GCA_018806985.1 of Angiostrongylus vasorum. NCBI lineage: Eukaryota > Metazoa > Nematoda > Chromadorea > Rhabditida > Metastrongylidae > Angiostrongylus > Angiostrongylus vasorum. The sequence continues at coordinate 820,562 of JADANN010000148.1, read as the reverse complement.
TGCGACACGCGCCCTCCAGAACAAAACCTACATAAAAACAGTGATGAAATATGAGCAAAACTCGCAACCTTAGGTGTGCTTCGAACCTGCGCGGTTACTCACAGGGCTGGCTCACATGCTATTCACTACACAAACCGAGGTTATTTGCTTGACTTTTTCTCTCAACCACTTTCTTACTCTATCAGTGCTATTGGCAATCGCCCGTCACCAGTAGAGTACGTGGTTTAAAAAAAAGGGAAAAACAAGGTTGTTGGTTTGTGTTGTGGATAGCACGTAAGTTCGTGGTAAGGGCAGTGACGGGTTCGAAGTCCAACTGAGGTTCCCATTGTTGCCTATATCTCAGCGTCCCTGCGGTCGTACTTCACCTCGTACCTGCCGTGAAAAAAGATTGGACATTAAATGGAATTTAAGACGTTAAGCTTTCATACTTTGAGACTCTATAATAATTAGCAAACACGAGGTTGTTTAACAGCATACATTTACTTCCATACAAAAACACAATACGATACAACAGTAGCTGACGTTTCGGCAGTATCGCCTTCTTCAGAGCCGCTTTTTTACGTGCCTTCTAATGAGGAAGATTAGAACAGCTGATTATGGTCGCATAAGGTTGATGACTTGATGCAGAGTCTTCTTGCTCATTGGAAGGCACGTAAAAAAAGCGGCTTTGAAGAAGGCGATACTGCCGAAACGTCAGCTACTGTTGTATTGTATTGTGTTTTTCTATGGAAGTAGATGTATGCTGTTAAACAACTCGCGATTGCTGAACAAGAAAACGACGCATTCATATTCCAATGCCGAGGTTAATAGAAAGTCGATCCTGGGAACAATTAGCAAACACTTTCTATTATTCAAGTATTTTCAAATACAACTTTCATACTGGACTTCTATACGGAATTCCAGGGAGGATTCAGTTCGACAGTCGCCTAACCAAATTCTATAGCAGGTTGGTGTAAAAAATCCAAAACAGAGGGTTGATATTAGGCCCGGGTTGTGCGCGTCAGAGAACACAAGTGCGGTGTCACTGAGATGTGCATCAACTGATTCCTGCTGCTTTTAAACCTTCCCAACTTACAAATTTACTGCAATTCTTGCAAATTCCATTAAAGTTCTCTCAAATTTGACATTGTTGTGGATGCAGTCCACACGAATGGGCCAAATTACACTATGAGGATAGTTGAATGACTAGGAATAGTAGATGTTAAGTAGACGAAGAATTTTAAGATAGATATGATGAGGGTTGAAATTTAATTTTAAGGTGAATGTGGTGACAGTTGAAAATTATATTGTGGCAAGTCAAGGACGGCGCGTACAACGCAGTGTTCAGAGGGACACAGCAATACACACTGGATTTGTCGCTTGTTTGATCCCGCGTTCCGAATCCATTAAGCCCACCAGCCGTCCGGGATGGGCTTCAAATTCTAGTACACATATGTCAATTTATGTACTCGAAATAAAAACCGTTGCAATCTATACATCTTCGGCAATGCGATATAAGTTTACTCATTGTATACGACTTTTGACTGGTAGCAACGGAGATTGGGGGATTTCTAAAAAAACTCGCCAAAGTGCTTGGAAACGTGGAACACAGTTCCCCAAAGATCTTTGGTGACAACGATGGGGAAGTTTCAGGCCCGATTCTCCTAACATTTACGACGCTGATTACAAGACGTGTGGTCAGATGTTGTTAGATTAGATTGCATTCCGTTGAAATAATAAAGTTAGCCAAATTCTTCCTTGCCACCCTCCCCATTCACGAACTGATATGTAGATCTGTAAATTGCCAAGCTTAAATCTTTATATCTAATAAAAAGGACGTTCTGTTAGATGAAGCTCCTACGCATTTTCTGCTTACTGAATACAAGATGTGCCCTAGCTGTCGCAATCTTAGAGCGCCTCAAAACGGAAGCTGGAAGGAAAAGACATTTTCGATTTGAAATTAAAACGAATTGCTTGGAAAAACTCCAAATTTAATGTCAGTGAATGATTTGAATTCCCTTTTTCATTCTAATACCATAGTGAGAGCGCGTTGCATGTGGTTAAAGATGTCCTAAACTACAAATATAGTGTAGTATGATCGCGCTTCCAAAAAATCAGTCTCACTACCGCTCGGATGTCTTTAAGTTGGTTCAGCCTTGTCTGGGAGAACGAAAACGCTGATCTGATAGTATACAAACACCAACACCCGCAAGTCATTGTATACTTCAAATGTGCATTCAATTACGTCCACGATGCTTAATGGAGTCGTGTGCACGACGCTTCCCTAAGGGATTGATTAGAGCTAAACGCGTTGTACATGCTGTATTTTTTATTGCAGATGTGTTGAATAAAATCATTATGGTACAGAAAAACCTCTAATCGTAACATTATTTGTTTCTTATTTTACTTCATGCTGCCCACATGACTTTGCGAACAATAGCACTTTGCGCACACTTCATTCGTTTCCTCATATCCATCATCCATCCACGGAGGTCTTAGGACATTTTGAGCGTGGGCTCAGCTACTTGAGGATTTTCGTCCCTTCTACTCTGTCTTGCATGATCACCAAGCCGTCTATCTTTCCGAGGTCAAATGTGAATTCAATCACCTCAAACAATGTTTAATGAAGTCGAATGCATTGCGTATTTCTCAGGAATTGATCAGTGTCGAGAACACTATCTTCGTCGACTACTGCTTGAGGATTTTCATCTTCTTCATGAATGTCTTTATGTGCCCGTCGAATTTATGTTCCTTCGAGTTTTGGGACAATCGTGCTTGAGCGTCCCAGTGTAGATTGCAGAGAATGAGCTGATCTCAAACATGTTTGGCAACAATTTCCCAAAGGGGAGAGGGCAAAGGAGAGAGAAGATTGCTAAGCCTGGGTCGGCGGTCGAAACTTGCACCGTTCTCGTGATCAACAACGTCACACTACCCGTCTTCTTCTCAAACACAGTAGTAAATCGAAAAACCCATTAAAGTACAGTACATTAAAAGACAAGTTGGTAAAAAAGCCAGCCCTTGTGCATTTTGTAAACTTCTAAATAATATGGACTGCAGTGCTTTTGCCCAGGTTCAAGAAGTCATAGAGAATGATGTGATCGGGAAAGCACAAAACGCCACCAATACTTTCTTCTGATGTAAATTTGGTTTCAACTGTTTCCTTGCTTCGTTTTTTTTTCAAATTTATGCAAAGCGTCGTTGCTTGTTTTATACGGTCTGGTATTCGCGTCTCAACACCATCCGTGTTAAGAAAAAAAGTCAGGAAAAACGGAACTACTAACTACTTTGGTACTATTACATCATTTTTTTTCCAAGAATACCCTTAAATCGTGTTTGCGTCATAACCGACTCCATTCCTAATCGTCCAATGCCGTCACTAAATGACATTTGTAGAAATTTGCAGAATCGCTCACTAAGGTATAAGGAATTTCTGGTACGGAAAAAGTGGGTCCGCCGTGAGTAGAGTTTACAGAACGTGCATCTGAGTGCAGAAGAAAATAGAATGGAAAAAAAAGTGCTAAAAAGCATAGCTGGCGAAACGTTCAGTCTATGAAGGTGAAAAGTGTTTCACGTGGATTATGCGCCTTTGTGACTAATTTAATTTTGAATATCCCAAATAAAACCATTAGTGCTGCGACCGGAGAGCACAGCAAACCGCTCGTTTAAAGCAATTAATCTTTAAAACAAAACAAATTAAAATTTCAGATCTCATGTAATGATCAATGCTACAAGGATAAAGGATAAAAGAACAAAGCCATGAGTTGGATCAATCCCTGAGGAATGCGCAATGCATCCGACTTCATTAAGCATCGTTCGAGTTGGTTGAATGTATATTTTTCCTTCACAATGACTCGTGTTAGTCCACCGATGTATCGAGCCAGTGCCGCTATCCTTCCAGACAAGTCTGGTACCAAACTGAGGATGGAGGGCTTGGTGGGCCTGGGGTAATGGGATCGATCCCATGTGTATTACAGGGCGTCTCCGACCACTGCGCTACACTCACCCTCCACTAGGATAATCAAAAAAAAGTCAATGTCGTTTTTGTGTTATTAAACCTTGACGCTTCATTTTGGAACATAATTTATCCGTTTATACGGGTGATTGCTGACGTCACCGTTAGCGCAACAAACTAACAAACAAAAAGATCATATAAATAAATATTCCTTACAGTATCGTGAACGAATCTAGTTTTGTCCGTGAAGAAAAACAGAACAAAAAGAAGAAGAAAGAGAACGCTTACTTCAATACGAACTACTCTGAAGAAGTCTTCAAAACGTCAATAAGTGGGAACCAAAAAACTGGGAAAGGGAGTTAATGATCTTGTGTCAGCTCATCAATGACGGTTCGCGCAAACAAAGTAGGTTGCTCATTTAAGACATGGAGCTAAATGAACGTGTTCTTTTTTTCTAATTCAAAACACTTAATTCTACCCGTACTTTGCTTGTAGGACCCGTCCTTCGCATCTACTACGCAGATCTCAGCACTCCTCGTATTCGATTCATTTCCTCTCATCCGCCATCCACGAACACATCCAACTTTATGCACGTGGGTTATGCTGCTACTTGAGGATCTTCTTCTCGTCTTGAATGTCGTTGAATGCTCGTCGAATCTATTCTAGCTTAGAGTCCTGAGATATTCCCACTACAGCATTCACGTTTAGATTGCAGAGAGTGAACCTTTCCCAGAGATGTCTGGTACCAGCTTTCCGAACTCGGCGTAATGAGACGGTTTGTGGATACGGCACGGGGTGATAGTTTAGTGCGAGAAAAAAGGTATACCTCTTCTAACTCATAGTCAATTACCTGCTTTCGGCCAATTCGCCGTGCACACAGAATCTCCCTGCTCATAAACAATTGGCACACGCATAGTAAACTTCAAAACGTACATAGTATTTCCCAGTTCGGCTTGGGTGATGCTGGAAACAGTTCCCAAGATCGACTTTCTATTAACCTCGGCATTGGATTATAAATCCTTTGTTCTCTTTTCTCACAGCAATCGCGAGGTTGTTATTCAGCACACGTTTACTTCCTCACAAATATAACACATACAACACAACGCTAGCTGACGTTTCGGCAGTATCGCCTTCTTCAGAACCTGGAAGGGCACACTAATATGTAATTGACTAGGTCAAACGCTTCAACAACGCAAGCAGAAAGATGAAAATCCGAACAATAAGAACACGACCACCGGCTTCTCGAAAAAACCCACCGTTTTTTATCTGCTTCCACCGAGGAAGAACAGCCGCTTAGAGTCGCATATGGTTGATGACTGCACTACCCCATCTTAAAAATCAGCTATGAGATACGGTGTTAATCACGTGTTATCTCAGGGCATTCTTCCCTGCTATTCATTCTCGGCTTTTTGGAATTTATCCAGAAAGCCTCGAGAATTTTGCGCATTGGTGTTTTAGTCTCCCGTGCGATGATAGCGACTTTTACATCAAAACCTTCTCCGCTATGTTTTTGTATCTTATGCGTGCCTAGCGGCGCGCCTTGTTTTTGATTTTTAGTTTGCCACCTAGAAGTTCTTTTATGCGTATACATAAAGGTCTGCCCGTTTAGCCAATGTATTCGTCTCCGCAAGTACCACAAGAAATCAGGTACATCGCACCCGAACCCATGCAGTCACCGTCCCCGCCGTAAGGGCAAATTACGCAATTTGGTGCTTCACATAGACGGTCATACAGGCGGTTAAGAACTAACTGACGGCGTAGAGTATCCGGTGGTATTTCAACCATCGCTACCGATTCCTCTAGATCTGCCCTTCTTAAGCATCGCTTTATCGCTACATTTATTTCATCGCTTATGAAGGGCAAAATAAACGGGATTTTGTTTCGGACAAACCCTTCGTTTTGGAGCGTCGTTCTCCTTGTGAACTTATCTAGTGGGGTTACTATTTCGTAGCCATTGGAGATGGCTATTTCCCGAGCCAAGTTGCGCGATTCTTCCTTTAGTTTCCTACTTGTGCACACAGAGGTGGCTGTTCGAAACGTGTTTCTCACAAGCACCCTCTTTGTGTGTGAAGGGTGGGAAGAAAAGAAAATGAACGAGGATGTTCTTGTTACTTGGCTTTCGGTACCACTTTGTCGTGTAACCGTTGTTTGATAGGTTTACTTGAACGTTTAAAAAACGGAAGCCAAGGACGGTGACTGCATGGGTTCACGTACAATGTACCTGATTTCTTGCAGTACTTGCGGAGACGATTATATTGGCGAAACGGGCAAGCTTTAATGTATCCGCATAAAAAGAACACCTAGATGGCAAACGAAAATCAAAACAAGGCACTCCACCACTAGGCACGCATAGGATACAAAAAACACAGCGGAGAAGATTTTGATGTAAACGTCGCTATCCATGCACGGGAGACTAAAACACCAACGCGCAAATTTCTCGAGGCTTTCTGGATAAATTCCAAAAATCCGAGAATGAATAGCAGGAAAGAACGCCCTGAGATAACGCGTGATTAGCACCGTATCTCATAGCTGATTTTTAATATGGGGTGGTGCAGTAATCAACCGTACGCGACTCTGAGGGGATGTTCTTCCTTGGTGGAAAGCAGATAAAAAAACGGTGAGTTTTTCGACAAGCCGATGATCGTGCTAATTATTGTTAGGATTTTCATCTTTCTGTTTGCGTTGTTGAAGCGTTTGACTTAGTAAATTACATAATAGTCTACCGTTCCAGGCTCTCAAGAAGGCGATACGCGAAATGGCAGCTACCGTTGTGTTGTATTTGTTATATTTGTGAGGAAGTAAACGTGTGCTGAATTACAACCTCGCGATAGCTGGAAACAGTACCTACTAGTCGACGAATATATGCGAGCAAGTACATGGTGGAGTTTTGGTTTTTGCGTCTAACCCCTTCTCTCTATTTATGGATATGTCATGAGATTTCATATCTAGCCCACATCCGATGAGTACTATCAGCGGTTTAAAAAAGACAGTGAATTCTGCGCAATGCGACTACGAAGAGCGGCGGAGGACGATCGAATTCAATCAAAGCGGCTCTGAAAAAGGCGAAGGCGCCGAAATGCTATTCACAGTCAAGTATTATAACAATCTCGCGCAAGCTAATGAATATGGAGAAATATTGTAAACAGTGAAAAAAAGCAACCACAACGATGTTGAGATATTCGCAAAACTTGGAATCCTGGCCAGATCGAACCACGATTTCCCTTTCCGGGGGGCTCGCGCATTATACAATGCGACACGGAGGCTCTTGCTCTGCGTTTCTCTCAGCTAGTTTTCTAACTAACGATGCCATCAGAAAGTTTTGCGAATATCTCAACACCATTTTAGTTGTACTTCACATAATAGCCTGTCGTGAAAAATTATAGTAGGCAGAAAATAAGAGGGTAATATAGTGAAAAGGCAGTTAGAAAACTTAAGGGCGTGCTGAATGAAATTGCCGCTATGTCACCAGTTGTAACAAGGAACCCAACATTCCCACGACAACTTCGAAAGAAACAAGCCAAGTAGTTGAGATGGACTACCCAAAAGGGCTATCAAGGATTGCGGAGTTCAGTGAAACAAGGCTGTGAATAACGGAAAATTGAACAAAACTGAACAATATAAAAGAATATATAGAAAGAAATTGGATATAGCAACCTCTTTTTTGGCTTTGTGGCTTTGCTTACTATTTGATTTAACGGTAAGAGGAAGAATAGAAATAACATTAAACCCTCAAGTGCGATGAGGTACTGATGAGCTGCTGCATAACACCGCACTTCAAGTTTAAGTCCACAGGATTTATTCGGGGCGCTTTTAGACAAAAAAGGAAGCACTCTCCTAGGTACAAGTAAGTGCAAGAATTCATTAAATTCATATTCATTAAATCAACATGTTCTAACAATTGAATATTCGCAAACATAAAGTGAAAGATTTATGACTAATGAAGAAGAATATGAGTACCGTCACAAGCAAACCACATGTACAACTTTCCGTTGACCATAATGAAAAAAAATTTCAACCACACTTTTGTAAGCTTACTAATGAAAGCGTTAAAAAAAGATAAAGCTCTCGGCGTTGATCACTCCCTGAGGGATGCCCCATGCATTCGACTTCATTGAGCATCGTTTGGAAGTGATTGAATGCATATCTGGCCTTTACAATGAATCGCGGTAGCCTATTGATGATCGACCCACTGCTGCTAACCTCCCAGACAAGTCTGGTCCCAATTTACCGACCCTGGAGTGATGGATGGCTTTGGGGCCATGGGCGCAGAGATCGATTCCACGTGTATTACAGGGCGCCTCCGACCACTGTGCCACAAGCGCCCTAGGTTTAGTATTAGAAAAGAAAGACAAAAAGGGAAACAAGGACGAAAACGTAGCGGTAATGCTGTTCTCATCTGAAATTCGCCCTTATATGCACCATTAGTAAAAAAACTCTTTAGTGCGATATGAGATATTAATGCGCAGATATATTTTCATCGTTCTATCGTCCAATAAAAGTCGTACTTCTAAAAATTGTTAAGTTTACCAGCTTTTTTTTGAGAGTTTTCTTAGTTCCTGTGCGATGTGAAGATCTCACCTTTTATACTGTCTTCAATCGGCCGCTAATGTGCTCAAAAAATGGACTAGCTGACGTCCTACAAGAATCTTCTCAGAAAAAAAGCTTCGACTCTCGTTGTCGTAAAGATCTAGGATGGCTATCTTCTTGGCTTCCGGAAGAAACCACGCTCAATCAGCAATTAACATTTCGATGAAGACAAAAGCCAAGAGATTGTTTTGCTGTAGCGAAACCCACACCAGAATCCATTCATTTCTCAGGATGACGCTTCTAGAACAACTAAGAAAATGGTACAAACACTGGGCTAACAAGTCGTGTGCGTGCAAGTCGTCCATTTGTTTAAAACAGTGTGTCTTTTGGAGAATATTAGACAGCTTTTTTTAGCTTTCCTTCGAAATTTTTAGGAATCTATGTCGTCAGATGGATTTTAGAGAGAAGGACCTAGAAAAAAGAAGCACAATTCAGTAGAAACAGATGACAACTTTGTGGTGAAGGAAAAGTGACGTGACTTACAAGCAGTGAATACAAGGAATTGTAATGAATCAGGAAGAAAATTATTGCTGCCGAAAAATATCCCGAAAAGAGCTCGGAGTATGAAAAAGTGACTGAGTTGTTACCTTGGGCCCCAATACCATAAATTCTAGCGTTAAAATGGTTTATGAAAACCCTCTTAAATAAGAAATTTGGAGATTGGATTGTATAAGATGATCGCTAGAAACCGTGGTAGAAATCATTTCGAAGAATTGCATACGTTCCGAGTTCAGCAGCTTTTGAACGACCGAAAGCGTAGCAGAAAGCTAATAAGTTCGATAAGTGGATTTCATTTACAACTAAATGTTGTTCAGGTCTGGAAACTGGAAATTCAGATTTAAATCACTTGCTTTTCAACATGGAATAAAGTCCAACGATGTAGTGAAAAGCGTAGAAAGCCAGTGAATTTTAAACAAGGAATATGCACTTCTTATAGATTCCGAAGGTCAAACTTATTTCAGCGTGCCTTAAGACTTAGTTGCTATTGAGAACGTTTATATACGAATGAGAGCAATTCGCAGAAGAAACGCTCGCTCGCAGAATAGGCGGACCTGCATAAACGAGAATAGATTGCAATCCGAATACGAACCATGAGCACAGATAGATTCAGTCATGCAATCGATGTTAGAAAGCACATTGGAGAGAAAGCGCATCTGACAGAGAAATACTACGTCTACTCCAGTACAGCCTGTGTGCTCTGGTAGCGAGTCACCCGAGACACTATCAGCCTCCAAAAGCTCGGCGAACCTTGTGCGTGCTTTCTCGCCGAAAATAGAGCAAACAAGAAAGCATTGCTACAAAGGTGAGAAAAAAGTGTTGTTTACGAAGTGAGCAAGCCTACGGTATAAGGCTACCCGCGTGACAGCGACAAATGGAGACCTCAATGCGAGCAGAGATGAAGGTGCCCATTGCTATAACGCGATTAGTTACAGATTTTCGTCAGGTCACAACTGCAATAGAATAATCAGCCATATTTAAAGCTTTGGAAGCAGCGATGCGATCTTGAATATGGTTGCGATTTACGAATAGCAACGTTTCTGCAGTCGTCGGAGAGGTTGGAAGCGGAAGTTTCAAATCGAGGAAGAAAACATGTTCTTGATAAGCACATACGAGGTTGTTCTTTCAGTGTGTACTAAAAGTGGCCTGCGTTTCGACCGATTTCACTTTTCAGAGCATGGAAAGGACAAATTGCCTAGTAGTTTCCTCAGTCAGGTACCACCATGCTTCGAAGGAAAAAACCACAAGACCTAAATTTTAACCGTATTAGATACAAAACAGCTTACACATTTAACACTCTTTCGGAGCCCTCCACTGAGTATTTCATGTCGGGACAGACCGTACAGTATTACGTTGATGTATAATATGTCCCTCTCACGTTAAAATACGAATGAGAAATTGTGTGATAGCACGCGTAATAATGAGATAGTCCTCCTTGCGGTTCATTTTTTGGATGCGAAGATAGTGGCTCACACTTCCAAATTTTCACACGGTGATCTGCCGTTGTCATATGTGTGAGCATTAGGTTTAACTCTAAGTTTATCGACTAGGCGTTCTTCTATGCCATCGCACAGTGGTATACTCGTTTCGCCAATATATTCGTCTTCGCAGCTTTACAAGAGATTAGATGCATCGTACTCGAACCCATGCAATCACTGTCTCCAGCGTTAAGCCAGATTACGCGATTTCGCGTCGTGCATAGATGGTCGTACCCACGGTCACGAACTATCTGGCATCAAAAGGTGGCCCGGTGGTATTTCGATCATTATCATCGAATTCTCAAAATCTTTCTTTTCAAACAACGTTTTATAGTCTGCTTATTTTGGGGGAGATGAAGGGCAGGATAAACGGGACCTTATTCTCGCTGGACAAGTCGTTCAAGGGCGTGCTTCTTCCCCTGCCTCTATCGTAAGGAGCAACAGCTTCGTAACCATTGGAAACGACCATTTTTAACGCAAATTTAAATGAATCGTGTTTATGTTCTCTTTCTGTGTACACAATCGTGGCTGTTCTAAACGCGTTCCTTGCAAGCACCCTTTTAGTGTTTCGAAGGTAGGATGAGGGAGAGGTAACGAACCAGTATTTTTTTGCCACTTGGCTTTGTCACCATTTGGTGATGTAATAATGTTTTTTCGTTTTTCTTTTTTTCGTTTCAGTGTGATTGAAATCTAGGTGTTGTTGTGGATTTCTGTTAGGTTCCTCCAAACAGTTTTCCATTTCGTCGCGGTTGTGAGGCTTTCCTGGCCGTCCAGCTTCGCGATATACAGCAAGGGGATTTATCACTCCAGCAGGGACTCCAGTCTGAGAAGAAGCACGGGGTTTCTATCAAGAAGCACAGCTAAGAGTCAACCAATTCCCAGGACCCATCACCGTCTTGGTATAAAACTAGTCGCATAGTGGCAAATCTCCATTTGATCCACAAGGGCTGCGAATACCTGTGGTGGTGACTATCTGGGGCAGACCTTGGCTAGGCTGACCTCTGGACTCCCAGGAAACCACATTAGCTAAATCAGCAAAACTCCAAAGGAACGGAAATTTTGCTGGGGCCCGAAAAACCAATGAGGACAAGGCATTCAAGTATCAAAGTAAGTATGGAGATGTCTGTTTGAGTGGACTGCAGATAACTTGACCTTTCCAGGATTTGAAGAAGGCAGAATCTGTCGAAATGTCAGCTTTTGTGATTAAACAGTATAATAACAACCTCGTCTGTGCTTATCAAGAACACAACAAATTATTGATGAATTCTGAGGTTAATAGAAAGTAGGTTTTGGTAAGTACTTCTCATTCCCATTTACCACTTTATTAAAAAATGAGGTGCTATTTCCGAAATCATTCCATGTGGTAAATACGCTCCCTTAATTATTTTATTTAATGACGAACACTGCGACGAAGAAGGAATAGGCTGTGAAAGGCTTCAGTGTGTTGAGACTGGATAAGAACAACATCGAACTAAGAAAGCAACTAAGGGATTCAGGAAATCTTCACCCGCTCAATCTGTACCACTCCTTATTTAACTTCTGTTTAAAAAAAATACCCTATTTAAGTTTCAAATTTTGAAAAGATTTTAGATTCCTACAATGTTGATCCAGCTTTTTAATTGAGAAAGTGTTCGCACCTAGTTTTTTCCGGTCGTAATGGAATCCATAAAGGCAAACGAGCAAAAACAAACAGAACTGATTTCCAATATTTTATCGCTGCGAACTAAGGGCAAAAAAACTTTCTTTTATGATTAGATAAAATGAGAGTATAAAGCTCACGGCGTTGATCATTCCCTGAGAGATGCGCCATACATTCGATTTCACTAAGTATCGTTGGAGGCGACTGAATGCATATCTGTCCTTTGCAATAACTCGCGGTGGCCTACCGATGTATCGAGCCAATGCTGCTATCCCCCACAGACAAGACTGGTACCAATTTGTCGTCCCCGGAGGGATGGAAGGTTTGGTGGGCCATGGGCCCGGGGATCGATTCCACCAGTGTGTTGCAGGGCGCCTCCAACCACTGCGCTACACGCGCCTCTTTTATAATTAGAGTTAAGTATTACAAAGAGTCAAGCTCTTAATTCAGTTAGAAGGTAAGGAGTTCAATTTAAGCTTGAGCACGCTACCTATTCGTAAATGTGTTAAAAAAGACGCATAGAATTTTACTTAACAAGTTCCTTTCCACATTTCATGGTAATCATTTAGAAATAATACTAATTTTATCTGTATGCGAAGAAATGAAAGACGAAAATGAAGGGAAGTGAGAGCGAGGAAGAGTTGGACATCTCTTCCAATAAAAATAAGAGGAGAGCTTCGTGACTTTCACCTGACTGGTTTTAAATACTCCGCTTAATTGTTCTATTTCTCGCAAAATTGCATTATTGCTATACTCCACTTCCTCGCTTTAAAGAATCATGAAAAGACCACTCATCTTCTCCATATTGCATAAATTCTCGTTTGAAGGATAAAAAAGGGAATGTAGGAGAAGCGTGAGAACTTACGATTAGAGTAAGTCGACTATAACACAGTGAAAGCTGACAACTGGAGAGCGCTGCGAAGAATTCGCATTCAGATGTGATGTTGTCAGAATATAAAAAAATTAAAATCTTAACAACCAGTAAAAACTTGGATTCTTATGACATGAGCCTTTTTTTAGGAACGAATCTCATATTCTTGACGAAAATTATGAGTACAAAAAATAACTAGGATTGACACCTTAGAAAAAGCTGAAATTCTATCAATCGATATTCACTTATCAAATGGTTAACGTGAAGGTCTAACTGCATTTCTAGCCAAAATATAACGCTTTGTTCTGCTATTACGGCATTTTGGTAACACTTTCACATTCCATAGATACATTTCTTTGACTTGACTGGATCGTCGAAAACCAAAATTGTGGGAATAGAGCTTAGATCGGCTCGCAATGAATCGAACGAAAACTCAACCAGTCTCGTACTGATCACTGTCACTTTGGTCACCACTCTCCTGAAAATCAAGGCGAAACATTCAGCCACGGTCATTTATTAGAAAAAAAATCCTCTGTACTCTGTGGAATTACCTTGCCATCTTAACCTTTTTCGTAAAAAGATTGGCTTTTCAATAAATAGAATAAAGGCCGTATCCGTCGGCCCGAGTTAATCAATCCCTGAGAGCTGTGCTGTGAACTCAACTTTATCAAGCATTTTAGAGGTGATTGAATGAATATCTGAATGTACAATGACTTATGGTAGCCAATCAACCTATGCTATCCTCGCAAATAAGTTTGGCACTTATCTACCAAGCCCGGAGGGAAGAAAGGCTTAGTGACCCGGTGCGTTGGATTGAACCAGATATCAGTCCAGTGCGCATTGCAGTGCATCCCTAACCATTGCTTTACGCGCGTCGATTTTTTTCGATGACTGCTGTTCACAACCATAGTACTTTACAGTCGGAGGACTTAACAGTCTTATAGCGGAGATTTTGCTTTGGGGCGTTAGGAATGTGTATATAATTTTTTCGTAGAATATTCCTTCAATTTTAAGTAGGTAAGAACATAGACTCATAAAAAATCTGAAGGCGGGATCAAATTTCTTGAAAACACACAATCTTGATATTTGCGAAAACCAACGATTGCATTGGGAATAACATCATATTCTTCAGAAAGTATACTTCTCTTCTTCTGCTGCTTTGAAATAGAAAATGCGGTCCTCATTTAAGAAGAGAGCAAAGAATAAGTTCAGTGCGTTGGAGAAAATCCAAACTTGATCTTGGAGATAAAAAACTCTATTCTTACAGGCAAATATCTGCATATCCTTGTAAGTTTCTTACACTTAATAATGCTATACATGAGTGAAATGGGTTAGAAAGAAGTTCTCGGCCTTGATCAATCCCTGAGGGAAGCGCCATGTATTTGCATTCATTAAGCATCGTTTGAGGTGACTGAATGCATGTCTGGCCTTTACAATGACTTACGGTAGCTTACCGATGTATCGAGCCAGTGCTGGTATCCTTCCAGACAAGTCTGGTACCAATTTGCCCATCCCGGAGGAATGGAAGGCTTGGTGGGCCATAGGGCACGGCGATCGATTCCACCTGTGTTTTGCAGGGCGCCTCCAACCACTGCGCCACACGAGCTCTGAGGTTGGTTGAAGGCTGCTATCGTACTCATTCATTGAAGTCAATGCGCATCGTCGCGAATGTGTGAATGAGGGATTTCTGACGAATGACTGGAAGAAGAGTTAAATTTTCAAATTTTTCTCACCTTTTGTTCCCTTCTGAATACTGAACAGTGAAAAACTTTCCGGAGACAACAAGAAGAATTTACAACATTTCTTGAGGTGGCACTTTTAAATGGGCTCCACTTATCTGGACATACAAATTAAGCTTGTAGTCAAAATAACGACAAAGCTTTCGAACCGATTCATGACGCTTTTTCTTATTTTTTGCACAGTCGCTACTAATAAATTCATCATTGCAATCCCGATGAAGGCACACTAACTGGCTTTTCACCTATAATCCTAACTCGATGGTCAGCTACAATAGGGGAGGAAAACAGTTCTTATCTAGGACAAGAAAACCAACATAGCGGTAGGAGCGAGATTGTCATAATGACCAGCTTACGAGAACACCATCAGAAGCTTCTTCGAAGTAGTAAAAAGTTCCGCAAAGTATATGAGATGTTGCTAAGGTTTTAACTTTGTGCAAAGAAGCTCGTTTTTCGATGACTGTGGATGATTGCTCGATCATTGGACTTCACTAGTTCATAACCATATAGATTTACAGAATAGACTTGGCTCTATAGCACTAACTACATGCATAATATTTTTACAGAGTATGCTTCCAAACTTAAGTATGCTTGCGACTTGAACTTTCGAAAAGGAAGAAATTTAAGTTTTTAGAAGTTCGGTGCAAGAGCAGCAGCATCAAAAGTAAACGATAAATTGGGGAACCTACCATGCCCCTGTGGACGAAATTCCGCTCGTGCATTTGTTTCCGCATTGGAAGTAAAAGCTTTGAAGCAATAAAATGAAAGAAATGTACGTCATGTGTTCTAGAAAGTCAATGCATCATCGTGGTAAAGCAAGAAGAATGTCTGCCTGCAGACGAAGGTTTGCGAAATCTAACTGCCTTTATACCACTTAGTAGAATCCTCTGTGAACTGAGATGTTCCAATTTAAAATTAAAGGTGGGTATTATTTTCGCGTTGTTTGCCTTTACAGAAGAAATATTGCCCGCATATGTTAAACATCGTGGAAGTTATTGAAGGCACATCTGTCCTATACCGCAACTCTCGGTGACCTAAAGATGGAAATCGGTTTTCATATCCTCGATGATATATCTGGCAGTAATCTTCCGACCCTGTAGGAATGGAAGGCTAGGTTTTCTGGACCATATCCAGGACCGAAACGTTTTTTATGAATATTTCTTTCATTGAAGGTCAAGGGAAGAGGTTTTTTTTAAATAAAGGCTTTCGAAATCCAAAGCTTTGCTTTGTCTGGCTAGTAATCGCTTGTATAAGAGCAGTATTACGAATAGAAGGAAGGTGGGAAATCTGCCGGAACTCAGCTTTCACTCCAATATTGTGTTATTCTGGTCTTCATATGACGTTCTCAACAATGGATGCAATCAATCTTGGCGAGATCGTGTTTTCTTGTCAAATCCACATATTTATGACAAAAAAGTAGGCTTTTTAGAACTGTAAAATTCTACTTGCGAAGTCACTACGTAGTCTGTGATCTTTGAGTAAAGAGCGGGAAAGTTCTGGCAGACGAAATATACGAAAACGGCTTCTGCTTCAACATAGGTTCTCCATTAAGTCTAGGAAAAGTCGGTATCTTGCACTCTCGGAGTACTTCAAAATAGATATAGATATGATTTGTCGTGTTTCATCATTTCAAAACCCTCCTTCGGAATGAATTTGCTGAGGTGGTGTTGTCTGATCAGCTGAAGAACATCAAATCCGGATGCCAATTTGCTGAAAGAATCAATACTGTTACAGTGTTATTTTTTAAGTAGGAGGTATAGTAAGCATAGAGGATGTGAACTTTTTAGTGCCTCTCTGTTCTCGTACTGCTCAACAAATCCGGGCCTCTTAAGTGCCAGGTAACCGAATTCTTTTGGTTTCACTGTTTCTGGCCGTGAAGTACTTCAAATCTATCTCAGATCAGAATACATTTTATTAATTAAAAAGTAAAATCGTCAGAATCCATCAATGGGAATAAGACTTGCAAATATCGGTCCATGGAACTCTACACTTTTGGAGGTGATGAAGTTACTGAAGTTAGTTTCGGCCTCGACTTCGCATCTGAAGCATTTCTCGCACAGAAATTTGTCGAGATACTTGAAGTGGTAAGGATTGGACTTCTGCAACGTCGACTATGCGATGCCTCGCGAAATGTTTCTGTTGACCAATGTGGAGCACAGCATTGAAGTTTTTGGTGTATTTTGTAGAGATCCTGGGCGAACTTTTCCATCGTAATCGTTTCACTATGATTCAGAAAGCTATGATGGATCAAACCAGCTGTAAACCACCAATCGGTCCACGTGATCTCCTTTTAGTGAAATTTCGGCTTTGGGAAGCGCCGCTAAGCTTCATCGTTGTCCAATCACTGAGCCGATCGCCACTCATTGTCATAGAAGATTAATTTCCTATTGCTCATCGTATTACGGTAGAGAAACCGATCATTCTTTGTGCGCAGAAAAAGCGTTGACGAATTCTCTCAAAGCAGCGATCTCTTTGGTTGTCGCTCAATTCGCGCGACATTCATTCGTCGAGCTTCTTCGACTTTTCAATTTTTTTAGATACTCCGAAGCAGTTCAGATGCTTACGACTAGTTCCTCTACAATTTGTGGAGCAGCTATTTTTGCACAAGCTTTCGGGAAGGCCTTAAAACCAACATCTTCATTGGAGAACGACGTTCGCGGGATTTTTCCAAACAATGTCGCACTGTGCATCCGATGATACTAACTTCCCACACCCCCGTTAAGGCTTCTCGCCGGCTGGCTCCATAACGTCCGAATTTGAACTCATAGAAATAAATGTGTCGAAATCGTTGCCTTGCTCTCTTCACATCCGAAACACTAACAGCAAAAATTTGACACGAAGACAATTCATATCAATAATTAATTGCACCTCCCAGCGGTTTACCGTCTCATCGTGGCTGGAAGGTGTTCCTAGGTGTCGGACGGCAAGGTACAGCGGACGATTCATCCTCTGGCAGCGTCTCCCAAGCTGAGAAGGAGTTCGGCGTTTCCATCAGGAAGCCTAGCTAAGAGTAAACCAATACCACCACCGTCCTTGTATCAAAGTTGCATGGTGGCAAATCTTCCTCTAATCCACAAGGGCTGCGATTGCCTGTGGTGGTGAAGACCTGGGGGCAGACCTTGAGATTCCAGGGAACCACCCTGGCTCAACAAGCAAATCTCCGAAAAATGGAGATTATGCTGGGGCCCGCACAACTAGTGAGGGTGGGCCATTCAAGTATCAAGTACCAAATAAGTAATTAATTGCAAGGGGCAACTGTATATAAAATAAGCTTTGAAATGATTTTTTAAAAAATACAAAATTCGAGGAAAAATATAACTAAAACACATTGAAGAAAAAATAAAGTTGTAAATTCGACACTGATTTCAAAAAAAACCTAGTAGGATTACAGGTGGACGCCGGGGGTAGAAAACGAAAAAACCAGAAACGACTGTTCCACTTGGGTCCAAAAAACTTTTATTTAAGCGTTCGAAATTAACCGAAAATTTGACCTCTAAATGGTGAATCATGAATATAGGAAGACTTCGAAAGCGCCAGATAAGAAACTAATGAACCCAACAAACGAATACATGTCGAAGAACAAGGACAGGGGGTTTGACCAGCTAAGAATAGTAAAACAGTACTCTTCGTCATTTCTGGAGGAAATTACCGCACTTGGAAGCGATTTGAGTGGATAATCGTTTACCCATCTGACATCAATAACGACCATCCTATCAAGGTTATCTCTACCACCTTTCTTCTGGCTCGCACCTCTACGAAAGTCACACGACATCATTGACTTTTATTTATTATCGGTAACAGATGTTGAAACAGATTCTAATATAATCTAGAGGCTTTCGTCCACTGTGAGCTATGAATAGGACCTGTGGGGGCTAGTTCGATTTCGTGAAACATCCAGCTCGACAGCGTATTCACGACGACGCCTAATTTTCGTATGCTGCAGCAGAGGGTGATATTTAGTTTGTACTTTTTGTTATGCTAAGCAACACTTGACTGACAAAAAGAAAGGCGAAGGATCTTCGAAATTTCTTTCAAAACTCCCGTTATGACTTCAGTTTATTTGACGATTTGTAAAGGCGCACCAGAATAATACCAACGAATTATTTTCAGAGTAAGGACAATAAAAGAAGACGAATTAGTTATCCACGTCCATTATATTTCTGTCTTACTGAGCAGTGGTTAGCTCACAAAAATACTTCTAAACTTGCAGAAAATACCGTAAAAAGAGCAGCGAAGTGGATAGAGGCAGCCTCAAATATACGTGTGGTCTTTAGTTCGATCGCGCTCCTTCGGCTCATCAAGCCTGTTTTCCCTCTGTGGTAAGCAAATTGGTATCAGACTTGTCTGGGGGAGGATAACAGCGCTGCCTTGCTATAACACTAAGCCGCTGAAAATCTTTGCATGGGCCCAATTATGAATTCATTCACCTTTGATGATGCTTAATGAATTCGAATACATGATGCAAAAACTGAGCGATCCATAAACGCTAAACGCTTTACTACTTTTTAGCTCTGATTAGAAAAGAAGATACAAGAAGAAGCGCAGTAACATAAGTACGCTCTGTTACCGGATCATTGATGGTGAATCACTCGCCAAAGTTATTCATTTTGGGAATGTAGTGGGTAATGAACTCGTTCAATTTGTGACTGACCCACAAGAGCGAAAACGGTACGCACATTAACGACAGATCAATGTCAAAAATTGGTTCCAGTGACGGCTGCGTATCATTTTCGAGAATCAATAGTGCAACAAAGGCGATCCACAAAAAGAGCTCGATGAGGCAATAAAGAGGACGTCATAGCTAAAAAATAAAAAACTTCCGTATGCAGCCGAGGCACTTAGGCCAAAGCTTAGAATATCACGCACCAACCACACGCCTATGAATCGGTAATTTCCAGAATACAACCGACAACTACATGAAGGGCTCAACTATGCATTTCGTGCCATTAAAAATAGTTCGTCTACAAAATTCAAAAAAAATGCTCGTCGAAACGAAGTGTGGGCAAAAAATCGTGTAAAATCCCTTGGTCGGATAGAACATTTTGGTGGAGTTCGGAAGACGAAGCACCGTCTTCGATGACCACACTCCAGATAAGCAGATATGTTTGGTAGTAAAAGATATTCGCAGAACCAATCGTTTATGCTTTATGGACCACGGAATGATCCTCACACATGAACGATAGACATGAATCCAAGAAACGAGTGGAAAACGT
Organism: Angiostrongylus vasorum; assembly: GCA_018806985.1. Classification (NCBI taxonomy): domain Eukaryota; kingdom Metazoa; phylum Nematoda; class Chromadorea; order Rhabditida; family Metastrongylidae; genus Angiostrongylus; species Angiostrongylus vasorum. The sequence continues at coordinate 800,609 of JADANN010000148.1, read as the reverse complement.
GATGGTTAGGCCACTACTTATGAATGTCGACTATCCGTAACCAAGTAATACTTAAAATTAAAGACTATTAATAAATATAACAGGAATACGCAATGAACAAACCAAAGAGAATGTAACAAAAGCAAAGTGAATGGGACGATGCTGAGTAACCCTGCCTTCGACCTTTCATCAACCCACACTAGGAGTTTAGGTGGTGCAGTTCCAGGTAAGCGCCTATCCGAGGCGACGAGGAGGCCCTCATGCTGTTCTTAATAGCAGCTTGTGGATAAGTTATAATAATGTTATTCTTTAAATAAGGAAAAAGTTTCTGAAATACAGATCCGATATTTGTTTACTCCTTGACTGAGGTGTACAAAGAATGGTGCAACAATCGGAAGAAATTATAGCAGAAAAAAGTGTTATCGGTGCTGTTTTGATTATACGGCATAATGAACGTTTCTTAGCCTAAATGAACTCATCCAAAAAATACTGATATCAGAAGGTTTATAAAGAGAGCAAGCAATATAATTAGGAGTGAAATAGCAATAGCACATGAGTCCCGGAAAGGATAGTCGCGAGTTCGAAGTTCAGTTGATGCCCCGAGTTTTGCTCATATCTCAGCATCTTGGTGGCTCTAATTATGATCTGTTTCGACGACATTTACAAATTCGGTATAACTTGAGACATCGGGTGTTACACTTTCATGCCCATCTTGTATGGTTTAATAGCATTGTAAAAATTCACATTATTGTTTCAGACATTCTCCAAAACGAACATGGATTTGGCCACTTAACTCATGGGATTAAGCAATGCCCAGGACTAAAAAACTATTAGAAAATTGGACCATTAAACCTAGAAAGCTTTCGTTGAAGTTTTCAACATTGAGTGATTATTGGGCAGTTCACTGAGAACGTTTACTTCGACTCTCGAATTCAATGATGTACATTACTAAAACATCTTTTCAACTGTTGTTTTCACACCCCTTCGTCAAACCCGAGAAAGAACGAAGGTGAAAATAAAAGTGAACCAGCATCTCTAACTATTCATTTATGAATAAAGTGAAAGCCCTGTTTCATTCTTTATATCAATGCTAGTGCATCGCCGTAAAACCCTAATAAAAACAAATCTCTAACCTTGAAGGAAGATCCTATAAGCTGCGCAAAAGTGTGATTCCGAGACAAATTCCGGAGTCTTCCAAAGGAACACCAGAAGGAGAGAGTGGAAGAAAGTGAAAAATTAGAGCGAGTTTATGGATAGATTTTTTGTGAAGCAAAACAAATCCCCTCCTCTAATGGCATTGGGTTTCTTGCTGAAGCGTACATCAAAGGCCAAGTTCAAGAACAGGGCAAAATAATTTCGCTATCCACGTCGGCTTTATAGAACTCACTAGTTACGCTCTTTAAACGGTACGCTTGGCAAAGGTCTCCTTCCAATAGAAGAAGTTTAGCCAAGGCACAGGCCAACAAATTTTACTATAATAAAAAACTAAAATTGACAATTAAGGCTTCTCGGTTTAAATTCTTTAAAGAGGGAGAAATTTTTTGTTACAAATCTTTCAGCTCAACATAATACGTTCACCCATGAAGAACCTAAAGTAATAGATAAAAACAAAAAGTCGTACTATGTACAGCACAATCTCAGAGAATAGAAAAACCATATGCGGAAGAAATTTTAAGAGTTTTGACTGAAACTGGATAATCAGATATTTCATGCTCGACTAGTTCTATGCTAAACTTTTTCCATATGGACGCAAAACCCCACGGAAAGCTCTTAAGCACTTAGCGAAATCATAGATAATACCAGTAATTATGAAAACACCAACGGCGTATAATGCTGTCAGAATTTAAACGTATATGTGTATGTGAGGTACCGCTTTATCATCATTGTCATCGATTTGTCAGTGAAAAAGAGATTTGGCGCATTTTAAGCTTCGTTAATTAACTTAATTGCAAAATTCCTTCCCGAAAAAATTCCGTGGTCAGAAACCGTTGCTACATGCAGATTATCGCCACAAATTTTATCCAGACTCGTGAAAACAGATTATGACGGAATCTGATGTTAGTGTGACGCTCGGTATTCGTTTACGTTACAAGGACTATGTTTAGAAAGGCTCGGAAACGCTCTCGAAGCTCGACCTTCAGTCCTGGTGAATATAAAGGAATGGTTGTGAACCAATTACCTATGTGTGCTCCTTCCACTCATGATAGGAGCTGCTAAGTCACGACGCTTGCTCGTGCGACAAATTCCGTTATTATCGTTCCTATATGAGAAATATCGATGTGGATTGTTGGATCTCAATCAACTAACAGTACTAGGACACTCCAAGCGATATTGATGGAATCCGAAACGAAACTTTCTTTAAAAGGTTCAAAAAGTACATCAAGAACAAGAACAAGGTTCCTCACGAGCAGTATTAACTACCATTTACAGATTCTAGAGGAATTTCAGGAAGAATCACGCATACAGCTGATTCCATTTTACTTTAAGCAAGAATCTGCAATGAGAATTCTGGGATAACCGACAATTAGCCTATATTTCCATAGGTTTGAAATGCAATCAACAATATCACCCATCGCTTTGCTTGCTATCGAGGGACTACAACGGAAGCCAGTAATTTCTCCATTTGTCCCTGCAACGCGCTGGAGTAATTTTTCTGAGTCATCATGCTCACATGAGAGACACGAACAACATTATAATTTTCTTCCAGAACCTTCTCGAAGAAATATAAACATCTGATCAGTGGTGTTTTCCGCTTCTCACTCCATATGACTCACTAACGGCTCATGACCCTCAATTCGATCGTTCGTTCGACAAAATTAAAAAGCTTCATGTTTACATAAGTAACGACCAGATTAACGCAGGAACAACCGTGATCTACATTAGGCGAATTCGTTTCCCACAAATTCCCATTCCTTTCCTTCCGGTTAAATTTTCTCCAGATTTCCTCCATGTTCAAAGAACACGACGTATTATATGCTCTGCTGAGAAAGGAGCGATGTCAACAACAAGGCGAAAATGGTGGCGCCGTCGATTGATGAGTACTTACATACTATCCGACTCGAGCATTCATACGAAGATCTCGGAAATGCTGGTGAATCATCCTCAGAAGCGGATTTTTCTTTTTATACCGATGCTGAAGTTGTGGCTGAATAGTGTAGTTGTCCTTGTGAAGCTTCTTCTAGCTCGTGGAAGGTTTTTGTGGGGGGCACGAAAAGAAGCGGCAATTTTTAGAATCGCACTAGGATTTTTGTTGTTGCTCACATGATGAATTGTAGTGTGTCCTTTTACAAACTTCGGCAATTCGCATGGCGGGCGACCTTCAACCAGGAGCTTAGCATTCCTATTGCAGGTGACAAGTAAACACAGTAGGTATGCTAAGCTATAGATGCTGATGCGTTGCAGATCTTCCTTTCGATCCAATAACACACGCTATATGCGTACTTTATCAAATTTTGCAGCTCTTAGTAGTACAGTGCTATTGTCTTATTGGATAAAGGACGAAAGGTTAAAGCTCTCGGCGTTGATCAATCCGTGAGGAAAGCGCCATGCTTTCGACTTCCTTAAGCATCGTTTGGAGGTGGTTGAATGCATATCTGGCTTTTACAATGACTCGTGGTGGCCTACCGATATATCGAGCCAGTTCTACTATCCTCGCAGATATGCTGGTACCAATTTGCCGACCCCAGAGAGATGGAACGCTTGGTGGGCCATTGGCGTGGGGATCGATTCCATGTGTATTGAAGGACGCCTCCCACCACTGCGCCACACGCGCTCTTTGTCTTATTGGAATGTTTTTGTTGGAATAAATCTCTAGCAATGTCTTCCTTGCAGAATTTTCCAAACTTGAAACTAAGTTACGCGTTATCATTAAGATACCATTTCTAAAGTATTGAGAGAATGGCAGCTTTTGATGTCTTTCAATCTTTTGGTTGTTTTGCTATTGGAAGGTGTTGGATAAGTCGGTACACTCCTCATCCACATTTTAGACATTGGGATCTACCTAAAACATTGTGAAAGAAATGGACAAATCCCAAATGTTTAATTGGTTGCGAGTCTCATTTCTTGTGTAATATTTCTTCTTCGCCTTTCAGCAAAAAAAGAGAATGTTGGGTTACAAAATCGATGCGCGATCCCATGTTTTTTCGTTTTTTGGTTTTACATGACCTGTCATCACATTTCCTGTGCGGATCCCATCATTTCTTGCGCTTGATTCGTTTTGCTCGCATTCATCGCCCACATTGGTCTTTGAAAACTTCGCGTGTTGTTCCAGCTATCACTTGAGGATTTCGTCCTCTTTATGAGTGTCCCAGAATGCTGGTCGAGTCTATTTTCCTTGCAATTGTGAAGATAACTGGGCTAAGGCGTTCCTACGTTGGCTGGAAAAAAAGCGCTCTGCCCAGGCTCAAGCTAGCGCCTTTGCTTCCTGATCAACGGCGTCACTGACCACTGCGCTATTCCCACACTCCCATTCTATCTTTACAGCACGGGAATCAATTGGCAAAGTTTTCTACGTACTATGTTCATATTTACTTCATTGTGGTAATTTCATTTGAGCGAGGGTGGTTGGTGATGCAGTCCATCAGGAAACAATGTTTTGGTTCGCCATTCTGATAACACTCTTCTCTGATACACGTGGGAACGCTTTAATCCGGCTATTTTTAACATTGCAAGGAAAATTAACTTGACCAGCATTCTACGGCACTCATAAAGAAGAAATCCTCAAGCATCAGCTGCAACAGTACACGAAATATTTGAAGATCACATGGACGATGAAAGCGAAAAGACGATTCAAATGCAAGGAGTGCTCGGATCACCACGATAAATATCATGACGGGTCACATAAAGTGAAATATGTGAGATAAAGCTCCTTTGAATGTCTCTCCACCTGGCAAGGGGTTTCCACGTAGTTGCGACTTCTGATTATGAAGAAGATTGCCCATAGTAAAGTGAAGCAGCTTCCTATCCTATTCGTACCATTACTGTCCGTATGTTTAGATGTGAAGTTTTTAGACGTAGTCCAAAAGTGAATTTTGGTGTTGAAACCGCTAATGATGGCTTTGAACAAGCTGTGCTCCTCCTTTCTGAAATTCTACAAGTTCATATTAGAACGCCTCCATCTCATCACGGTGTCGGCTTTTAAGAAAGGATAAATATAAAAGACTGTCTTCGGTTCATATTTCTCTGACTGAAGATATCCGATTCAGATCATAAATCTCCGAACTGAGTTCGAGTTTATGGCCAAGCATTCCATTCAAATCATTAGAGTTCAAATAGAATTGACATTTATGGCCAACTTTACGCTGAAAAACATTTCAATTCTACCAATGCTCGTCTCGTCTTATTTTCTCTTCATAGCTTATATCAATAGATCCTCAATGGAGAATTCCGGCTCTGGTGCACATTAATTGTAGGCGTCGATTGTTAATATAGGCCATTCCTTTTCAAGCAGCCTATCATGGAGCTGAGATTTCACTAGCTTCTTCTTTGTCGTCTTACCAAACATTTCTGCATCGAGGCCTCCTTTGAGATCAGGCCACTTATTTTTACTGTTCCTGGCAAAAAAATGCTCATAGGTAACCTGAGTGGTTTTTTTGGAGCTAATTTATTGGAGGAGATTCGTAACAAATCCCCGTTGATTTAATGGAAGACTTTTAAACGAATCCACACATTCCTCCTTAATAGACCTGTACTTTATACCTAAATAGGCCATACTCAAGACTTATGAAGAAATTGTACATGCTGTTTGAAACCTGAATTTGTACCGTAATTTGCTAGATATGCAAGATTATGCTCCACTGAAGCTTCGGATGCAAGGTGGGGTTTTTCACGATTGTCACCGTTTGTCAACCAGTGATCACTGTGGCGCCAGGATGGCTGTGATTCTGGCACTGGTTTATTCTTATCTGGACTTCTGGATGAAAACATCAGATTCCTTGCCAGCTGGGGTGTTGCTGACACATAAGAAGGTTTCATTCCACATCGACATACTTTCTTCGACACTCACGAACATCAAACCACGATGAGACAGCGAAACATTGGAGGACGACTTACTGTTTTCTTGACGAGCAGACACTAGGTTGTTAACAGCAAGATATATTCACTACAATACTGGCTGACGTTTCGGAGGTTTCGCCTTCTTCAGAGCCTGGGAAGGCAAACTGAGGCACAATCAGTTGGACACTTTCGTGATCTCAGCAGAGAAAATCTGTATACATGGTCTTCTATTCTCTTAAACACTGGAGGATATATCCACAACCACTGGGTTAACCACTCTTCGTTTATTTGAATGGTTAATCGATAGCAGGAAGAGCTTTGAAAAGGGCAGACGACATTGTGAGGGCCGTAAATAAAGACGTCGGATTCCCACTCCCTGATACATTTCTCGGGCTTCGAGTTCTTTTGAAATATTTCAGAAATGAAGAAATATTATTTTAGTTACATTAAGATCTCATTTTCGGCAGGTGTAAAGGAAACTCCAGTGTCGTTTTCAATTCTACTGTTGGAAAGAAGGCTGCATATATTTTGTGACAATCAAGCGCTTATGCTTCTTCTCAGCACTTGCTGAAAATTACGCAAATAATTTCAGTTATTGGGAGAAAAAACTCTTCTGCTGATAGATTGTTCAGGGAAACAGTGTCCAACTTTTACCCAAAGTTATTATTCAAGATTCTGTTCGAAATGGTACGCATCTCTGTTTTCTTTCCGTAGTTATACGAGGATTATGTAGTAGATATTGAAAGAGGCATCATAAATTTCTTTCAAAAGGACAAAAAGTAAATTTCCCGGTATTGGTCATTTTCCGAGGAACGCTCTGTCCGACTTCATCAAATATAATAGCTGTGTTTGAATGAATATCTGGCTTTCATTAAGCATCGGTAGAGGCAATTGAATGTGTATCTGCCGTACACAATGACTCACGGTAGCCAAGAAATGTATCCAGCCAGTGCTGCTCTCCTCACAGACAACTCTGATAATGGCACCAATTTCACCACCCGAATCAAAGGCTCGGGGGCGAAGGAACGATCCCACGTGTATTGCAAGGCGTATCTAACCACTACGCTACACGCGTTCCTGACTAGGCAGTGGCTGCAGTGATAATATGCTCTGTTAAGTTCTCGTAAACGGAATCGGTAACTCAGTTTAAGGCTGCGTAAATGATAAGAAAAGGTCAACGAACTTCGAAGAGGAATGTTTCTGAACGGAGTTGGAATTCTGAAATAACGTCGATGAAACAGGGCAAGGTGATGCACGTAGTTTTAATTCACATGCATTGAGCCATGATAAATAGAGGAAAATGGCAAGAAAACTGCGGAAAAGAAGTGTTCCTTATTAAGAAAAAAGAGGGCGGCGCTTTGCCAGTACACAATCGGATTTCAGGTCACGCATGCAAAAACAACACCGATCTCAGCTTGAATACGCATTGAGCCAGCGGTGAGGGGACAGCTGAGGGCTGTGGTCGTCAGAATGTTCTTCATTTTGCATAGACGGGCTGAGACGATGCTGATGAGAGGTTTATTCGGCCAACGTTTCATCGTCTTCGTTTTCCTCAGAGCAGAGCCGTCTTGTTCAGCTTAGTACCACCATATATTCGTGCTAACTTGTTTTCTGCAGTTGTGCTCTGTATAATTAAATAGTGATATAAACTGGCCTAATTATAATAGAAATTCAGCAAGGTTGCTTTTGCAAATTTCAATTCACTTTAGGTGTTTCGGAGCATCTAAAGAAAACAGGAGAGTCAAAGTTAATCGACAAATGAAAAAACGGACAAAGGACCAATCCCTTCGCGATAACTCGCGGCCACATTCTGAAAGCTGAAAACTTTTCATCATACGATGTACTCGCCGGAACTCCCGCCTACCTAATTTCACATCTCGACAGCTTCTCTTATGAAAAACGTTTCAGAAACGAAGCCGAGTCCGAAACTGCTTTCAACAACTTAGTCGCCTACAGAAGTACAAAGCTATATGCTCCATCGAAGGCAAAACGTCTGGATTCCGGTGTTTCTATCTTCATTAACGCAGCTTCCGTGGTGAACCGTTTTAGAAACACAGGTTTAAATCCTGCATTGAATTACGAACAACCTAACAGATTACTCTGCCAATGAGTGTAGCACCACCGCCATTACCCTCATTTAAAGAAGTAGCAAAGACAAAAAAGTTGTCATCATAATTGTTTTGAAACAACATCTAAACATTTCGTAAGCGCTAAAAAAATTAACACAAACGTTAAACTCGAGAAAGAATAAAAGCAAGGGATTTTTGAAAAGCACCTGTTTGCTGATGTCCAAAAATTATTACGGCCTTATTATAGGTCAATGAAGATGCAGATAACTTCAAAAATTTACTAATCTTGTCGGAGATACACACAAAGTTCTAGTGAGGATAATTAGATAAGGATGGAAGGAAAGTTTCAACAAAACATGAAACTCTGCTGCGAATGAAACAACAAACGACTTGGATCGAGTTCCTATGTTATAATCCGTTAAAGTGCTTGCAATCACAGTGGATTAGAAAATTTGACACATATTGCCTGCTAGATTCAAAATAACAGAAGCACAGTACAACCACAATGGTGCTGAGACATTTGTAAAACTTGGAACTCCAGGTGAGCTTCGAATCCGCGACTCCCTTTCCGGGAGCTCAAAGAAATATCGTATATCTAATATGAACGAGCCTTCATGCAACTCGCTGACTACAGGAGGTAAACATTTTCGATATACGAAGTAATCATTTTTGATAACTTTATAAAGGGCAGTTTTGGCCACTTTGCGAAGAGCTATTGCCACTCGACCACGTAATCGTGAAAGTCGAAAAATACGAAGTTGTTGGAAAAAGGGTTGGTCTTGCTGCAATGGAAGAATAGGAGGAAATTTTTGAAAATTCAGGAATGGCACTGATTTAAGACATTACGGACGTCCAAAGATGACTGTGGGAGTGAACGATTTGGACGTGCAGTTCTCATTTTCAGTTCAGCCGATTACAGAACTTTTGCTGCGCTATGTAAACTCATTCGATAAGTAATCAAAAACGGATGAATGTAGGAGGGGTTGGGCCAGAAAGGTCATTACCTAAACTTGACAGCTTAAAAAAAAAGTCATGAAAATCTTTGACTAGGAATTGACAAAAAAAATCAATTGTTATTTCATTTTAGTAACTACCACAAATCATAATTATTACATGGGACGTGTCGGTGCAGAAAATACTGAAACAGATCCATTATAAGTTGTGAGCCACTTCCAATTACTGAAAGCAACGCGATTGTGTGAAGAAACCATGATGTGATTTAGTAAATAGCAGCAAACATATCATTCACACCCATAGAACCATAGGGCAAAGGCTCTACTTCAATCCTGTTATGCTCAGAACCCTTCAAGTTTCCTATTTGTCGAAAAAATTCTTTATTGTTAAAAAAACCAGTATGCCCGTAAAGGCTGAAAATTGGGTGTTTTCTCAAGCGACAGTGCTTCTAAGCGCCTTGCTCTGTTATGTGTTAATGACTAATATTGAGTAACACCCGTTATATTTGTAGACCAAATGAATGATCTAGGAGGTTCCTATGGATGAAACTACGGTAAGTGAAAGAAAGGGAAGATTTCATTCAGGTCTGAAGTATACAAAATGCGAGGAAAATTCGTGAGCAACTGAAAGATCAGTTGTAGAAGAGCTATGATGTGACCAAACAGTGTCCTGCTTACCTGTACAATGTCTTGGATATTTGATAGATCTGTCCTAACGAGATCTAGTAGACATTCCATTTTCTTCTTCCTATTACAGTTACCGTCCATGCGATGTGTTTTGAGTGTGGTGACTTTCCACAAATGTCATAAGGGTTTTTCCGCAATTCGCTTCCAGACGTCTAGTTACAGTATAGGTGGTCGTCGTAGGAAATGTTTGCATTCCCTTGGAATCCGGCGCAGAGTGTTCCCCCTCTCAACAAATATTTTAATTCCATATCCAGACCAACCATACTTTGCCTTCGAAATATATTCCTAGGCCTTTCTGGGGCCGTAACATTGTGTGGTATCTTTCACTGCCCAAAGAACTATAGTATTTTTAAAATATTTTCTGATATAGATCCAAAAGGTGCGTTTAATTTGCGGTTTACAACACGGAGGAAGTCCTGTGTATGGTGTCTCGTCGTACAACTGTGTTCTCCCAAAGTACTTTACGGCAATTCGGACTTCAAGAAAACAGCTATACCAAGATATCAGGGAGAATGTCTATCTCTAGCGGGAATTTTGAGGTTTTGATGAGAAATAGGGGCAGACCAGGCTTTGTTCACGAAATCTATTTGCAAACTTTACCCTCGGGTGGAAGCCGAGGGCATTTCCACAAATCATTCTTTTCAAACTGCATCCAACATCTTTCTTACTTGTTTCTTCATATTTTGCAGGATCTGCCACCATATATTTTGCGGATCTCCGCACTTCTCGGATTCGATTCATTTTCTCGCATCAATATTCCATAAAAGTCTTCAGGGTGTGCCGTTGGGCTTGGTTGTTAGTTGAAAATTTCTGGTCATTTGCATAAATGTCAGTAAATGCTGATCGAATCGAATTTGGACTATTGGACTACCTTTCATAGCGCTTTCCCATGTTTTCATCACAGGCATCACATGTAACTTTTCTGGATCACAGATGGCTAGGATTAGTCTGATACTAGTTTCGTAACCCCGGAAATATGGAGGGCCTGGTTGGCCTAAGCGCCATCGAAGTTGGGCCTTTTCATTGTTAAAGTTTTATTGGAAAAGAATAAAGGTGGTCAAAGGAGTCAATTTTTTTGGTGGGAATGCAATCGAAGCGATGAGTCGTGTTGTTAAGTGATACCCACGTACCAACAGAGCACAAAATTCTCATTTCTGCATAGAATTTGAAAATTCCCAGATCTTATTGTCACTTCCACTGCCTTCTGATAAGCATTGGAATTTTCTTAAAGAAGTTTACAGTTAAGTCTTTATGTTGAGAATTGCTTATTCCAACGGACCACAGAATGCGTCTAATTCGCTCTGGGCTTTCCTGTAGTAGCCGATGATTATGGTCCTTTTGACGAAGCGTGGAAGCGCGCTCATAGCCAATAGCGGCGACCTATTTTTTATTGAGAGGATTTTATCGACATTTGATGTTCTCCTTTCTTCATGGGCATGGTTCTCAACAGCCTCGTTATTTAATTGTCACATGTCAGTCATTTTTGTTGCCTGTCTCTTGCAGAGCGATGACCTAGGACTTAAGGCGAACTGCGGCCTAAAGAAGAGTGTGAAGAGCAATTTGATAGGACACCTTTCTCGTGGCATAGTGCACAGCAGAAAAATTTCCTCATTGCGTCGTGGATAGTTTATTTCTATCCCGTAAAATAATTTCCTATTCAGCTCGAGATCTGGTCATGTCTCACTATTTGTCTCCCATGGGAGGGTGTAGTGTGCAGTATACTTGGGCTATTTCATTGCTGATTGAGCAATTTGTCATTCCCTGAAGTTCCGATATAACCTTCCTTGGGCGTTTTCTGGTCCTTACAACTTTCATTCGCTAGCCCTTATAGATAGGAGACGGGGAGCCATTTCTTCGATTACTCGTCCACTAATTAGTTTTAATACAATTCTAAATCATACATAGACATGGGAATAGAAGTAAAAAGTGAAGCGACAAGGGGAGAAAGTGTGTAACAAGACAAGAAGCATTTTCGAAACGAAAATACAGGTCACAGCACACACAGAAGAAATGATGCATGCGGAGTGGAAAATGAAATCAACGGCAAGTTAGTGAACGAGGTCAGATCCTCGTAGTTGTGAACCCTGTTCAACGCAAAACTGCCAACTCTAAGAAAGTAATGAGGTCGTATTATGAGCACTAGAATGCCGCCTGATCTTTCTAGACGAAATGAGTTCTTAACTAAGAATGCTGATTATTCTATGAACGCAGATATAATTTGGACAAACAGTTATGAAAAGGAAAGTAGACCTAAAAGTGGAACATCAAAACGAGCAAGAAACAATGTCTACTTCAGATGTCTTTCAGTTTCACGCAAAAAATCAAGCATATAAAGACAATTCATCGATCAAACATCAGACGGAGGAAAACCATGGCAGGTGAACTCGTGCTTCATAACTGAATAGGATTTTGAAACATTAACAATCATCGTACAGCCGAAATAGGCTTGTTTTCGACCTGCTGCACGCATTATACTACAGTAAAAAATAAATCAGGGGCGGATAGCACTGTGCTAGTGATGTCCGTTATCACGAGCATGCTGCTAGTTCGATTCTGCTCCGGGCCAAGCAAGCTTCACATTCCTCTGGGGTCGGGAAATTGGTACCGGACAAGTCTGCGAAAAGAAATCACTAGCTGCCATCCAACTGGGAACTCTCTAGCCCGGCTATCTCAGGACTCCACGGAGAACTGCTCAATCAGCATTCTACGTCATTCAAGGTGAAATAAAAATCCGCAAGCAGCAACCGAAACCACACGTAGAAGTTGCAAGATCTTCGTGGATGATGGATGCGAGGAAACGATTCGAATAGAAGTGCTGGGATCCGAACAGTAGAGGTGAAGACGGGTCATATAAAAAAAAAGAAAATCATCAGTATGCCGCGTATTTCACTAGGTCATGAATCTCGGTATTAAACTGATCTAACAAGCAACCGCAATAAAATTACCAATACTGAATTGAGCAAAATTGTTATACACAAGAGCGCAAGGCGGAGATGATGAAATGTCCAATGCGGAAGAAAGAAGAACTCAGCATTTGTCTATACGGTACAGCTCTTGGGCGGGCAGCACTTTCCATGCACTTTATGTTCCTCTAGCAACGGCAATTGACGATGCATACTAGTTTATGATGGCTTCTTGAAAATTACTCCTTAGCAGAACCACTAATACAAATAACTTTGTTTTGAAAGTAGTGATCATCAGATGCTACTAGAAGCAGCTTTAACATAAATGTTTCATCAATTATGTAATTCTGATAATTCCTTTTTCTTCTTTATTGAGAAAAGAATTATAGCAGCACAGACTCAAACCTTCACAGGTTTTGCGTTTAATCTTTCAAGGTAGAACTTGTACTGAACTTGAGCACAAAAAATTTTTTTTACAAAAATGCAAAAGCACACCTGAAGTTTGCGCTCTAGCCAGATTTATCTCATCTGTGAAGTCTGCATACTGCCAATTTACTTTGGGCACGGAAATGAACCGTCCTGAAATGTACCAAGATACAGCGAAGCTTCCTGGATTGAGAATGTTGCACTGTGATGCTATATTCTAATGCCGCTCTACTTTTATCTTTAGCATTAAACTTTAAAATTCTGGTGGCCATGTTCTTCTTAAGTGACCACTAAACGACGACATTTAAATTCGGTTGACTGCGGCAATGGGTGTCGTCGAATCTTGTTTTCATGGATCTACTGGTCTCTCGAAAATAGAGGATTATTTCAATCACTAGAAGAGTTCACGGATTGGAAATATCAAGGAATGATAAAAGAGACTTTACTGGATCGCTCCATGGCTGTAGGTGGTATTATTTGCGCTACTTGCTTCATGTTACTATGGTTCTTATGTGTTAACCTTTCATTTGTTGCCTACTAAAATCTTCCATGGAAGGGTATGATGTGGAATACAACCACAAAGGTGCTGAGATATTGGCAAAACTCGGACCCCAGGCGAATAAAAAACACTTCTGTCAGCATTTTTAACACTTTAGCAACTTATGGTGAATTTAAATTTGTATCTTTTGTATCTCCTCCACATTCTGACCAATGAACTGAAACAACTCATAGTGACAGTGAATGGAGCTGTTCGAGTTCTCAGTTATCTGAAAATAATCGACGAAGACAACTTTTCATTTGCTTTCTACTACATTTTTTGACGGCATGGTATTACGTGTAGTACAACCATAATCTTGTTGCGATATTTGCAATACTCCGGACAGCAGGTGTCTGCGGTGGAGAACAAACGCACTATTTCCCTTTCCGGGGGCTAATGCGTTCACCGCCACACCATGCAGGTCTTTTGTTTTTTCCTTTCTCTCAGCTAGGCAGTAAATGAATAGGCATAATAGGCAGTAAATAAAAAAGTTAACATTGTGATTTCGACTACAGCCTCAGCTTAACTAGGTTCATTGCCGATTTGGGCTCAACAGATCAATCCCGCTGACGGGTGATTGCTGATGGCACTGGTAGCTAGAAAACTAGCTGAGAGACAGACGAAACAAAGGATTACCCCGGTGTGATGGTGAAGGCGATAGCCCTCAGAAAGGATAATAGCGCGGTTCATTCCCCCACCATAGACTTCTGCGGTCCGGAGTTCTGCAAATATCTCAGCATCATTGTGGTTGTATCACAATCAACGATATTCTCCAGTTTTCTGATTAAATAGATAACAGATGTTGTCGCTAAAAGGTGCGTTTCCGCTACAACAAGTGGCTCGCCAGTAGCAACTAATTTTTCATCATCCCACACTACACAGTTCCCCCGTATACAACGTTTGTCGTAGTGAAATAATCAGTAAGAGAACCTTTAGTTCCATAGGATATCATAAGATTGGAACGGTGCCAGAAAAAAAAACGTCCTTGCATGCTGCGTATAATGTTTCCTTCTCTAAAAGACAGCATCAGATTAGTCTACTCTAATGTCGATATTCATGCCCTTCGATGGGGCACAAGGCATATTAAATTGCCACGACCGCCTCACAAAAGACGAAATGCTAGGTGATTGAAAATTTAATGGCAGAATTTCCGTGAACAATGGAAATGCAAGATATCGCCACAAAACTTCGGTGGTGAAGTATTTTTTCGTTCACTCTTCCGTAGCCTTTTACATGTTAGCTAGATCATCCCTATCTCAGAGATCTCTGAGAATATATCGCAAAAGACTATACGTAGCTGTAACGGAAAGATAACGAAAAGAGTTGGCAATAGAAGAACAAGAAGTAGTGTAGATTGGAGTGTAGGAGGATGGATTTGTTCACTAGCCACAAACGGCCACCAACAAGGTGAATGGAGGCGATCACAGCTTGTGCGAGCCAGCTTAATCTTGGAATGATACCAGTAGACGTCGCTGCATTCAAAATTGAGCACTTGAATGGTTGGTGATCGCTAGGCAAAGAAAAGATAAGAAAATGTGTAGGAACTTGCATTATTGGTTAGTACGAGCTATCCAAGCAAGTTCTTTCCTGTTTCTCCTGTTTGGAAACTTTTCTTTAAAAAAGTAGTGTGGAATGGCTTGGCAAAAAGGCAATAGCATAGTTAGAGAAGAAATCAAAAAATAAACATAAATGTTAATTAATCACCTGATGAATTGATGTCCTTAGGCACAAGATGACCATCAAGTGTTGTTCGACCTAAACAATGAATTTCGACCTAACGTTAACATGTTCAGGAGCACATATGGCTAGTAAGATGTTATAAAAAATTATAGAAGTTGCAAGGAACATTAAAAACTCCATCATCCATAATTTACATAATTTACTCTTTTTTTCGCTGTTAAGAAGGAAAAAACACGCTAAAGTTTGAATCGATCAAATAAGCCTCCATCATTCGTTTTTTCTTTGACTCCGAAGAGTTTTCCTACATGTCACGAAATAACTGCCTATTGACACTGAAAAAGTGCGGCTCTGATGGTGTCTACATAGTGAAAAGAAATAGAACAGAGATTTGATACAACTTCGAGCAATTCGAGCAATCAATTCTGGCTCTAGCAGTTGAACAAAATATTTTAAACAAATTTAAATCAACATGAGAAAGTCCTAAGAATCAGAAGCGCATGAAGAACAGTTGGTTTGAGGTGCCTTGCGTTACACACCTAGTCCTTCCTTAGATCCGGCCCTCCAGGTTTACAGAGCCTTCCTACCCTCATTAATCGCCATACTGATACCAGAAATGTCTGGCAGGATAGCAGCACTTACTCGATGCATCAATAGACCAGCGCCAGTTACTGTGTGGCCAAGATATGCATTTAATCACCTCTAACAAAGCTTGATGAGGTCGGAGCGCATGGTACATCTGTCATGGAGTGATCATGAGAGGTTTTTACTTTATTATAAAAAATCAAAATAACTTATGGTTACAAGCCTTTAGTTTGGAACCAGTGCTCATCAAACTTTCCTTCTTGCAAGGTTGCGAACTTTCTAAGGGCTCTTCTGGAGGTATCTAGCTCCCCCATTCCACTAAAGGTGGTGCATGTCTGTAATGAAGATTCAGGAACGCTCTAGAACAAGTAGCCAAGGATTTGAGGAAAAAAGCGGCTCAAAAATTATTTCACGACATTCGTCAAGCAGATGAAAGTACTAAGAAACCAACCGAACCCAAAAGTGAAATTATATACGAAAAACTTGGATAGAAGGTGCTAGGAATAAACGAATGCAAGAAGTGCTTCGTGAGGCGCCAAAAGTAGCTAGTAAAGATATTTCACTAAAGGGTACAGCACAGAGTTCGAGATAAAGAAGACTGTGAGAGAAAAAGGGAAGGTGATGCAATATTGTAAAACAGGATTTGAGATAGGATCAGATGGCGTAGAATCTAATAGAGATGCTTTTCCTCTGTCTAAACAGTCCCTTGTCAAAAATGCTTTATTATCTGTATCACCTGTAGCCCTGTTGACCGTCGAGTGACTCGAGCCGGCGCCAGTAAATCTTCCATCTTTCCCTATCGCGTGCAGTAGTAGCCCAGTGGGTTCTGCTCGCTCTAGGGACTCGCCGAGCATCATATCTTTCTTTTTAGGCTCTTCGTGAAGAACTCTGACAATCGGGTCGGTGGTCTTCCTGCGTTTAACCTCCCGAGGAATCCAATCACTAACGGCTCTTATCCATCGGTTGTCATTCATACGCATTACGTGCCCGGCCCATCTTATCTTCGAGTGCTCGGCGTACAGAACGGCATCTTTGATTTTTGGATCGTTGACGCAGTCGGAGCATCGGAACCCATCCCTTACTTGTGTGAAACGGGATACTCTAGCATCGTAGCATCGTCCTCTCGACTGCGCGCTCGATAACGCTGAGTGATCTTTCATCCTGCTTACGCATCGGACAGGTACAGGAACAGGTCGAACGCGCTTTCTGACGCATACGTTAGGGCAGGAAGTACCGTTGAGTCGAAAAGGTGGGCACGGAGTCGGATGTTCTTTGTTCTCTTCACTACATCCTCGATGCTCTTGTAAGCTCCCCAAGTCGCTCGTTTCTTTCTGCTCAGCTCTAGAGCTAAGTCGTTCATCGTATTGATTTCCAGACCTAGATAGACATAACTGGAGCATTCGGAGATATTCCCGTTGGACGTGAATGGGGCATACGAAACCAATCCGTTTCTCATGAACACCGTTTTGTGAGATTTAGTAGTGTTTACACAGGCTTCATCTAAGCCGGCAAGCAATCGTACCAACTCGCTAATGTTTGGTGATAAGGACGATGTCATCAGCAAAGCGAAGATGATGTAACTGCCGACCATCAATTTTCACTCCCATGTTGTCCTATTCCAATGTTCGCATGGCGTTCTGGAGGGTGACGGTAAATAATTTTGGTGAGATGCTATAGCCTTACCTAACTCCTCTGTTGTCATCAATGATAATATCGTTGTAGAATGACGATATCTTGGCTATGAAGTATTTGTACAGCTCACGAAGAATTTTTTATGTACTAGGTAGGGACTCCTTGACTGTCAAGGGCTTCCATGACTGCTTCTATCTCAATTGAGTCAAAAGTTTTCTTTAAATCGATGAAAGTGAGAGAGAGCGGTCTTTTGTACTCTCGCGATACTCCAATAAGTCTTGTTACCGTGTGGTTGTGGTCCATCGCACTAAATCCTTTTCGAAACCCTGCTTGCGAGTGAAAAGTTTGTAGACGACAGACAGCAAACAGATTGAGCGATAGTTGCCGATATCGTGTAGGTCACCATTCTTGAACAGTAACACGGTCTTGCTGGTCTTCCATTAAGTAGGGTCCTTCCATTCAGACAGTTAACGTGTGAAGATCCGAACCAGTGTGTTTATGAGGACTGGCGGAAGGTTCTTCAGGTGTTCTGATCTTATCCGGTCCGGACCTTCTGCTGTCCGATTTTTTCACCGATGAAATGGCAAGTCGGATTTCGGAAGGGAGAACCGGTGGTACCACATATCCATCTTCCTTTATTTCGTATGACGGAAGGTGGACGATTTTCTCCATTGCATTTCTGGACGCTGTAACTGTTCCGTCTAGGCGTCGGAGTGCAATCATCTTGGACTTGTAATTGGCGAAGCTTCGGTGGGCTTTGCGCATGCTTTTCCCAGCCTCTGCAGCTTCGACCATCACTGCTGCTCTTCTCCCTTTAAGATCTTTTATCGCCTGTCTGAACTGTTTTGCAAGTTCGGACGTTAGTTCGCGGCTGACTGCAGCTCGTGCGATTTCACGCTGGCGCATCAGCTCAAGTGTTTCTGGAGACAGACGTCTCTTGGTGACTTTGGAACTGTCAGCTTTCGTAACGCTAACGTGAAGATGTTGAATGAACCGATCGTATTCTTCGTCGGTGTTATCGACAACGGCATCGTCCTAACAGCTGACTAATGAATTGAATAAGTCCCAGTTTACGGTGGTTCTGGGTCTTCCGTTTTTGAACTTGGCGGTTTTTTCTCCTTTGTGCTAGAAATAAGATCTTGTACGAAGGAGACGGTGGCCTGATCCCATGTAGAATTTTGGGACAACAGCGACATCGGTCAGGCAAAACCTTCTATTTACTATGAAAGTGGTTTATTTCGTGATGGTACTCTCCATTGGGAGACTTCCAAGCCCAGCGTTGAGGGTAGGACCTTTGGAATTGCGAGTTACTATGGATGGTCTTGATTGCCGTGATAAACTCAGATAGCCGCTCACCCTGTTGGTTCCATTCTAATCCGTAGGCCCCAATGTGACGCTCTTCACGCGTTCTTCTTGGTCCAATTTTGGCGTTAAAATCTCCAGTGATGACCTTGAAGAATGTATGGTCTTCTCTGTAGAACTTCTCCAAGTCCATATTGAACGTTTAGAGTTCTTCTTCGTCATAGTCTGGTGTCGGCGCGTAAATGACGAAGGTTCTCAAAAGCCGGAATTGATCCACATCTTTTTAATCGTAAACGTCCGATTCAGGTTGTAAGTTGTTCGAATGAATCGATGTTCATGGACAAACTCGTGTTGACGAGGACGGCGACGCCGCCGACTCCTCTACTGTCGTATGTTCCGAGTAACAGTTTTTCTTCGGTATCATAGACGGCGTTGAATGGTTGGCGTCGTCTCATCTCGGCCAGGCCGATGACGTCGTACCTCATCTCTCATGCTTGCATGAGCAAGTCTTCCATCGAGGACTCGGATGCAAGTGTACGTGCATTGTGGGTACAGATCGTCACCATAGTGCTTTATAATCCAGGCAGCTTCCAGAAATTCCAAAATGCTTTATAGCCTTATTTAATGACACAGCAGGCCATCGCTGTTGGGAAGCACTCTTCAGTGTTGAGATGTGATGCACATTGAAGAATTTATTGTCTAAGCAGAGCATCCTAAGTTGCGAATCTCATCGATATGTAATCGATTTTTTCATTCTGGATATCCTTCTCTCCACCCACCCAAAGCAGATCTATGCCACAGCAAGCAAAAAAGGCATTATAGCAAAAGTAGTGATGCTTTTCAAGTCCATCGAGGCCTAGTCTTACTGTGTAACCTTGATCACAAGGGTTTGCTGATGCCTCCACAAGTTAGGCTGACAAATAGGGTTAGGAATAGCTTTTGTTGCAAGCCAATACACATTTAAGAATGCGGTAAAGTGAAAATGCATTGTTGGGACTTACGATGGAAGCTCATGAGCGAGCATTATTAAGTAAACCGATCAAGACATTCTCACAATTTCTCAGATAAAGAAAACGAGATAGAAAAGCAGTGAAAAGACGTGAGAGGTTAAAAAACTTTTAAATATTATGGTACTAGTGTTATGGAGTATGACTAAAACTATGGATAGCTCGTTGGCGTTTCGCATACTCTGATGCTTGCGAAATCAAGCTTCGTCAACGGATGTCTTTTTAATGTTATTACGTTGAAGAAAAAATAGCTACGCTTAAAACAGCTGACTGGATTTTTGCGTAGCATAAGCGTAGTAAAATAAGCTCTAGCACAACACTTCTGCTTCTTTGTGGTTCCGTTATAATGGGAAAATGAATTGCGCACGTTTTGTGGGAACTGAGAAAGGTGGTGGTTACAAAAAGCAGTGACGAGTAGAACCTGAAGAAACGGTCAAAAAACGATGTGCCTACTTTAGTTCATCAGGACTGCTCCAAGGTGGAAAAATCTAAAATATTTTGCAAAACTTTTTTTATTCTCGAAGCAGTCCACTCGTCCAATTTCGATTTGTACAATGAGTGTCACTGAAGTAATGACTCTGTGGTATACTGTATCTATAATGTGGTACTAGGGAAGAGTCTTAGTCTCAATGAGAAAAACTCACTGATTCACAGGTCGACGAGCAATAGCGATCTCGTAACTTCAGTAAAAAAGGAGCCCGACATGGCCTCCAAAATCTCTTTCGAACGAAGTCGTACTGGACTTAATCGTGTGGACAAATCCTTCAATATAATGCATTAATCAAGTGAGAAGGATCTTGAACGTATACCTAAAAACGGATCCTTCGGAGTTCATTTCAACACCTTAGAAAGTTGCAATTTGCTCCTTACTACATTTCCTTTTCTTTTTTACACCACCTTCCTTTTTTTCCTGTTATTTATTCTTAGCCTTTTTTCCATTTGACTTATGGACAATTAAATGAGCGGTAAGCGTGCTGAATCTTTTTAGTCGATGTGAAATGAGAGAATAAGCTATCCTACACATAAACTTCTCCAGCTCTTGACTTTTAGACTACACATTCTTTAGGAAAGCAGCTCAAGGCGGCTGTTTTTTCACTCAAGATAAGCCGGACAAGGTTTTACAGATCACCAGCATCTCCCTCGCACCATTTGAACGACTGAATGAATTGGATTTTGCTCGTTCTGCTTTGCTGTGAGGTGTCCTCTTAAAGTTCTAGAAACAAACCGAAACTTTTTCAGAAGGGATTTGTGTTAAATGACAGTGGTCGGAATTCCAGTTGTGATTTCGCACAATAATTTTCATTTCACATTTTCGTTTTTCTAATATTTTTTATTTCATGTTTTTTGGCACTTCTATTTTCCTTAACATTTTTTAATATTTTCCGCTTTATTTTTCGATTTCACAATCCTTCTCTATTCCTCAAAAACTGCGAAATTTCAACTTCTTCTTTCTGGGTGTTGCTGACAGCTGCTGTCTAAACCAAACCGACAAAATTAACAATAAGTACGTTACTGAATCCCCGATAAGTGTCGTATCCAGGACTCCATTTCACTAGATGTTGGAGAATGGGCTGCCCCTAGAAGAAATGAATTGAAAAAAGTGAGAAACTGTCAAGAAAGCAAAAAAAAACAAGCAACTTTTTCACACCTTCACATTGGTCGTTACAATGAGCATATGTCTGCGATTTTAGAAAATATGGATTTATTAAGATGTCTTCTACTACTGATCGCCTTTCAAAGCACATTCTTTCTGTGGCACATTTCGTATTAAGTCAGGGACCAATCGATTCTAGGGACGGTAATTTCTATAATGTACAGTTTAATAAACGACTATTTGCAGATGGCTTCTCACTTCCACTTTCTCGCGGCAATTCCTTGCTCAATACACATTGTTGCAAATTACCGCTTGCGCCTGTTGTAACGACTAGAATAGCCATGCTCCGGACGGGCTTTCGGAATTCATGCATTGATTTCGATGCATACAGTCACTTGTGAGAAAAGTGGCATAGTCCTACATCGCAAATTTTCCAAAATTATAGCTGTTTGCAAATGCGCCAAAGATAGTCATTAACCAAATGGATAAATAACTTGAAACTCTTTTTAGTCCCTGATATATGCTGAAAGTCAAAAAAAGTGGACGGAGAACTAAATGCCGGCTTCACCCTATCCATAGATGGACTTGTACGTTTTCCAAACTGCCCGTTTCCAGATCCCTCTCCTTGGAGCCATGTTCTCCGTCATCTTGACTTCTCCAGCAGCTTATACATACCTGAAGCGTGAACTGAAATCAGTAGCAAATTTGTTTTAGTTTTACTCGGGGTCCTTCATGTGTCACCTTTGCAAGAAATCTACTGTTTCTCAGTAACCGATATGGTAATAGTACAGTTCTAGTCGTTGTTTCCAAAATACGAATAAACAATCGCTGTTCTTCGCCCGTCTCGTTCTCTAATCTCAAGAGCTAGATTTTAACGCTGAGGATAGGACAAAGATTTTTCGGAAGCTCTTAGATCCCCTAATATGGGTCTAACTGGAAAACCAACAGGGTACAGTTTCGCAAAAAGAAGGCGTGGTATGGCGAATGATATGAAATTGGTCAATCATACAATATTTTCTTGGCTCTTCAGGAGGTCTAAGAAAACGTGGTCGAAAATTATTAAGAAATGCAGGTAGTAGGTTATGAAGTTCTGTTATAAGCGTGCAGATTGTTTGTAGATCCTCATTGGGTTCATCAACGTCGTTGCAGTTTATACAGCTCGCTTAAAAAGGATTACATATGAACTACATATTACAAATTTACTCATGTAACTCCCATCAGCCTTTAAGTGACCGGTATTCATCTGTAAAAGTCTCATGGTGGTAAATCTCCCTCTGATTCACAAGGGTTGCGGCTGTCGGTGGTGGTGAAAATCTGGGGCAGACTTTGGCCAGGCTGAGCTCGGGACTCCAGGGAACCACAATGGCTTAACCAGCAAGTCTCCGAAAAACGGTGATTGTATTGGCGCCTGGACAACCAGTGAGGACGGGCCGTCCAAGCATCAAGAATCAAGTAAGTTCATCTATATTCTGGGTGGACATGGTTTGTCCTCTGTTTTAGAAAAATGGGATGGCTTTGTAGCTTCCGAGAAGCACTTTCAAGTTTTTCATTGCGTCTTTACTAGAAAGATTCTAGGAGTATTCAACCAGTGTGGTGAAACACGACGATCAGAGTTTTTCTGAAGCACTGTTGAGTACTGCTTGTCATGCGTTAAGATGAGGAGGCTTATGGCAGTGAGCCATCGAATTACAGATTGAGCGGAACGCAAAGTCAACAGTTTTTTAAATTACTACTTGCACTTGGAGAATTTTCTAAGACTTTTTGAGTGAAACTCTCCATGAAATCTCAATTACGCCGAGCCGACAAATCCGATTTTTGTTTTGCTCCTACGTCGACTCACTTCTGTTGGTCAATCTAACAGTTGAACTTACGCACGCAAAAAGCTAGTCATTTCCAAAATCTATTCGAAGAACTGATTTGTAGCTCTCATTTGAGGAATACAATGAATATGGGTGTTCCAGTCATACGTTGTGTTTTCTCCTTTCTTCCTTTAAACGGCTTTTCTCGAAATTGTACTGCGGTGAGTGTAGAGTAGTAGTTAGAAGTTTTCTGCAGTGACAAGTGCTTGATGGTTCAGTCCAGCACTCCGAACCCACCAAACATTCCATCCTTCTAGAGTTGACAAAGTGGTAACAGAACTGTGTGGAAAGACACTAACACTGATACATGGGTAGCCCACTGCAGGTCATTGTGCAGGACAAATATGCATTCAGTCACCTCTAAAGAAGTTTGATGAAGTCGAGTACACAGCGCATCCCACAGGGATAGATCGATGTCGAGAGCTTTATCTTTCGTCCTTTACTTTAACCTACACTATCACCGAATTCAGTCATCTAAATGAACTTGTAGGAAAGAACACAGCGCTTCCATCGTGCCTAACGTTTTGTCCTCAGAATTTTTTGGAATAATTTTCGATCTGTTTCTCACAACATTTGTCATACTCAAGAAAAATACTAATTATGGATTGTTTTCCCTTCATTCTGGACGTCTAGATATAAATGCATTGGATAATTAGTACAAGAACAAAATATCTGAGGAACATATCTTGCTGTATGCGATTAACTTTCGGCGAAAGTAAGCTGAGGAAAAAGTGTTGAGCCCTTCTCTCTCAGTCACAACTTATAACTTACATTTTAATAGGGATCGGATCAACGGATGTCTCGATACTAGCCAAGTTTGGATTAACTTGATTAACAAGTTATCATATGAGAAAGAAGTCAAATTGCTTCAAAGTGAGGAAGTCATATTCTCACGACTCAATCTACTAAAGCACCAAAAAATTCGTAAGAATGAGATGGGCGTAGAGAAACTGGGAAGACGCACAAGTAACTGACAGCTACGGCTTGAAGATTAAATTTGGCTTAAAATCATCAAAATTTCCCATTGAAAAGCAAGGTAGGCATCTGAAAGCGGGAATGTTTCGTGAGCGAATTTTTTCACATCAGACCACAAATCACATTACGTGCACATTACGTGCTGAAGAAGACAACACAAAAGGCCTTGGACCATTCGGCAGAACGTCCTCGAAAGTTACATGATTTGGTAGCAACTTTATTGGACTCGTAGAACAAACAGCGATAGGAAACAGATGGTTTCCACCTACTTTTTCAGGTGTCGAGGTTTTCAACGACTGAGATCGATGCCACAGTTCAGCAATCATGGAGAAAATTACAAGGAAAGAAGTGGATGAAAAAAGCACTACTAATCCATAGCGAACAACAATCTCTCGCCTGAATAAATCCGGAAGCATTGACACGAAGTATGAGCAGATTACGACTAAAGGGGAACGGCCAGACATTTGAGATGTGAACAACAATCCTACTCGCAAAACGGTGCACACCCAGGTATAATTATAGACACATGTGAAGACATTGAAGGTCTTTCCATCGGGAAGTGAGTTTCCCATAGCAGGGAACGTAGGTGGTGAGCTGCTTCTTTCAATTACACAGTCGTGCAGAGCTTTAAAATAAAAAGCTTTATCCGTCAGTAAAGTCGACGGCCTCGGAGAACAAGTAGTATTCATGCGTTTATGCAGCGAAGTCAAGAAGGTTGTTAAATCAGTAGCCAGTTCTACATAAAGGCGACAACCTAAACAAGAAAGGGAAGATTCACATCGAGGGATGATATTTTGACGGGTAAACGGTGAAGAGCAACAATTTTCAACGTGTTTTTAGCTGTGTCGTAGGTGACTCTTCACGACTACAGGCACTGATTTCGATATGTACGGTGGTAGACTCTACGCACCGTAAATACTCATTTGGATGAACTCACTTTTCGCTGGTTTATTTCGCCTAGTAGGGGGTTTTTTTTGAAAACTCTTTGTATTCAGTCTATAGCGTGGGGAACGCATATATTGTTTTGAGCACTGGTCTTAATGATTTCTACTTAGAAATATACAGAAAAACCGTTTCTGAAACGATTTCACTGACCAGATTTGAGTGGTAATTCACAATTGTTTCAATTGCGACTGCTAGATAGTATCATAACAACTGTGAAACAAGAGGGGAGAGAAGGTGGCGGGGGGGGCTGGATGTAAAGACGCTGAGAGGAATGTGTCAGCATGATGGACCGAATTAACATGAACGAAACAGCAGTATACATTTTATTCGCATCCACAGCGACAAAGCAAACCCTCTTCCAGCATTCTGCCACATGCGAAACATCTCAATTCATCTAGCTACCAAAAAATTACCGTCTATTGCGCAGAATCTATGACGATAGAATCTAGCCGAAAATTAGGGTGGTCCGGGTGGACAGCGAGCCACCCGAGCAGGTGTTCTTCTTGCAACAGGAATGTAGCGAAAGCATTGCGTTTCTTCTCTTATACACTAATGAGCCAATCAAAATATGAAATTTTAAGGTTTTTCGATGCAGAAGCATGTGCCAAGTGTCAAAAATTGTACTCGCTTGTTTATCCATTATTGGTGGAGACATCTATAGATCCAAGAGAAAGGGTAGAGCTCTCGCCGTTGATCAATCCCCTGAAGGATGCGCCATGCATTCGACCTCACTAAGCATCGTTGGAGGTGAGTGAATGCATATCTGGCCATTACAATGACTCGCGCTATGGCCAGGTGCGGCGTGCGGCTAGCGTCTGGTTACCACGGGGTTTTCAAAAGCGTAGCAGAAAGAGCACCGAGCCAATGGTCAGAGTTTTTCATAAAAAACCTCAGAAGAAAGGCATGATGCTTAGCGAGCCTCTAGACTGAAAAGGATCCAAAAGAATTTTGGAAATCCAGTTGAATGATTGGTCAACGTGCATTCTATTTGCGCACTACACCCTCTTTACAACAGTCATCCATGAGGTGACTCACAATATATTGAATGAATAGAAGCCTTTTGAGCAACCAAGGGTTTGAAGAGGTTTTCTATGCTTTCATGAAACCTTTTGGAATAGTGTGAGAAAACCTCTTTCGTTTCAATACCACCAACCAAAAATAGGTTTGTGGCTTAAAACAGAAATGATCGTGGAATCCCTACAGAACCACAGTGTAGCATCTTGACAAACAAAGATCATTAGTGCGCTTATGTACATCCACTCTTGAGAGTGTCATGAGTAACCTCGAAAAAAAACTAGCGCACATCTGGTTGGGTTGTCAACATTGAGGTTGAGGTATATTTATTTATATGATCTTATAAACTGATCTTTCTTAAGCTGATGCTAGGTTGGTATAGGTCTTCATTGTCGTTGTCGTTTGTTGGTGTTGTTGGTCGATGGCTGACGTTTCGGCGATTTCGCCTTCCTCAGAGCCATGTTCCATTTTCATGAGTCCCACTCGTATATATATATATATATATATATATATATATATATATATATATATATATATATATGTACATATTTATGTATGTAAAAGCTCTCGGCGTTCATCAATCCGTGAAGGATGTGCTATGCATTCGACTTCATCAAGCATCGTTTGGAGATAAATGAATGCATATCTGGCCATTACAAAGACTCGCGGTGCCTAGCGCTGTATCGAACCAGTGCTGCGATCGTCCCAGACAGGTCTGGTACCATTTTGCCGATCCCAGAGAGATGGAAAGCTTGGTGAGCAATTTGCGCGGGGATCGATTCCACGTGCGTGTTGCAGGGCGCCCCTGACCACTGCGCCACATCTCACTAGAAATACGTCAGAAGTGATTGAATGCATAGCTGGCCTTCACAATGACTTAAGGGCCCCCATACAAGTCTGGTACCTACTTGCAGACCACGGACAGATGGAAGGCTCTGTTAGCCCGGTGCTTGGGGATCGATCCCATGTGTACTGCAAGGCGCCTCCGACCACTGCTCTACATGCGCCTATAAAAAATAACAGATTCGTTGAAAAATATGACAATATTCAAAAGTATGAGAAACGGATGTGTTTTATTCAAGCATTCCAGAATTAAAACGGCAGCAAACGCTCATAATCTTAATCCTTCGTCGTCTTCTGAATCGACTTGTGTAAGAGTGATTTAATTCAATGCAGAATTCTCAAAACAACCATTTCACATTTATTCAATAGATCAATAATCCAGACTGAGTCACATATCCTCTCTGGATGTTTATGGAAATTTGGAATGAGTTTGTGTCATTGATAAAGGACCGTCGTTTGATTAGATTACAGTTCGCAGTTGGACTAATTCACAAGCACATTTAGGATCGACTTTCTGCAGCTGCTACCTTTTTTTGTTGTATTTTTTCAACATTGTAGTGTAGGCTTCTAGATATGGCACCAACTTCGTTTTGCGATTTAGAAGATTTTCCTGAAGTCACGTGTAACAGAGTTCATTTCTATATCTCCTTGAACTAAAATTCCCTATATTTCACTTTAGATCCTATTCAACTTTTAAGGCGCGAGTGGCGCAGTGGTCGGAGGCGCCCTGCAATACACACGTGAGAATCGATCCCCACGCCCAAGGCCCACCAAGCCTTCCATCCCTCCGGGGTCGGCAAATTGGTACCAGACTTGTTTGGGAGGATAGCAGCACTGGCTCGACACATCGGTAGGCCCCCGGGAGGCTAGCAATTGTAAGGGTCGGATGTGCATTCAATCACCTCCAAACGATGCGTAATGAAGTCCAATACATGGCGCATCACTCATGGATTAATCAACGGCGAGAGCTATCACCCTTTTAATTTATTCAACTTATTTTATTCAACATATTCTGACCTTTACAGTGATTGCAGTGGCCTACCGATGTATGGAGCCTGTGGTACCGTCGTCCGAATCAAGTCTGGTACCAATTTGCCGTCCCCGGTGGGATGGAAGGCTTGTGGTGGGCCATGGGCGTGGGGGTCGATTCCACGTGAGTGTTGCAGGGCTCCTTCGGCCACTGCGCCACACGCGCCCTTGGTTGGCAGTGGGAATATGTGACACACTGTATTTTTCTTTAGAAGATTACACTATACAGAAAAAAACTTGCTTCAAGATATGGATTATACTTCGCACTTGACGCTCCATAAGCCTAACAACCATAATGACCAATATAAAAATTTGCACTATTTTTAGGTTACATTTAAAGGAATTATTCTGCAGATTCAATGCTACAGCGGCTAACTTACCTCGGCAGCCATTTCGAGAACACACATATGTAAGAAAATGTACTGTATTGGCGATTGTATTGCATGGAATCGTTGCCTACGCAAATCTTTTACTGCATCAATCATTTGGAATTCAGCGTTTTGCCGAATCTTCTGCCATGCATAGTCGATTGCTGTGGAACAGTAAAGTAAATGAAGGTTAGGTTATCTTCTAACTACTGTGAGAAATTTCTACTTATTTTTTTCTAGGATTTTCAAAACCTGTAAACGTAGTATTTGGACGGAAACAAGGAAGAGGATATGAGAGGGGGTATTGACAATGGAATTCAAATGCCATTGAAATGGGAGGAGGAGATGGTGGATAAGGCAATGGTTAGTGATGCGGTCGGTCAGGAACCAAAAAACGCTGGTGCCACCTACTCCCCCAATGCTCTCCGTCGATCAACGTGGAAACGCCTTAGTCCTGCTATGTTCAAGGTTCCGATAAGACAAGATTTAGTTACCTCCATGATGTTTAATCGACTTTTGTAACAGAAAAATAAACAGCGCACTAGACGAGTTCGCTTTTGTTTGTCTAATTCAATCACAGTTTCCGATTCATTCTGTGATGACGTTGCTGATTATATTCCTTTCAATGTTGGACTATAGGGACTACTCGACCAGAGCACGCTACTAACAAATTTCACAATTATAATGTTTAAGCTTTATTTATTAAAACGATTCTGTTGTGGTGATTTAGTTCAAATGGGTTCAATCATATATACTTATATCATCATTGGATTGCAAATTGTTACATTACGTTGTTTAATCGGGGAGGAGTGGCTGAGGTAGCGCAATGGTTAGTGGGGGCCACCTACTTGAAAGCAAAAGCGGTAGTACGACGCCTTCCTCAATGCTCCGCTCCAATCAACGAAGGAACGCCTTAGCCCCGACTATCTCGAAGATGCCAAAAAGAGTCGGCCAGCGTTATATACATTCACAAATAAGACGAACTCCTCAGGCAGCCGCCGAAACAACACGAGAATGTTCGACGACCATCGTGGACGATGACGGTGAGGAAAACGACTCGAATGCAAGATGTGCTGGGATCCCTAGAGTAGTTGTGATGATGGGTCATGAAAAAAAATTTGGGATTGTTGTGATCTTGTTTATCACCGGTGAAAAACGTTGATGAGCGAAAGAAAATCGGGTCATGCCACCTCGTTCAACCAGAACTCATCTTCACATTAGCTGCTACCTAGCTTTGAACTTAGCACTATGCTAATCACCTTCAACTGATTAAGTGAATACTGTCAGTTTTTCACAACCTATTTTACCGTAAAAGCTAAAAGAGAGTCGTACAACCACAACTTGCCTATAAACGTAGCAGATCTTCCGATGCCTGCAGAGCAATGCACAGTGATTGGACGACTTTCAGCAAGTTGTTTGCAAAGCTTCAGACAGCCAACCATTGGGGCTGGATTGTATGGCGCTGTGTGATCGGGCCAAACCAAATAAGCGAAGTGATTAACCGTAATCACTTTGACTTCTGAATGTTACTGTTAAGCGTGTTTTTCGAGAAATTCTTTGAGAAATATTTTGGAAAAACAAAAAGGAGTTCGATGTTCAAGATTTGTTCCATGTATCCGATTTGTCCAAGGATCACCGTCTTTAGGGAACCATTGAGAGTTAGTTGCAAAGCTACGTTGAGCGCCCCCCACGTGCCTGATAAGAGGTTAAACGAATCTCAGGCGACTTTCTATTTCTAGGACACGGCGCTACATCCAAGCAATAGACTCTGGTTGTTCTACGCCGACTTAGCACATAGCTTCTCTTTCTGCGACGACGCACTCGTGCATGCTTGAGTGTGTTCTCGTTTGGGCGGACTGTATTATACGAACCAGTTGTGTCGAGATTCTGAAATCAAATAGCAGGGAACCAATGAATAATTTCGATTTCTACTCTGGGAAAAACCAACGGGATGCCTATGAGTGTATGTGGTGCCGGGCTTGGAATGAATCGAAGGCGCAGCGAAATAAATGAGCTTCACTCTCATGGTGCTAAGAGAGATCCCGATATGGGAGTCTTAGGTAAAATGATAACGGAGAGGCTGCTGAAATTTCAAAGCCACTATAGGCTGCTTACGCGTGCTGGGGTCACGGGGACGATCTGCACTTGTAATTCACCATCACTTGTATTTGAATTCTCCATTGAGAATTTGATTATGTAACTAAGAAGCTTAGGTATGATAAAATCGCATGACGACAGCGTTGTCCACAGAACAAAGAAGAGAGACACCACCGATTGTGGAACATGAAATGTGGCTTTTTGTCCATACAATATAACGTGTCCACTTCGCCTAAGTTTGCACAAACGTAATAATCTGCCAAGGTCTTCATTAAGGATAAGAGAATCAATCAAACTTACTTCGTTCCTACTGTTAACACTGTGTGCTTGACAGACTCAAAAGGGTCGGGACTTTGTTTCCACAAAAGTGACTTTGTAGGGTCCATAGCTTTCAGATGATCCTTTTGACTTGGGAAAATACCGTTGACATTTCTCGTGCTTCCCTTAAGCACGCAATTCTCGATATAGTTACATTTGGTAAAAGTGAATAAATCTAACGTTGTAAGCTTTGGCTTTAACAAATGTTCAAAACTACATTTTCAAATTGTTTCGTAATATTTCTCAGTAGTGAAGCTTTTTAACATAAATTCACGCCAGTTATGTGAACTCGGTCTCTTTGAAAATTAATTTTAAGTGGTTCAAATGGATTCAAAAAGCCATGGCCATTCTCTTTTCTACGAAGCCTTCAGACATTTTTCATATCGAATATCTAGCGCGCGTGTGGCGCAATGGTTAGCTGTACTCTGCAATACACAAATGGTCTTAGTTTGATCCTGCGTCTTGGCCTCACCAACCCTTCCACCACTCCGGGGTTGCTAAATTGGTAGCAGACTTATTTGGTGCGAAAGAAGTACTAATTGGATGTAGTGATGAGCCACCGCAACTGTTATATAAACCAAATATCCATTCAATAATTACTAGCGATGATTGACATATTGGTTTTCCTTCACCGTTGATTGACCAACGCCGAATGCTTCATCCTCTATTCTTTTATCTGTTGCATAGGTTTGTGGTTTCCTTCTTTTTCAACTTAACGCTATGTGACTCTATTTTTCTGACGTTTATAATTTTGTAACTATATCTACGTCCTTACGAACTACCATTGTTGTTGAGCTAATGAGAGGTTGGTACAAGTTGTCATTGTTGTGGTTGTATTACCATTGTTTGATGGCTGACGTTTCGGCGACTTTGCCTTAATCAGAGATTGGACATATTATATATGTAACAATAGCCTGGCAATTCGGTGGAAAATTTATAGTTTTATGAAGATTTAATACAAAAAATAAAGGCTAATTTGTTGAAGAACTACTTCACCTTGCCTGAGCCATCAAACAGCGACAATACAACAACAACAACGACAACTTATGCCAACCTCGCATCAGCTCAACAAGGGCAGTTCGTAAGAACAGATACATATGTATTTATATATGTGCATATAAAAATATGCATATAATAGGGATGAAGGATAAAATCTCTGCGTTGATTAATCTTTGGGCGATGCGCCATGCAGTCGACTTCATTAAGCATCGTTTGGAGGTGATTTAATGCATATGGACTCGCAGTTTCCTGTCTTTTTGGAGTTTTGCTGGTTTAACTATCGTGTTTCCCTGGAGTACGAGGCTAAGCCTAGTCAAAGCCTGCCCCCTGGTTGACATTCGTGAAAAGGAAGATTAGAGCATATTCAAGGAGCTGCCAGGCCCACACACAAACTTATCTCTCTATCCAAATAAGTGCTTTAATACAATTTGATTCAAACAAACATTCAAACCAAGAACTTTTTAAATAATGAGTGCAAGGAAGCGAATCGACTGGAAAGAAATTCTGGGCTTCGTACAAAATGTCGGCCTATACAAGCAAAGTTAGGAATATTTTATTCCTTATTCATTAGTTGTTTTATCAGGTCTTGATGTTTTTTCCTATCCGCCTGAGACGATCTCTTTTCGTCTAAATTTAACCCCCCTAGTACATCATTCGTTTGCTACAGTCTTGTCTTTTGGCATTCACTTCGTCAGATGATAGCATAAAATTTCACAAATTACGTCATTTTATTGGATTACGAATTACTTCTACAGAATTATTAACCTAGCGTTAATTTTTTTATTTGTTGCCAACTATAACTGTTCACGGCAGGGTATTATGCGAAAATAACTGTGGTAGGCAGGAAATAAAAAGTAAAACATTGTGGTTTCAACAACAGCTTCAGCTTAACTGGGTTCGTTGCCGATTTGGGCTTCTCAGATCAATCCCGCTGACGGGTGATTGCTGATGGCTAAATATCGATAGAATTAGCTGAGAGACAGGCGAAACGAAGGACCCGCATGGTGTAGTGGTGAACGCGTTCTTCCCCGGAAAGGACAATAGCGCGTTCGTTCCCCACTGCAGACACATACGGTCCGAAGCTTTGCAAATATCTCAGCATCGTTTTGGTAGTATTTCCGCATAATACCCTTGCCGTAAAAAAATTGTAGTAGGCGGCAAATAAAAAAGTAGAACATTGTCTCTCAGATAGTTCTATCGATCAGTGCCATCAGCACTCACCTCCCATTAATCCAGTGCTTAACAGTTCTCTGCTAAAGATTCATCCACCATTCATACATACCTTCGACGAAGTCGTCAAAAGTTGGACTAGTACTGTGCTTTTTTCGCAAAACATCATATGCCAGAAATCATGTAGAGTCTCTGTGAGCGGACCCTAGAATTTTGTCAATAACGTCAGTACCATGTGCTCTAGTGGTTCTTCTGTACTGCAGTATTGCACATTTCCTCGAAAACATGGTTAACCTGTTAGTAAATATTTTCTGCCACTTGTAAGTATTCTTTGTTCTTTCTCAATTTCAGCTTGCTGCAACGCTTAGGTGATGTTCTAGCGACCCTTAGGTGACACTTGACACTTGACACTTGACACTTGACACTTGAATGGCTCGTCCTCACTGATTGTGCGGGCCCCAACATAATCTCCATTTTTTGGAGATTTGCTGCTTTAGCCACTGTGGTTCCCTCGAATCCCGAGGACAGTCTGGCCAAAGTCTGCCCCGAGCCTTCACTACTACAGGCAGCCGCAGCCCCTTGTGGATCAGAGAGAGATTTGCCACCATGCGACTTTGATACTGGTGGATCCTGGTATTGGTTTACTCTTAGTTAGGCTTCCTGATGGAAACGCCGGACTCCTTCTCAGCTTGGGAGACCATGCAAAGGGATGAATGCCCCGCCGTACATCGCAGCCCGACACCCAGGAACACCTTCCAGCCACGATGAGGCGGTAAGCCGTTGAGAGGTTAGGCGGTTCTCTTAAAGAATTCGCTGATTACATCTTCTCCCACCTGTGTGCAGATATATTTGTAGTTGTCAGGCATTGTTATCCAATTTGCATGGATATAATCATCATCCGCTGGTCTGTCTTTTAAAATGACGCGCGTCGCATCAATGCAGATAATGTCGTTGTATCTGAATTCTTTAATGTATTTTCTGGACTCGGTGATGACGAAAATAAGTGCATCACCTGTTTTTGGGTTCATTTTTATCGTAGGCCTTCGTGGTGTATTCTCGTGGTTTGTAGGCTTTGTGTTTTGAGAACTCCCTCGAAAGCACTTTGATTGACTAAACATACGGGTTTTGTTGACAAGAAAATAATGAATGACGCGCTTTCACCACAGGAAAGTAGTCACCTTTGTTTCGACGACCATAGCTATCCATTTTGAACGGTTATCATTTGATGAGATAACGCTGAATTCCGCCTTTGCGCTTTCATTCTCTGTCTGAATATTACAAGTTTAAATGTTCTACAGTGACTTCACGATGATTTCTGAAAACAGTCTTCAATTTGATAGTACATGACCAGTGCGTCTGATTATTATTTTGTTTTATTTTGTAATTCGTTGAAGATGTATGTACAATTAACATTCTTGGGTAGAGGAACCCCCTCTATTTAAGAGCGACTTATCCCGCTTGGCGGGTTTGGAGTGGAAGAAATTATTCATACGGGAACTTCTAGTTTAAATTTGAACGTCCAATGTATGAACACGTTTCACACGTCTGCGGAAACAATAAGTTTGATCGAGGACATAATTCAGTTCACAGGACTTGTTAATGGTGTCTTCCTTCACTTCTTTTTCTAAACTTTTTACTAAGCTAATTTACCCCAATACCAACACTGAACCTATTTGGTTGGAGTCCAAAGACCTATCGCATTATTCTGGCCAGCGATTGCTGCTGAGTTCCAAGCTAACATTATCAACACGGATTTTTGCCCACAGTGGGGATAAGAGAAAGTGCAGGAACTTAAAGCCTAATCTACAGATCGAAAAAGCTTGTTCAAGGACATCAGCGATATGTGTTTCGACGTTTCATTAAGATCACTATTATTCCGCAATAGAAAGCAGTGCCGCCGCCTCACATGGACTTAAAGAGGATCTTATCTTTCCATGATTTTGTCGAAAATAGTAATTTTTTGATGAAAGAGTACATGGAATTTCGCTCAAGAACTATAATTAAAAATAGTTGACGACAAACTGCTACATTTATCTGCATTTTAAATAGGAGTCAGCCAATAGAACGACGGAAATTGAAGCAGCTGTTTGCGAACGGTTAATTACATACTATTGTTGTTGGGTGGCGCTTGTACACAAAGACATATTGGGTGTAAAAAAAATTGAATACTGAGCTTTCCAGTGCTCACAAAAATGTACGACTATTCCGTCTTTATATTCGTCGGCCAAGATGTTTACAAACCAGCGTTTCGCGCCATCGCGCCAAATTGTTTCAAAAGAACACTAAGTTGAGTTTTTCCTGAAGAATACCTTTCCACCTGCTATAGCATCATCATCGATGTCGTTCGTTTTCCTGAGAAATTCCTGCAATTGCTTATTGGGAAAATGTTGGTTAGGAGAAAAAGCACAGTGGTAAATACGGCGTATTTGACAAGTTGAAGTGAATAAAGATGCTGTTTGCCCACCATTTTACGGTTTTCACACGCTGATGATTTTCTCTTCCTGGCCACCACTCCTGCCTTGAAATATTTGCCTTGATTAGTAATAATGACAGTGACGTGGAGATAAATAGCTGGCTAGTGGGTTAGTACATCAAATACGTTATATGTACCCACCATCCTGAAGCTTGCTTAGAACCAAATTCTAACTGAACATTACTCTTTAATATCGGTATTAAAGTATTATGATAAAAGAAAAGAGCTACTATCAAAGCTCACAACTATCAATAAGTCAAAAGACCGACTTTCTATAAACCTCGGCATAGATAGTTGGTATGTTTATTTATATGATCTTACAAACTGATCTTCTTAAGCTAATGCGAGGTTGGTATAGGCCTTCGTTGTTGTTGTCGTTGTCGCTGTTGGGTTCTTGGTCGATGGTTGATGTTTCGGCGATTTCGCCTTCTTCAGAGCATGGGCGTATTTTATACAAGAATACTTTAACTATTCGGTAGAAAAAAAGCTAAAGTATTAATGAAGACCAAACTTTCTAATAGGCTCCATAATGATCAAAAGGTTACTCACTGTGCTGTTACGAGTGGGATTGGCCCACGCGTTGTTCACGTGGGGTCGCGAGCGAGGCACACCCAGGGGTCAAAATATCATTTTGAAATAGGGCGCCAGGTCACGTGTGATAGTGAGGCATTAGTCTTTCCGGTTCATCTTTGGATTTTTGAAATTTATCCAAAACGCCTCAAGAGTTTTGTCCGTTGATGTTTTCGACTCCTGCGCCCAGGACCCGTACAGTCACTTCAAAATCACCGCCATTGTGCTTTTGTGCCCTATGCGTATCTAGAGGAGTGTTTTGACGAATTTTAACTTTCCCATCTAGATGTTTTTTTATGCGGACACAAAGTGGTCTACCTGTTCCACAATATGATCCTCACCGCATGCGTTACATGAGATCAACTATATTATACCTGAACTCATGCAATCCCCGTCCCTCCCGTTAGGACAGATCATACTGTTTTGTGAGCTGCACAAACGATCATAGAGACGGTTGCGAACTAACTGACGGCGTAGGGTATTGGGATGGGATGTCAATAATCGTTACATAATTTTCAAAGACCACTTTTTCTTAAACATCTCTTAATGGCGCAACCTACTTTCATTTGATATGAAGGGTAGCTTAAAAGGGATCTTGCTTACGTCCGAAACATTATTTGGGGAACTACCCTACGTTTTTGTCTAACCCGATGGCTTCTAATGGATTCTACTTCGTAGCCATTGGAAATGGCTGTTTTTTCGTGCCAGGTTTAGCGATTCCTTCCTTTCTTCTTCTCCTGTGCACACATTTTTAGCCCTACGGTACATGTTTTTTGATAAGTGCTTTTTTCATGTGTGAAGGAGGAGAGGAGAGGTAGTGAACTAGTATATTTTTACTACTTGGCTTACGATACCATTTTATTATATAGCCACTTTCTGAGAGCTTTTATTTGAATGTTTAGGAATGGAAGCCAGATTTCGGTTGGTTTTCTCTCGTGTAAATTTTATATACTCTGACTGTTGGTTTAACAATTTAAAGCACTCATCCATCTGTTTTTATGTGGAACAGGCGGTGAAGCAGGCGTCTATGCATCGACAGTAGAGTAAGGGTCGGTGATCGAGAACTGGAGCTTCCACCTTAGACATGAAAGCGATGCCAAGGCTTGATGCTAAACGCTGTCCCATGGCCCCTAAGTTGGACAAAATATTTTCCAGACCACCTGAAGATTGAACAACTAAGACGCTGTTTTTAAGTGAGTCATTAATTGCGCAATGGACAGGCCGTAGATTCCTATTTTCTTTTCGTGCTCTACGAGCAGCTCGAGAATGGCTTGCTTGGCGGAGTCATTCGACACGTTGGTATAAAGTGAAGTAACATCGAATGACTCCATTACATGCGTGCTGTTTGGTTGCGCACCGTAGGTGGTCTAGAAATATTTTGGTGTTAGATAAATGGGTTGGAATCAAATTTAGCAACTGGGTCAGGATAAGGTTTAGGAACCACGTTATTCTCTCCGTTGGCCCGCCTATACAACCGATGGTAGGTCCTACTTTAAATGATGATGAGTGCGTTGACGTAATATCATCAGTTGAAGTAAGCTTATGTGTTTTAATAAGCAAGCAAAGAACAGGGCAAATTGGATGTTCGTTTTAAAGTCGAGAAACAACTGAAGGCTCTAAACCCGCTGCCCTTGCCGTGTTGACCCATTCTTGATTCAATTTTCGGTATTGATTTCTACATTCCTTTTCAGAGGATGTGCTATGGAGAGAAACATCATTGAGATGCTCCTCTGTCATGTTTTTCACTAATAGAAAGTCTAACAGGTTTTGAATCTAAGAGCTCTCTAACCTGGCGCATACCACATTTTTGTTGGTGTGTGAAGATCTTCATTTGAGATGGGAACGATTTCAGAACTATGGAATGGGCTTCGCGGACGTTACTACGTTCGAAGCAGACTACCACTATGGACGACGATTGCGTGGGAGAGAAACGAGTGGAAATATACTTTATGAATATTCACTTGGTGACACTACTAACACATTCATTGCGATGCACATTAATTTCAACGCATATTATAAGGAAGCTACGTGCCGCTTCCGACTTAATACCGACAAAGCTTAACACAGACTGAGTCGTATCATTTATTATTAGACGAGTCGACATCATATCTGTTACAATGTGCACATCCCAATACTACTTCAAGGCCGTGGCACTTTTTTTGCACAAGGGTTCGGCTACTTGAGGAATTCTTCGTATTCGTCGCGAATATCTTTTGGTCTCGTGAGATATTGCGCACCACGTGGATTAAAGGGAAAGGGTTTGTCCCAAATAAGTTTGGTATTAATTTCCTGACTACGGAGTGATGAGAAGATAGGTCGGCACGGGACGTCGTGGGCTAAAGCCTAGGTGTGTTGAATCATCCGTCTAATGCATGGAATCACTGCCATTGCCCAATCCGTTACCGAACTATATTAATCGCAATAAAAAACAACTAAACTGGATTAAAAAACTGAAATCCAAATATCTTTGTCTACATGTTGCTGGTCTTGTTATTCCACCAGGACAGAATTCTATTTCGCTTTTGTGAAGCCGATATAACGGTTTTTTTTGCGCATTTTAATAAAAAATCTGCTATGACATTGTGTTTAGAAGCGATGTTTTACTGAGGTTCCAACTTGCATTTGTAAAAGTGGTTTTTGTACAGCAGCTGTGACATCCACTAGTCTTTCAGAAATTGATGTCAGATTTCAACCTGTACATCTAAAATAGCACATCTTAGGTCGAAATAAATTTGATCAACGCTACGAGAACATTAGAATATACACATTTTTACTACGAATAATTAGTTCATTTACACAAGTTGCAGAGAATTTTGGACTTCAGGAAGCAATGAAGTCATTGAAGGTAGTTTCGGTGATGACTTAATTTCTCAAACTTTTATCGCACAGAAAGTAAGCGAAATGCTTTAATAAGTGGCAGCCAACAGGCGATGGATCTGGGAAGTGTGATGTGGGGTTGGCCCAGCTCGTTAAACTTCTGCAACATCGGTGGAGCGACCTGTAGACGCCCATTGCAGTGGTGAAGAATTGCACGCTTTCGGTTCACCAATGAGGGAAGTAGCTGTTGAAGTTTTTGAGATATTTCGTCGATTTTCTGGATCTACATCTTTGCAGCAAATGTTTCTTTTGGCTCGAAAAGTTGTGAAGGGGTCAACTAGCCTGTAGAACACGGAATGGTTAGTACGTCTTTTTGTGCACTTTTCGCTTTGAGAAAAAACAGCAGTGCTTCATCTTGGGCCAACCACCCAGCAAATTGTCATCGGTTATTGTCGAGGATCCATTTCTCGCCGAATCTCACAATGCGGCCGAGAAACAGGTTGTTCTGGTTGCGTAGATGAAGCACCGACAGTAAAACGGCGATTGGTATTCACTCAACTCGCCGATAACTCATAGTAATGCCTGATATAATAGCTAAAAACTTACGAAGTTGAGGACTTGATATGTTTGTGAAGGTGACTTTCTTTTCTAGCGTTCAAGGAGAATGGAGCAAGTTTTACAACGTATTGTTCTTATTTCAAGTTTGTTTAAAGGTCTGATCTCGAAAAATGCAATTCTTGGCGTGGTGGAGCGAGGAAACTTACACATGACGGCGAGGGTCTCTAAATCCTGGTAATTTTTGTTCTTTCACTACGAGCTGAAATTTCCTTGTTGAAAGGAAAGTAGCTGCTTTAGGCACGTGTTAGCTGAAAAGGTAATTCGTTCGACAGACTAAAAATCAACCGAATGGGATTTCATGTGTCATTACGGAAACCAGTTCAAGTTTTTTAAAACTTTTTGATGGATACTCTACAAATCCGCCTAACTGTCATGTAAAGCGCACATTTACTTGTGAAACTCGTATTTCGATGCTTTTGACAACGACCTCACCTTTTATTCCTTCTCCACACCTTCTCATCCACTACGGCCTTGGTGCTGTGGATTTTCATCCTTGTAGGGAAGCTTCAATTTTATCGCTTCAGATTAATGCCGCTGATCAATAGTTACACACTACAGCGTTGTGCCATGCCGGCTGACGATGACAGAAATTTGGCCTGGAAACGCTTCCATCCAAAGTGACACTGAAGAAATTGTAGATGTAGAGAAGCAGTTTCGTGATACCCAATTAACACAACGGGAGGAAGTCAAGCATTCTTCTTTCCCTAAAGTACGCTAAGGAAGCATAATTTTGTGCAACCAATGAAAAACTGGAGATGACATTCAGAAACGGATAAAGGTCCATGACAGGATGACATCTCATTCCAATGAGACAGAGCGATCACATTTCCATTCTACGTTGGTGGCTAAGATATAAACGATAAATGCATAAAGCTCTTGACGTTATCAATCCCTGAGGAAAGCGTCTTGCATTTGACTTCAACAAGCGTTGTTTGCAGGTGGTTGAATACATATCTGGCCTTCACAGTGACTCGCAGTGACCTACCGATGTGTCGATCCAGGCGGATATCCTCCCAGAAAGCCTGGTACCAATTTAGTCAC
This sequence comes from Angiostrongylus vasorum, assembly GCA_018806985.1. Lineage (NCBI taxonomy): Eukaryota > Metazoa > Nematoda > Chromadorea > Rhabditida > Metastrongylidae > Angiostrongylus > Angiostrongylus vasorum. The sequence continues at coordinate 760,127 of JADANN010000148.1, read as the reverse complement.
TCCGGAAGGAGGGAGGGGGTTGGTGGGCCTGGGGGCACAGCGGTCGATCCGATGTGCATTTTGGTGCGCCTCCGACTACTGCGCTACAAGCGCAAAGATGTATGGTTTATAATGCTAAAACACCAAATCGAACCATTTAATTCTGTTCACCTATTCCAAATAGCATTTGGGAAGGAAGTGCCTTTGGTCTACATCTCCAACCTTCGATATCAAGTAAAAATCAGTTCTTTCATTTCGGAAGACGTAGAGTGCAGCAATTTAGAGCAATCCTCGTGACAGAACACATTTGGAAGTAATGACACCTGATACATTCATCGTCCTTCGTGTTTAGTCATTCTGAGGAAAGAAAGCTGGAAGACTCTTTATAACTCCTACGATTTGCTCTGCTTGTTGTGTGTATTTGCGAAATCCTTTCTAAGGATAGCCTAATAAAGCTTGTCGAGGAGCTCACCAAGTTGAGAAATAAACAAAGCAATAGCAATCATATTCAATGGACAACAACTGAGCTGGGATTAGAATTTCACAAGTCACAGAAGATTACCACTTGCTTCTCCGTTGGCTTAAAAAAGCTCGTTAGTGCCTTTGCATCTTCGCATGTGGAAACTTAGAAAGCAATGCTTGAGGGACTCCTTGTATGTTGTTTTGCATTAACATCTACATTCACAAAAAAAACATTAGCTGTAAACCAGTCACATAGAAGAAACAGTCATGCTTGCCGGCGATTAGTTACTCCATCAGTATTCAAATTCTCGCTTCAGCTCAAGTTGTACATTTCAATTTTTTCCTGTTTCCATAAATATAAGCCGTCGTAAGCCTTGTTAATAACCCGCGCATTAAAGCTACCTCAATCCTACATATGGTTTCTACATATTGTTCTTATTCCACTGTTGTCGTTATATTCCATGTGATAGTTGTTCTTCACATTATATAGGCTTCCCAGTCTATTTACAAGAGCTACTCTGGTCACCAGTACCAACCATTTCGTCTGATTTCTTCCCTCGCTAGCACTTGCTTGTTACTATTCCTGGTTAAGGCGTGTTCAATGTGACACTTGCTTGTCATTTCACTTGACTAATCTTTCACAGAAGCTATTCTTTTATTTCAGTACTTCTAACGTATCATTTCATCATCGCCTATTGATGTACTCCCTCATCATATATATATATATATATATATATATATATATATGTACATCATATATATATATATATATATATATATATATATATGCAGATACATGGGGCACGTCTGCATGTTCCAGTTACATTCATACAATTTTTTCTCATCGATCAAAGTCGCGACGAAATGTCACGATTTTCCGAATTTCGGTGCGCAAATGAAGTAGAGATCTTAGTATCTGCTGTGAAGTTCAACCTTAATGAGTGAACCTATGAAGTTTTAACAAATTACGGAATCAGTGGCATTGCCTGTAGCACAGGTCCCGTTTAATAATAGGCACGAAGTCTTGGTGCGATTTCTCCTTTATGCCACTAAAGTGTCCGATCCCGGAATGAAGGCCTGTGAACGCAAGGTGCGGTAGTGCCAGTATTCCAGGAATAATCGACTGGACTAGCACTCAACGACGTTCATGAAGAAAATCGAAAACCTTAAAGCAGCCGCCGAACTCACAGAAATTAGAAGACCTTCGCTGATTATGGATCCAATGAAGTTGATAGGATGAAAGAAGTGCTGAGAACTGCTACTTCATTATATCTGATGTCAATTCATGAAAAAAAGATACTGTTTTCTCTGTCCATGTCCGCTACAAGATCCTCACAGAATGTGGTGTCGAATGGATAGGAAAATTCTAGAAAAGCTATTCGTGACACAACAAATGACCGAGGAAAAGAGAAATCATATATGACTCATACCGAAGTTCTAAAACGCCTCCACAAAGGAAGGACCACGTCAAGATATTTTGAATTAAAGTGTAGAATTTTTCCCTACCCAAGTGGTATAGAAACACCATAAAAAACGAACAACAATTACCAGTCACGAATACAAATATGTGGGTCGGTGATAAATGGTTCTGTTGATAAGAGAAACTGAAGAGATCGTATTCGTCATATTTTTTTTTGCATCGTTCGGTTTGGTACTTTTCCATTCTTCTAGTTTCAGCTTCATTCTTTTTTTGCCTTTCGTACATTTCTATAGGTTCAGGACATCGCAGACTCCATTATAGGCACATAGATTATTAGTAGACATCGTTGCAAACCACTGACGAGAAGCAGAGTTTACATGCGACAATGCGAAATCTATGTTCACAAAAAAATTCTTCTTACCACCAAAGGAAAACATTTCATAGGGTGCAAGATCATTACACTGCGAAGGAAATGCTCAACAGAACAACAAAGATCAGTGTTAATTTCCAAAATAGTGTAGGCAAAAACATGTGACAAATTGCTTGTTCACCAAACACAACCATGAAAAGTCGTGTGATTGACACGTCAATTCTCAAATTGGGGTTCCGTACAAACGTGAAGCACCGAACTATAGCCCTAGCAATCAAATTTTACTGACGGCTAGGCAAGGAAGCTGACAAAGCTTCTGTTGCAGTTAACATCAAATCGTGTTTGTACATTCTTTTAAGTTAAGACCAAGTTGTGCTTAGAAACGGAAGGTCACACTTGTGGCCAATCACTCAATATAGATTGAAGAGCAACAACAAGTCCTTTTCCTTTGAAAAACAGCGAAGTGTGTCAAAAATATTTTGTAGAGGCTGCATTACACTTTAAGCCAAAATGGCTTACGCACAACTTTTCACTGAACTGTTAAACTGTTGCGATTAATCCCGATGTAGCTAACCCTCCTAATACACGTTCGGGGTGAGCAAAGATGTTTCCATTGACGTTGTGCCTGCTCTTCCCTTCTTCATGTAGCATGCTCCAGCCAGCTTGAAAAGATAGCTCTGCAATACACAAGTCGTATATAGTAGCACTATTACTCTGCTAATGTTATTGTTGCTAATTGTTATTGTCGACATTCTGTCTTTCTTGTTTGGGAGTTAATAAATGAGAATAACTTGATTGATAAATAATAATAGTTTATTATCATTGTCTGATACATGAGCAAACCCTCTTCACGATTCGTAAAGAGTCGTGTGGACACCAACACAGTTCCCGTTTGACTCTAATTGCCTGTCAGAGCTAGATTTTCTTTTTCTGGAATCTTGAATGCCCTTCTCAGCTGTCGACTAGTAACTAGGTTTTAAAAAAGAGGGCAGCAATTTCTGATGGTGGTGTACAGTTGCCTGCTTTATGGGGGATCGAAATCACCTTCGTGATATATTGATTTTTTCAAGCAGAGGTTATGTGAAAGCCGGTTTAGTAATTTTCAAACCGAACGTCATTTCACCTCGATAATAAAGTAATCGACATGCTTTAAATTGCTGAGCTTAGATGAGGTTGATATAATTGTTTTATTCTGCTAAGGAGATGTTCGAGAAGAAAAAAGAAGCTGAAGCTTGGTCCTACTGCGACACACCTAACAACGCCGATGATAAACGTCGGCTGACGAAGATCTTCGCAAAATGAGTTATCGATGGACGAAGATAGGACTATCACTACATGCCGGCATGATATTGATAACGGAGAAGTCCTAGGCTAGTCTTTTGCGGTCCTCGGTTCTCTCCTCCAACTCCGAGATTTCCGCTGAAAAAACCGCCCTAGAATTTTACCGCCTAAAGTTTGAGTTATAGTAGAAAACATAAAGAGGGACACAGCTGTATGACCCGGTAATATAATCCCCCGACTTCCTTCGAGCTAGAGACCAGAAATAGCATGTACTTTTCGTAACACATATGACACCTTGACATCATTGAAAAAATTCCACGCCGGTAGACTCACTTCATGAAGAACCTATAGGGGCTTAAGTAAGTAAATCGAACTGGACGATTTTCTGATTTCAGAGAGCACCTCGTACGTGTACCTTGAGTGCTCAGCGAAGACGAAGAAGAACATTAAGGACGAATTAGAGACAAGGAGGAGAGCAGCACGGGTCGCATTTGGGCTTCAGAAACAAGCCACCGACCAACTAACAGACCCAAAACTTGGCGCTCACCTTTTTTATTCAACAAACCTTCCAACGCTCTGTTATGCAGCAGGGACGCGGGCCGTTGCTTCAGTCACGTCGCTAAGTCTGCGCACCAGCTAATGAGGTCTTGAACGATGTCTTCTGAAACATAACCAGCACTCACAACGTCATGCTGGATTGTGTAGATCAGATCTCCGAAAAACGTTCCCATCTTCGGGATTCAGGCGAATACACGTCAACAGCGAAACACAGATGTCTGGTCACATAATAAGAAGAACGAATGACCCATGGAGGAGAAGAAGTGTGGAATGGACTCCGACAGCATGCAAGAGATACCTTTAAAGACCATGCAAACGACGAGTGGATGTGTTCTTGGCTAATATCAAGAATCTGGGTTCGCGAATGAAAACGATTTCAGGACAAGTGAATAGAGCGAGCGAACATCACCATGATCGACGCAGACCACCACTATAGGCTGGCACGAAAGACAAACTAATAAAAATTGCAACGGGGCCTGCGTTGCCATTGAAGGGGGGCTGTCCAAGTAAGTAAATAAGTGGTACTCATAACGTAGAACAACAATCAAATAAGGAGACACTTGATGCCTGTCGTGTAACTTCTTCCTAGCTTAAAATATTGCCATATTTAGTCTGCAGTTGATAAACTAGCGGCTTTGCATTGTGAAAAGGCAGAGGCAGCAAGAGCGCAGTGGTAGAGATGTAGCTCGATGCGCCCAAGTCGGTCGGTCTCACACCGAGCCTGCCAAGACTCTCATCTCTACCAGTCGGGAAATTCTTACCAGATTTATCTGAGAAGTTTCTTCAAAACCACCAACGCTAGTGGCTGCGTGTAGTAAAGACTTGGAAACCTGTTGCCAAGGTTATTTTGGGAACACATGAAGAATGGAGTTGTCCAGAATTCAAATCAAATAAAAGAAGCGCTGCGATCAGCAGCATATGCGGTGCTTGGTCACATGGAAGAATCAAAGCACACCATAATTCCACAGTATTCAGAAATGTTATTATTTTCTGGAGTAAATGAAGCGCTTATATTAAGTACTAAGTCGTGAATTAATGAATAACGCTCGATACTGACTTTGGGATAACTGGCGATTTCTCGAGCATTAGAGTATTTGATCAATAGGTTATTTCGAAGAGTTGTAGAAGAGAGAGTTCTGTTCCCTTTTTCGTATATTTCACTTTCACTACTGTCTTTTCAATCCTGAACACTACTCGGAAAGGTCCAAAAAAATTTGGAGAAGAAGTTAAAGTTTTTTTTTCAAATTCTCAACATGAAAGCGGCAGTCGCAAACATCAAAGATGATACATCGGACAACACCTTATGTCCTGTTAGACAAAAAGTGCGTTCGTTAAGTCGTTAAGTTGCTTTATCTTCCCGAAATATGCGCTTGAAGCAAGAAGGTAAGAGAATATATGTCATAAGCCCCAAGGGAAATAACAGAACGAGAATCCTGGTTGGATCCAACTTGTGCCTAGGCTTTTATTTCTAATATTAAGGCCCGATATAAGCTGTTAGATACAGAAAAGCTGTGAAATATTAAAAAAGTGACAAATGTTTTATTTTCACTTCACAAGCGTTGAAAACCCTCTATCTTGGGCGTAGTGTGTTAAGCAAACTCCAAACGAGAAATTGATAATCCCTTTTCCGGAGAGAAAAATGTCGCCGAATGTTATTTGACTCCTCTTTTTTTTTCGTTGAAAGAAATCCGAACGAGAAAGAACATACTGAAATTTCGTCGTAAAGTTCAATAGCACAATATCCAATCATGCCAAATAACAACAAGCAGAATGAGACGAGAAGCACCAGTTCGACAGACATCAGACGAGCCATCACAAAGCCAGCCGCCAAGCCAATAGACTCCCAGAAACGATAGGTGGAGAATGCTAACTCGAGTGACTGTCGTCCGACTAATGCTACCCAAAACCCTGCAAAAATGAAAAATGAGGAGAAAATGACGGAGTGCTGCAAAAAAAAACACTCTCCTTCGTTTTAAACGTTCGGATACCTTTCTGTGATTGCACTTTTTGGATATTTGGCGTCTTTGCTAACAATTCCGTTCGGCATGGCCACCGATACTATTGGAACATTGCATGATAACTCAACGAATTAGTAGATATCTACGACGTCTCACCGTTTATTTGGGTGTTCCATACACCGTCTGCCATACCCCATACGGTTGCGGCTACGTAGAGAATAGCTTTATCAGCTGGATTCAGTGGCCAGATCTGAAGAGCTTGATCTTTCGTGAGAATGCGGCTATAGTTTGAGCCAAGTTTATTCGTTATTCGACCTACAAGCTTTCAAAATATGAATTTTAGTAAATTATCTTTTTTTCCGAAATTCCTCAGTGAAAGTGGGTGTAACAAATTGTCTGTGAAAAATTTTAAAAGAGGGTATTTGCACTGATATGAAATTCGCGTCTAAACATGCATTTTGCTGCATGCAGCCGGGAGTTCCGGAAAGAATCAGCTGCTCTCAGTTGTATCTTAACGGATAACGCCAGGAACTATTTTTGTGCTACCCATATGTGGGAAGATAAGAGAAACCAAAGTGAACGCTATGCTACGCATCCAATGCATCTATTTCAATGGTTTGTTTTGCTACACAGAACCTACGGCACTTTGCTTCAGATCGGAAGCTAATTCAACGCCGTTTCTACAGCGACGGTTCGTGAAAACTACTCACATCAATCAGTACTTCATAAAATTCTTATTTTGCACAAGTTTAACTGTGGCTAGAAACTGGCATTGATGAGGGTTCACGCTACAGACACCTCTTTCGGAGAAGAGTTGCAGAGATGTCTTCTATGCAGCACTTCAACACGAAGGTCGAACACTTAGAATTTTTCGTTATCGCAAGATGATAAAAGATGGGTTTCAGAGTGACTCGAGCTTTCTAATGATGCTTCAAGCGTTGTGCTCAAGAATATTTATATCAAAATTTGCGCACAAATTAGGCATACATTCAATCTACAGTTTCCACATAGAGCTTGCAATTCATGCCAAACAAGGTTCTTTTCTTCAAGCGTAAAGTTTTCGTTATCATTCTAGTTGCTCTATCCTGAATCATAGTGCATGCTGCAACTGCTAATACTAGCCTGTTTAGCACGTTTGAAAGCCTGATGTAAATGCAATCGCAATGTCTTAATATCGCCTTCTAGGATCCCAAATACATATGCTCTCGAATGTCCAAAACACAGTGGTTAGTTTTTCTTCAAGAAGATAAGAAATAAATGATCTAAAATCATTACCACTGTAATGCATGAAGATGTTCATCTTAAAGACATTCAGCGAGGTTACCTGAACTTGTCCATTATAGAATTCCAGCACCTTCCAACGGTTTAGCGCCTTATCGAGGCTAGGAAATGTTTCTGGGTGCCGGGACGCGATGTACAGTGGTTGGATTCATCTCTCTCACCCCACCCCCCCCACTAGAATCTCCCAAGCTGAGGAGTCCTCCATTTCCATCATGAAGCCCAGCTAGGAGTAAACCAATAATAGGATCCACCACTGTTCTGGTATCAAACTACTGACATGTTGACAAATCTCGCTCTGATACACAAGGGCTGCGACTGTGTGTGGTGGTGACCATCTGAGGCAGAGGCAGGTTAGGCTGACCTTGGGACTCCAGGGAAACACAATAGCTAAGTCAGGAAAACTCCAAAAAAATGGAGATTATGCTGGTGCTCGCACAAGTAATAAGAACAGGCCGTCCAAATATCCAAGTATCCAACAATTCTAGCACCTGTGTCCACAAAGAACTTCTTCTGGTTGAAATTTTCGATGAGCCACTGTCCCGATGAAATAGTGAAATGTGGCGCGTCATGAACTGCGTAGATAATAATGATAATCTTTTTTATCTTCCCACTTCAACACCATTGTACCGTTGTGATGCTGTTGTGGTACCCATAGTCTTTTGTCTATCCTCTGGTGTTCTGCCCTTTGCTGTTTTTAAACATAGTTCACCAGATTTTCCGTTATAGGCAGACCGCTTAAGGTATACACCAAATTTCTGTAGGTTATGAGCGCTATTTTAATAGTCCATCCTCTTATATGAAATATGCTAGCGGAAGGCTGGTCAACCTCTAAACAGTACAAAAATGCATCAACTCGCACACAATTTCCGGATCTGTATATTCTGCGGAGGTACCTTTTAAAAAGGCTAGATTTACGCTTCAACTTTGAAGAAGCTTTATCCTTGGTCCTAAATTGCTTTGTGCGAGATTGGCATACGTTGCGTTGTTGTTGTTGTTGTTGTTGTTATTGTTGTTGTTGTTCGATGACTGATGTTTTGTCCTAAGCCGTCCGCGAGTGCTGTAGCGTGCGTGCTAAATATAGCTGTTACGCGCTCAAATTCGCCTTTCCCTGCGTTTTTCCCTGACTCCTCGTCCGCTGCCATAACTCGTCCACTACCGTTGCTCGTCCGCTTATTACTAAAATACTTAATATTACGTTTGCGCGGTTAAACTCGCGTTTTCCAGGGAGTTATGGGCGATTTAAGGCGACGTGGACGCTTCCTTCCCGTCCGTGGCCGTCTAACCCCCGGTTTTTCGGTTTTCCTCGCTTAAGCGCGGTTTTTGAGCGGTTTCCTTGCTCTTCCTTTCTTCGGAGCTGTGCACTTACGAGTGGGACCACTCATGTGTTGTTGACTCGATGACTCGTTATTCCGCGTGAACAACGCGTGAGAAGAACCACACGCAACAGCACGGTTCTGAAGCAGGTGAAGTCGCTGAAACTGCAGCCATCTAACAACAACAACGACGACGACGACAACAACAACAACAGCAACAACAACAACAACACCACTACCACCAACAACAACAACATCAACAACAACAACGACAGTGGAAACATATACCAAACCCGCACCAGCTCAATAGAACAGTTTGAAATAAAAATGACAGAATGCAATAACGTTTGCTATCAGGGAAAATTTTTTTTCTTGTTATGCCAATATAATGCTAGATTATTCCTGAAGATCCAAATTTAAAATTGACTTTATATAAAAAATATACTGCTAGAAGATAACTGCATTCTTTATAAATCAAGCAAAGCATCTTCTACATGCATATCAACTTTTTAGCTTCTGAAGCTTCCCGCTTACTAAAAATTCTCGGGAGTTATCGGAAAATTGGCATAGTGCGTTATATGAAGAAAATCAACCCTAATGTTTTACTAAATTTTCCTCCTTCTTTGTTTCCAAATCTTGTTAGCCGTGGTTATCGTATGGAATGTGATGACATTAGAAATACCGAAACACCTTTAACATGAGTTGAAAAGCACTCCAAAACGGGGATAACAACGTGGCTAGCGGTGGACAATGGTAACATATATTACCAATCCACCTTTAGATGGATAAAACGCAACTCGGTCATGTTCTCAAAATTGCGGCCGAGTTATTTCGTTACTGACATGAAATTAGGCGCCGTACTAAGAGCGTCCGCTTGAATTTGAGTGCCGGGCGTGACGTATTGATACTACCTCTTTCGTCGCATTGAAACACACTGCAAGCTAAAAGTATTTCATGGCGGGACTCACCATAAGTGTGACTATCATCAGCATATTGTTAACGGCCCCGAATACAAATAAAGGCATTCGACCGAATAATTTGATTAGTGGACCAAATACTAAACTGCATATGGCATCAGAAATTCCGAATGCAGTGCAAACAAAGCCGATCTGCGGAACGCCGATACCACATCCAACAAACGCCTGCAAGATGCACACAACAGAAGATGAACACGGAGAATTCTTTGTTTTTATGAAAAAAAGGTGAAGAAAGCCATCATTTAACATTTTTTACACATAAATAATGGCTTAAAAAGCATAGAACTGTACAAAAAACCATCACATAGGAGTTTTGGGAATGGTTGCTGATCTGTTCTCTTTATCTCGACTGGATTGTCATTCTCTGGGGAAAGCGGGTTATCATTAGCATCCATTATAACAGAAGCAAATGTTAAGAACTTGATACTACCTTTTCTTTGAATCCAGAACGGATAATGTTAACCTTTTGTTTGCTACCTGGTATAATTTTTCACGGCAGGGTGAGATGTGAACAGAACAGGTATTTCCCGGGATAAAATTAAGCAATATTACAAGACGTTTTCATTTTCCCACTTTTATCGCATTCTCTTGAAATAAATTTATTATGGCTGAGATTCACATCAAAATTTAATGCCCGGCCAATATCGATCACTGAGCAGAATTTACAATAAGCACATATTATTTAGAAAACAGAAGTTATTTGATTAATAGTACAAGCGATGTACTCGCTAATTATTCCAGGATTACAGAAAGCTGAAAGGCTATTAAGCATTGTTCTTTTTCAATTATTTTTGGTTCGATGATGAAGCAGAGAGTTTCCCAATGGTATGGAGTGGAAAATATTCTCTGTTTCTTAATGCTATTAAATGACATTAAGGGGAGGATAGCACAGTGCTAGTGATGTCCGTCATCACGAGCATCGTGCTAGTTCGATTCCGCTCAGGGTCAACCAAGCCTCTCATCCCTCCGGGGTCGGAAAATTGGTACCGAACTTGTCTGAGAAATAAATTATTCTCTTCAATCCCACTGGGAACGCTCCAGTCCGGCTATCTTACGACTCTAGAGACAATTTCTCGACCAGCATTCTACGACATTCAAGATGAAATGAAAATCCACAAACGGCAAGCGAAGCCACAAGTGAAAAGCTGGAAGATTTTCATGAACAATGGATGCGAAGAAACAAATCGAATGTGAGAAGTGCTGAGATCCGCACAGTAGACGTGAAGACGGGTCGTATAAAAACAAAATGAAAACAAATAAAAAATTAAATGACATTATGGGCATCAGGAAGAGCAGTGTTTGTAGTCCCACTCGTTAAATAATTTTGTCGGCACAACTTACTCAGGGCGCCGATTCGACCCTGCTCCGAGTCCCCTAAGTTTGTCACCTTTCTGAGGTTGGAAATTGGTACCAGATTTGTCTAGAACATGCCCGCTCCCTCTAATTCATGTGGAAAACCTCAGCACGGTTGTCTCACGACTACAAGGAGAATCTACTCGATAAACAACGAAATTCGTGACGAAGACGAGAAAATTCTCAACTAGAAGCTGAACCCACAGCAAAAAAGTTCGAAGACCTTCGTGGATTATAGATGAGAAAGAACGAATGTAATGCAAGAACTGCAGTAATCCAGAAGTTGTGCCAGTTGTGATGCCGGATTACGTTATAGGGAAATAAAAAATTATACTCCCAGGACCGACTTTCTATTTGCATCAGCGTTAATCAATAATTTTCTGTTTGATGAGCAGAAGATGATGATGATACATGGTCATGATGTTCATGACTTCCTTGACGAAGAAGATCTCTTATGTTTTTTTAAATATTCTGTTTCTTTCTTCTTCATGAAGAAACCAGCAGAAATTATAGGATTTTTGCATTGTGTTTCATGAAGCAAATTTCCTATTGTTAGAATGCTTTAACACAATTTGCCCATGTTTCTGCAATGCAGCTGACTGGAAAAATGCTTGTAAAGTTTTTGTAAGTCTACGGCAGCATAACCGCAAAAAATTCGCTAGAAATCCTCACGCCTACTGCTGTGGCATAGCTTCAACTCGGTATATAATAGTTATGGTATCGCTATATGACGAATATTCCGAGGTTTGCCATAACACTTCCATCTCATTTCACACTTTTCTGCTGGAGACTAGATTGTTTTTATCTGCAGCTAATCATCATCTTATATCACCGATATAGTCAAGATACTGTCACGTTCTTGTATACATTTTGCAGGCTGTTAGTATCATTATCTTGTCAATGTTTCACACGTACACAAATATTTAATTACCAGAGTTTTTGATCCACTTTGCGGCAACCCTCAAAGGTCCCACGTTGAGTTTTTACAATAAGTGGCTTTTCGTTCAAATAACTAATAGACTTGCTGCTTCATTGACAGATTCCATGTTATAGTTAACTAACTATTATAAATAGATTTAAAGTGGGAATCTGCCATAGCATTTTCTGTTCTATAACGGCCATACTATACAAGGTCTTCTCCGAAAACAAAACCACTATGGACTAATTATTCGCTTGATGTCTGAGTCAATCGATCTTCTCCATGGAGGGATTTTAAATCGGTTAGTCGCGAGGCAACGTGGCGCGCCCAAAATGGCGGATAAGGTGTTAGTCGCGCGCAAAAGCGACCTTTTCTTCCCTGAATACGGATGGATCCCGGAAATAAATTCCCCGTTTCTCTTCGCCGATTTGGAAATACCTTCTTTGTTTACGAGGGCATATTCATGCATGCGCGTGTGTGATGTGGATGCATTCTCATTTATGCCATGGATTTTATATACGGATTTTATATTCTATATACGGATTGCATTCTATGAAACACTTTGGCTAAAAGCCTTCAACCAAATGACAAGGATGTATTAAGCAGACGGTCAAGAGTCGCGTCTTACAAATAGGCTTCTCATCTACTCCGAAAGAGACTGGAAAGATAGCCGTGTGTATAAAGGGAGAGCACCATTGGGGACACCACAAATGGTTTTCCTACCTAAACAAGATCATCGAAGTGACCTTTGGTTTTTCACAATTTTTCTTACTGAATTCGCTGCACGCTCTTTTTATGAAGACAAAGATCCTCTTCACATAAAGAATGCTGGATGAATCCCAAGCAATCATTTTTGTACCGCCTATCGTCTGTTCTCCGAAACGCGAAAAAAGCGTTCGACAGAACCAGTGACGCCATTCGCTCCCTACCCCTCTCCCTCTCCCTCTCCCATCAGCTCTTATTGATTAAATAGTAGATAGTAGAGGAAATGAGTGGTCTTGTATAACAACTCTGGTTAACTTTTGCTATTATCGGACCCAGCACTTTCTCCCATTGACCTATGAGCGTTGTCATAAGAAAAGGGAGCGGAAAAGGAAGCAAGACCATTTCGCCAAATCTGTATACTGCATTACCAGAGTGGATAATGATGTCGCTCGATTATCCCGAAAAAGGCACTCGCACTTTTGCCAAACATTCTTTTTGCTGGCGACATTGTTGACATATCGAGGAGTAGTAGTGAGGGAAAAACAAAGCCCGCAAAGCTCAATGAAGAGCGAAAAAGGATTGGATGTCTCATAAATCGAAAGAAAACCGAACAACTTCATGAAAGCTCGTAATGAGATGGTGAATTCATCGAACTGGCTCTTTCTCTGCTGTGGAAAAATCTATTTAAGGCATTGAATGAGCCTTGACAACGATGTGAGCGAAAAAATTATTCAGAACAAGGAAGGCAGCAGCCGCGTTCGAGTGTCTCAGAGAAGCCATAAGCTCCTCTAGCGAACCTAACACTCAGCTGCTGCATTCTCCACTCAGCCTTCCTACTAGAGGTGCAGCAGACTTGTGAAACGTAGGCCAACCACGTCGACCACGTACAAGATGGGAGGACACTTATGTCGATAACATAAACCACCTGTACTAACTTGTTTTAAGCCATGGGATGGAATTTGCACTAACCACAGTATTTCTACATAGGTGGATCTTTCAAGTATCCAATTACCAAAGTAAGAAGAAATATGTAAACGTCAGGTTTTCGCGAGGGCAACGGATGCCGAATCCGGACCTGAAATAATTCCACACGTGTCACAAAAAGGATTACGCATCGAGACTCTGAAAACGAATTCAACGGGAGATCACCTATCACCGTCCACCGCACTGGAAAAGAGAAGGAAATTTCAAGCGAAAATCTAAATAAGCCGATGAAAATTTGAATAACCCGATTGATTTAAAACCATTGTTGAGGAAATATATCCAGTTTTCCTAGCAAAAAACTTAAGCACATTTGTCTTACCTTCGTGAAAATTCCAATGACAAATGCTCGCTCAACACCATTGAAGGCCGTTAAAGGTACAAGCAGCATAATTTTTCATATCTCGACAGTTCTTCAATGTCTGTTTCAAGACTGGGGCGTCGAACATGGGTGCTGTAGCTCTAAAAAACTTTCTTTTACGTTATATTTGTAGGCAAAAGTATATAAAGCACCAGATTAAAGTTTCTTTCGGCAATTTAAAAAACTATTTTTAGAACTGTAGTGGTTGCTGAATCAACAATCTTAAAGACGTCACAAAACATTCTTGCGGCTTCGCAGAGAGTCAGAAAACGTTTTTGTCTTCCGTTTTCCCTCCTACCACGAGTTTGTGAAGAAAAATGTTTGACAAATTGCTAACAAAGACATTGCATAGTAAAAATCCTACTGTGTGTGTTTTCTTTTCTAAATTTTAGGGCATCTCTTTCAGATTATGGCTGGCTTTGTTTTGTTAGCAGTACATCCTTGCCCCTTGACCTGAGTATTTCTTGAGCTAACTGGAGGTCGGCCACTAAGCTTTCGAGGTCTGCATACTAGTTGCTTTTCTATCTTCGTACTTGTAAATGAAAGCCAACACCCCTTCATTAGCCTACGAATAGATCATCGTTCAAAGGTGATTTTAAGACTTGAGGAGCTTCAATGCATACTAGGCATACCTGTTGACAACATCCTTGTGCAGCGCATTGAGAAACATTGAAACGATCATCACAGCAACGATCGCACACGCCAAATAGGTCAGACAAACTAAAAATATCCCTAATTAACAGCTAAAACATTTAATAAATGCAAAGATGGGTAACCGAATTTCATCCGTTTATGAAGCATAAATTTGCGCAATCCACTATCGTTCGAATATAATCCAAGGAGGTCATCACAATACCCAATTAAAATTCGTCCAGCTTAACAACAGGAGCTGTCCGAGTTGCACTGTTTGCTACGCTTTTGTGAGTGTTAAAGTACGGATTGCGGTGTGTTCGATTCTCCATGCAACCGTGAGAAAGCCGGACTATAGCGTTCCCACTTGGATTGCAGACATCGGCTATTTCCGGAAAAGTGCCGTACCACCATCCAGACCCCGCAGGAAGGAGACGTTTGATGAGTCCAGTTCGCGAACGAACCAGCACCGTTCTCGTGATGATCGACGTCAATACCAGTGTGCTATACGCCCCCTCAAGCCCATGGATATGAATCAGAGATCAAAATCTGGAATCCATTCATTATAAATGTTTATATATCTGACCTGAGAGATAAACTCGTTGGTGAGGCCGTTCCAGGTTGTGCGCGGCTATTTCAGAGAGTTGTGAGAGATTTAATGGAAACGAGTGACCGCACCTATATTATCGCATTTTGGAGATAAATAAATGAACAGACTGCATGGTTATTTGCCTGTTTATTTACACTACCCGTTTTCCATATATACTGTGCCTATTCCAGCACTACTTGCGTAATGTACTTGGAAAAGACTAATACGGTAGCTATGAACATTCCTACGCGACGATCTACTTGGGCTGAAGCAGCGGTGGTCTGAATATATGGACTTCTTTTCTCTACTTCACTGATAAATACGTATAGGTGGACTTGCCTGCATACGCACTCTATGTTGGACAACCTAAAATCTTGCTATTAAGTGACCAGAAAGTGTATAGAAAGCGGATTTGCTTCTTTTGAAGCATTTTGGACCCAAGTCCTCATGGGTGCCATACGTGCTACACATAGGTATCCCAGATTCTATGTTAATAGCATAGCAAGGTGGCATCCCGCCGAAAAAGAGCTTCACACGCTTTTGAAACGAGTGGACCCCATTGAGTAGCCAAGGGATGACAGAAACTTGTAAAACCTTTGCTAAAACACAAGGTACACCTAGTGGTAGACGAGGTTATCTATGACAATATGAAACTCAATAACTTTAAGATCACTTATCGATTTAACAATCCACGTCGTCTACACCAAAGCAACATATTCTTTGAAAAATGCACAAAATCAAAAGACCTTACGTTTCATACACTTCGTCGATGGGGTCCGGTACTTTCATTGCAGCTGTCATGATATAAGACGAGAGCAAGTTACCAAAAACTTGACCGCTGTGCACTATCATGAAAAAAGTACCCGAAGAATCTGAAATTCTTCGAACTTGTTGTTGAACACATGCCACCAAGAATTTCAGGTCATTGGTTGCTTATTTGCTTATCATAGTTTGCCAATCTGCCATATATATATATATATATATATATATATATATATATATATATATATATATATGGTATATTGAAACGTCACTCCAATATAAATATATATATATATATATATATATATAAAAAAGCTTTTGGCGTTTATCAATCCCTGAAGGATTCGATATGCATTGGACTTCATTAAGCATCGTTTGGAGGTGATTGAATGCATATCTGGCCTTTACTATGACTCGCGGTGGCCTAATGATGTATAGAAGTAGTGCTGCTATCTTTGCAGACAAGTCTTGTACAAATTTGCCAACCCTCGATTCCACGTGTGTGTTGCAGTGCGCCTCCAACCACCACCACGCGCGCCATTATATATATATATATATATATATATATATATATATATATAATAGTGACTTGTAGATTTAGCATATATACATATATCTATATATGTATATATACCTGCTTGAATACTTTGACGTCCCCAGTTTGTGAGAGGCTCAGCATAATCACCATTTTTTTCGGAGTTTTGCTTTAGCCATTGTGGTTCCTTGTGTGGAGTCCCGGAGTCTGCCCTTCCAAAGTCTGCCTCAATTCGTCGCCACCAGAGGCACTCGTCGCTCTTGTGGATCAGAAAAGATTCGCCCCAATGCGACCAGTTTGGTAGCATAACAGTGACGGATCCTGGTACTGGTTTACTCTTAAATGGGCTTTCTGATGGAAACGCCAGACTCCTTCCCAACTTGGGAGACCCTAGCAGGGTCTGTAAAAGGTGATGCCGGGGTTAATCTCCCGCTGTATATCGCAGCCCGACACCCAGGAACACCTTCCAGCCACGATGAGGTGCTAAACCGTTGGTAGGCCATATGTACATATATTATATGTGTATATATATATATATATATATATATATATATGCATATATTAGAGTGACGTTTTCAACAAAACATGTTGCAATGTATGTTAAATCGCTTTTCCCTTGAATTATTAACTCTGGTCGTATCGAGATGGCATAAGAATAAATTCACTGTTAGTCCCAGACATTTATTTCTGAGACATTTATTTCAGAGTCTGTATGAAGGTGAAGCCGGGGTGAGCCTGTATCTGTTAATGCTTTTAGCAAATTTGTTTATGTCACTGTGGTACAATTTAGAATTACTCTCCCATTATTGCGAGTCCAATATCACAAGCTGGATAGTTTAAAAATCAAGCGACGACGAGTTTAGTTGAATGCACAGTCGCAGAATGGCTTGCAGTGGGTTGAAATGAGACCATGTGTTTTCGGTTGCCCCGACGGATGAAACTGAACCATCGACCATGTGGGCTAAAGTGGAACCGCATCAGAGAGCAATTATTTGCATGCTGAGCCTAAGTTGCTAAAAAATTTTAAGAAGTGCACCACGGTTTTCCGTAGCCTTAAAAAACCAGATATAATCTATGCCTCCTGAACGGGTTTTCAAAAGACTATCGACCGCCGTGATAAAGGGAGATTTGGTGGATGGTTTGCGAATATCCCATTCTTTCTCTGCATGCCAAGCAAAGAACAAGTGCAACGATATCTCAGAAATGGCTTAGAATTAGAGCGTTATTGAAGATATTGTGCCAATGTACATCAATATACCAAATTACACATCTCTATAGATTACAAGAGGTAAAGTGAAGCTTCGTCATATCACGCATTTGTACCTACCGTACGATCACCGTGTTGGGACTCTCAATATTGAGATGGGCGTATCTAATGCCCATCTGTGTAATATAGACGCATTTTGCTCCCCCACAAGCAGGATCCTGAAAAGAAAAAAAAGTAGAACAGTCTTACTGGATGCGCGACAGAATGGCAATGCTCTGAGTCTAACCTGCTACGCCGGCCAGAACAGAAGCGGGAATTAACGAGGAATAGCTAAAGAAAATAGTAGATTATTTCATCATTTGATTTGCTTTATCATTCCTTTGACGAATGTTACTAAAAATTACAAGTATGATACATGATAAAAGGGTAAAAGGGTAGAACTATAGAACTAGAAAGATCGGCTTCGATCAATCCCTAAGGAATGCGCCATGCATTCGACTTACTTACGGTGGCCTACCAATCTATCGATTTAGTGTTGCTATCATCCCAGACAAGTCTGTTACCAATTTGCGACCCCGAGGGATGGGAAGCTTGCCGAGCTTCGTACGTGGAATCGAACTCATGTGTATTTGCAGAACTCTTTCTATTGAACAACACGCCTCTCTATATGATATATAGTACAACGAAAAATCACTTTCATGGTTCCAGAAAATGACCTGTCTTAGCCTTTATTGAACGATAGCAAGAAAAGTAACACCATAGTGCCATGTAACTGCCTTTCTATATCAAGCATTTTAAAATGTATGCTCACCTTGGTCGGATGTTGACTGCCATGTAGAACACATATATGCCCATGGCAGTGATTAATGTGAGTTTACAACCGAATCGATCGATCATGTAGGTTGGCACGAACAGCAAAGATACAGCTAAGGACATGTAGAGTACACTGAAACACGATGAGCGACAACGGCTACGCACCCAGAGCACACGAGTGTTTGGGACCCTAGCGAGCTTGAGGCAATAGTTCACGTTCGCGTCGCTAGCTTTTTGTTAACTCATCTCCGTGAAAGGAAATCGGATTTTGCTTTTCTAAACAGACTTGGACGGCTCGGCTAACACATCTTTAGTAATGCTATACGATAAGCGCAAGGTCCTAGTCTGAGCAAGCACTGCATCAATCAAGTTTCACATTTCTGTGGGATCGAGTAAACTTCTACCAGGCTTTCATGAGGAGCTGAGATCGGCAAAATTTGGTGACTGCTGTGGGGGAAAACCTGAGGAAGCTCTGGCACGGCCATCCCAGGATTCAAGGAATAATCGACTCCACCAGAATTCAATGGCATTCACAGAAAACCGCCAAAATCCTCAAGCAACAGCCGGACCAAATGTGCTACCGAAGAGCTTAGTGTAATATTGGCGAGAGGAAACAAATCGAGTGCAACAAGTGCTGAGATTCGCACAACTTGTGGTATCGAGTCATATCATGAACAAGCAAATTGGTGGGTAGTAGAACGATGGGCGTATCTTGCACAGGACAGCCTGATACTAGACCAATAAGGTTGAGAAGATGAAGAACTTCGAAGAACTCCACACAGTGAAAACTTCAGCAACTTTCTCAACAGGAGAACATATCGTTGTATTCTATCCTCTTGCAGAAATTTGCAACGCACACTCTTCACGGTGCTTTTTTTTAGAAATAATGTTCACCCCAGAACATTAAGTTTTAAAGAATCCTAGTTTAAATAATGGGACTACATTTTTGTACTTTTGCAGCTATTTTAAGGAGGAAATCTTACCAGGAACAACATACGGTATAAATTTAATATTTAGAAAAATTTTTAAACTCCTCCTAAATTTAGCGTGGCTTCTGTATAGGACGACGGTTAATTTCGTGTACCCTGTGAACCTAGGCAACTCGTCCGTCATCTCTCATATGCGTGTAATGATCGATGCTGATTTTTCGATAGTAGACGATAGTTCTTGGATAACTTGAGGACATTGAGTGTGAAAAAAGGGTAGGAAAACATGAAGTGTTCACAGAACAGATTTTGTCTACTACTCTAAGGGTGTTACACATGCTATCGTATTAAATGGAATCAAAAACTAATGGTTCCTCAATGTTGGTGATAACGTTGAAGCTAGAAATGTCGAGGACAGCGTGGAAGCTCTTGTACCATTCCTTCAAAGTCTGAAAAATATGACTTGAAGAAACAGAGCGAGGATGTTGCTGATTAGGGCAGTGTTGGGTACTCTAACAAAGTATTGCCTCATAACCCATAGATCTTTAATGACAATGAATCTGTTATGGCTCCACAATCCTTGCTTCAATGGTTTTCGATGTTAAGAGTTGATAAATTTCTGTTATTCATCGCAGACATTTAGGAGTGATTGCAAAGGAGAATAACAGATATATATTACAGAATGCTGTTCTGTGGAATGCGGCAAAGTGTTGACAAGATGTGAACATTCACTAGTCTCACACTCAAAATGAGATTTACTAGTTGATGGATTATTGCGTTTACACCCACGATCTTACCCGCCAAAGTTTTGCATTCTACGTTTTGAGTAAAGATTTATAAGCCCATTGGATAACCTCCATCTTGCCAATAGCACAGTGGATTACTGACGATGCAGATCTTATACGATTAGATCAACAAAATTAACCGATATGATAATCCTTATCTTTCTCAAATGTTTAGCTCAAAACCTTGTGTTTGTTGAGCAACCCAAAAATCTACTGATTATTCATACGGAAGTTAAGAAAAATCGTTCTAGAAAAGCGTTACTTGATACATAAGCGGCGCGTCCTCACTGGTTGTGCCGGCCCCAGCATATTCTCCAATTTTCGGAGTTCTGCTAGTTTAGCCATC
Source organism: Angiostrongylus vasorum (assembly GCA_018806985.1). Classification (NCBI taxonomy): domain Eukaryota; kingdom Metazoa; phylum Nematoda; class Chromadorea; order Rhabditida; family Metastrongylidae; genus Angiostrongylus; species Angiostrongylus vasorum. Next base: position 739,616 of record JADANN010000148.1, on the reverse strand, counting down.
GTGTTTCCCCGGATTCCTGAGGTTAGCCTGACCTAGTCTGCCCCAGGTCGTCACCACCACAAGCAGTCGCTGCCTTTGTGGATCAGAGGGAGATTTACCACTATGCGACTAGTTTGATACCAGTACGCTGGTCGATCCTGGTATTGGTTTACTCTTAGTTGAGCTTCCTAATGGAAACACCAGACTCCTTCTCAGCTTGGGGAGACCCTGCCGGGGCGATGAGGCGATGAATCACCTCCCCGCTCCTTCCTGTGCGTCGCAGCCCGACACCCAGGAACACCTCCCAGCCACGATGAGGCGGCATTTGGGAGGTTACAAAAAGCATTGCCAATAGGAAATGCGACGGAATAGACAATCTCCCTTTATTGAAAAATCCTTTGGATCCTTTGGATATGGTGCCACCTCCAGTTAGAACAAACCACTTAACAAGCACAAAGACGGTGTTAAGTTATTAAAATGATGATCAAGAGGCGGCTACACTTGCAGAATTTTGGTATGCAAGGAAGGTGACCCCTCCATTACAGGAGGTGAAGCACATTATGAGGCTTGTGCACGATTTGCTGTATAAAGGATAAAATCTGCATGCTGATAATTGGTACAAAAGGCTTTCTTTTGCTGAACCACTATCGCATAAAAGATCTATTTTACTGGCAGTTGTAGACAAAATAGGAAAGAGCTTTTTGAAGAAGTTGTCTACTGAAAGGCGAAGAGAGGACTCTGGTTAGCATCAGCGAATGGGAGCGGGATTTGCGGTGGTAATCTAAGAAGGAATAGGTGTCCACACTTATAACGAAGCGTTTTGTCCAAATCATCGAGGCCGTAGGTTATTATTATTATTACTATTACTATTGGAAGCTACAGACAGTGGAACATTCCGTCAACCCAAATAGGGCAAAATCTATAGTGATCCCATGTGGAAAATCCCACTGAATGACCTCAAGACGAGCGTTTACTTGCATTTGCCTGGCAGCGGTATTGTTCCACATCGTTGACTACTCATTTCGTTGAATAAAGCGGTACCATTGAGCCGAGAACATCGAAAGAATGGTTACCAGGTGATAGTAGGGCATCACGGTTGCAAATACACTTCAAATCATGCTCGCGATAAGGATGTTACGTAAGATGACGCCTTTGTAGGAAACATTTGATTCTCTGCTGAGAATACAAGTTGCAGAAGTTTGTTCAGAAAAGAAAATTTCAAACGAGGTATTGTGTGTGTGTAAGAACTGCTACGTGAAGATTGTTAATTCTACGCAAGAGCTGCCAGGTGTATGTATCTATCAAATAGAAAGAGTAAATTGAAAAAATCTTTGTTGTGCAAGACGCTTAAGACATCAGTAAAATGCTGTGGTAGAAAACCATGGTAATTACTTCTGAAGGCAAACTTTGTTGAAGTACACTCATGAATGAGCACTTTGCGAACACCTAGCCACTAAGAAGAAGTCTCCTCAATGATTTATTCTTTAACATAGCGAAAAGCTTTCCCAGAGTGTTAAATAACAGTGCTCTAGCGGAGGAATTTCTGTGCGATTTTCTCCGAAAACGGTTCCGGTGACTCTTACTCTCCTCAACAGCGTTTATCTCTCGCCGTGGAATGAACTCGTCCGAGAAGGAGTTTTTTTTGCAACTTATTAAATGTGGAGTGCAGTTTTCCATGATCCGCTATTGATATAACATCTTTATCGGACAAGCTATCGATTGGAGACTTTTTTTGTCGAAATAAATCTCTGCAAATGCAGTGCACCGTTCGCAATGCGTTTCGTTTACCTCTTTTGCACGCATGCATTGTGCACAATGCATATTGGTCTGAACTTGTATATCCAATGCAGAGTAAATTACTTATTTAAAGATGGTAGAGTGGAATAGCTTGTAGAGGGTGGAAACTTTTGCTTATGATAGAAATAAGTTTTAAAATTGTATAGTGCTCTAAAAAAAAGTTTCATCGTAATACTTACGCTAAACTGTCCGCTCTAGCTCATGGTTAACAGATGTTTGCAGATTTGAAAGACCGTTAAACGCCGAGAATAGAAATAGAAATGCCACCGATATGATGAGAAGATTGGCCTAAATGTCGACGGTATATTTAGAAAGCAGTTAATGGGATAATTTTCCATCTGTATGAAGTCCTATCATGAAGCTTACGAAACCACCTAGACATATTTCTTGGAAAAGCTACTTAAAAAACAAGATCTAATCATTAATAGGCACTAAAGCAAATCTTTCAGCGAGCTCATTCTTTGTTGCTTGGTTTACAAAAGGCTCATTGATTTGATAACACCTCAGCTTTTTGAATTACTCAAAGCACACAAAACGATTCTGAGAAAAACCATCGGTTTTAACCAAATACTTAATCCTCAATAGAAGCGAGCTTGCTTATATCTCTGTAATACGTGCCTGCTCTAATATGGGACAGCATTCGGATGTAGTGGCAAGGTTGGGGAAGTGTAGTGGAGAAGAGAAGATTTGCGAGCTTTTGTTACAAGAATAAACAAACCTTGATCTTCTGAATCACCTTGCCGACCTTCAATTTCTCGCTGCCACTTAGCTGTTCACGTTTCTTCTTTCGAATTATTTTTGCCAAAAAATCATAGCTGAACATAAACCTCTCAATCTTAAATAGTTATACATGTGGAAGAAATAGCCGGTACTATACTTAGTGCCTAGGATTTTCTTCTACTAAAGCGAAACAAGGTGTGAGAAAGTTTCAGAAAACAGCAATTTTAGCCTCCAATTTCCCTTTAATTTGTTTCCTCTTACAAATTTTTAAGGCAGGTTACTATGTGAAATACAACCGTAATGATGCTGAGTTATTTGCAACACTTCGGACCACAGGTGGCTGCGGTGGGAAACGAACGCGTTATTTCCTATCCGGGGGCTAACGCTTTCACTACCACACCATGCAGGTCCTTCGGCAATAGCAACTTTGCTCACGCCATAACGAAATGAAAAAATCCACAAGGATCTAAGAATGACAATGCAATTAAGTTTTATGATTGGCCTTCTTATAATTTTCCGCTTTTTCCTATACATCGTCGTGGCAGTATGACGACGTTTTTGAAATAGTACGGTACTTTCCACGAGAATCTTACCGAGTCTTGGCCTATTGAATCTTAATCTTATCGAATATGAAGGTTACAACATATTGAGCACATTTGATTTGATCTGATTTCTAAATTCCGGTAACTTCAATGGTGGCAGAAATGTTGGCGATTTCATAGTGTAACGATTAAATATGGGTTCTTAGATGAAGACTGACTTGTATAGATATCCGACATCTTCTGGACCATCATCGTGGTCCATGCTGCTCATGATGTGCTGCATGCTGACGAGATGCTGACTTCGTGCGATTCTACGACGGCTGCCGTGAACTGGGCAAAACGGGTCGTATTCTGGCAGACGAGCAACCTGAATTGAGGAATGGTGTTGAGAAACTGAGCTCATAGTTCGTTTCTTCTTAAAAATAAAAATTAAAAAATAAAAAACAAAAGTTACCACGCCTTGTCGGATTGGAAGGTTTTATGAAGGTAATTTTGCAACATAAAGAGCGTTTCCATTCACTTAAGAAGAATTTCAGTGACCGTTTACTATGAATTGCTAACAAGAGTTGCCTTGAGCTTGAAAGTCTGTCACTAATTTGGGCGGACCGCTTGAACTTTTAGTTTTGAAACTTTGACATCCCAACTGACAGATTTTTGTGCTTTATGGGTTTATGTAAATTGTAATAAGACTAAGAACGAGCAAACTTCGAAAGTGAAAATCTGCTTGTTAAAGCTGAATGAATGTGAAATTCAACCATAAGGATGTCGTATTACGAGCACAATCAAAAACTCCCACGTCCGACTTTCTGTTAACCTCGGCATTGATTGAATAATTCTTTTCTGCTTCTGTTTAGCAAACACGAGGTGTTATTTTATTTCTTTATTTACGTACAAGCTGACGTTTCGGCGGATTTCGCCTTCCTCAGAGCCTGGAAAGGTTAAGTTGACTGAGATCTACACGGTCAAACGCCTCCATAACCAAACAAGGAAAATGCTGAACCAAAATTTCAACCACGTTGAACACAGAGCCTTTGCACACTCACCGCTTTCTATGAGTCTTTCCACTATGTATTTCACGTGGAGACCAACCGCACAGAGTTCACATGGAATCGTAATGTACCCATCTCATCAGAATAACAGGCTTATATACTGCTCAATAACTTTGGCTCAGCATTTTCCCTGTTTGGTTATGGAGGCGTTTGGCCGTGCAGACCGCAGTCAACTTGACCTTTCCAGGCTCTGAGGGAGGCGAAATCCGCCGAAACGTCAGCTTGTACGTAAATAAAGAAATAAAATAACACCTCGTGTTTGCTAAACAGAAGCAGAAAAGAACAATCAAAAACGTCGGTAGGTCTTCAAGTTCGTGATTACCTCTCCCAAGGCTACACATTTATCCAGCAAACCAACAAAGGCTCTTGGTTTGCCTTTCTATCAGTCATTTTTTTGCTGTACTGGTGCTATCAGCAACAAGCTGTCAGCAGTAATGATATGAGAAGCACAAATGGGCGTTGGATCCGGTTACCAAGGAAAAAAAAACCCAATGGTTCCGATACCAGCGGAGTTGATTCTAGATGTGTTCAGACATCAGAAATTTCTACTTGGCTTTGGAATTTCTCTTCTCATTACTTTAAAATGAAAACTAACATATTTCACCACTTCAGCTATCATTTTGAAGAAAGATTTCCTATTGCAATGCAGTTGATATCATTTTACCCTCAATTGAGCTCATGTATATCAAATATTAGTTTGTTGGCAAATTAAAGCATGATTTTTAACTTCAATTTTCTTTTGCATGTTTTAGTAATAGACGCCATCAAACGCTGTCGTCCCGTTCAACGTTGTGCGACCCGAGCAGGCGAGAGTAAATCTTCCATTCCTCCCTGTCGCGTAAGAATAGCCCTGTGATTTCTGCTCGCTCTAGGGGCTCGATGAGCATCATACCTTTTTTCTAGACTTTTTCGTGGAAAACATTGACCATTGGGTCATTGGTTTTCCTGCTGTGGGTTTGACATCCTGGGGAATTCAGGCACTAACGTCCTATGTCCATCAGTTTTCGTTCATGCGCTTTATGTTGTCCCGTCCACCTTACCTTCGATAGTTTGGGGGTATAGAACGACTTTTTTGATTTTTACTTGTTGACACGGATCGGAGCTGTTGACCCCCGGAAAGGATGATAGCGTGTTCGTTCCCCACCGCACACACCAGCGGTCCGGAGTTTTGCAAATATCTCAGCAACGTTGTGGTTGTATTTCGCTTAATACCCTGCCGTAAAAATTCTACTAGGCAGAAAAATAAAATGAAAACATTATCTATACTATTAGGGAAGATCTAGCATACAAATGAACGTCATTTTTTTAAAAAACTGCTCACAGCTTTATTAAGTGTGGAGACCACTGGCGTGTTGTCCGCATGGGATGACGAGTGACACCTATCCAGGTCAAAAAACCAGACCGAAATAAGTCGCCACGCCAAGTGTTGCAGTGAAGCATTCGGCTTTCCGGTTCATCTGTGGACCTTTGAAACTTATCTAAAATGCCTCAAGAATTTCGTGCGTTGATGTTCTTGATTCCTGCATTACAACAGTCACTTCAAAATAATCTCCATTGTTCTTTTGAGCACCATGAACACCTAGAGGCAAATTTTAAGTGCGGCTTCTGCTTCGTAGCCATTCGGAATGACTATTTTTCGCGTCAAATTCAGCGATTCCTTCCTTTCCTATTCTCCTGTGAAAACATTTTTAGCAGTTCGGTGCATGTTTTTGATGGGTGCTTTTCCATGTGCAAAGGATGAGAGGAGAGGTAGTGAACTAGTATATTTTTACTGGTTGGTTTTCGATACCAGTTTGTTAATTAGCCACATCTTGAAGGCTTTATTTCGGTGTTTAAGAATGGGAGCTGGTTCTCGGTTGATTTCTCTAGAGTAAATCTTGTATACTCCGACTGTCCGTTTATGTATTTAAAGCAGTCGCCCATTTGTTCTTCTGTGAAACAGACGGTGAAGAATCTTCTATGTATCGACAGTAGAATAAGGGTCGACAGTCGAGAACTGGAGCTTCCACCTTACCCTTAAAAAGCCATGGCAAGGCTTTTTGCTAATCGCTGTCCAATGAGCAAGCGTCTAATTTGTTTGAAAATATCTTCCAGACCACCTCAAGTTTTAACAAGTAACACATTTCTTGAAGTAAATCTTACTATCGACTTTCTATTGATTGATCAAATAATTCTCGATATTCTTGTTGAGCAAACACGAAGTGCTACTTTATTCTTTATTCCTGTAAAGTGATGTTCCGCCAGTATCGCCTTCTGCAGAGCCAACTAGTCTCATCCAATGATGATCATCCAAGCACGAAACAAAAAGTTTTCCCCTCACCGCACACTTCTTGTTTTTGGCGAACATTTCGTTCTGCTTGCTCTCTAAGTGAAGCCTGAAGTAGTTCCATTTCGATGCCTCGTACTTGTTCGCAATCTGGTAGAAGAATGAAGTGTTTGCCAGGATGAACAAGTGTGCGATGAAAGAGCACTTTTGTGCTTTGCATTTGAAGAATCACTTTAAGACGAGAATATTTGGAGGATCACCTTTAGACGGAGACGCTTAGCTCTGAAGAAAGCGATACTGCCTAAACGCCAGCTTTACCGGAATAAGGGAATAAAGTAACGGTTCGTGTTTGCTGAACAAAAAATATCGAGAACTAAGACACTGTTTTAAGAGAGTCATTAGTTGTCGAATGGGCAAGCCATACATATTTACTTTTTTCATTTTCTACGAGTAGCTTGAGAATGGTCGGCATTAAGGAGCCATTTGAGACAGTAGTACAAAATGAAATAACGTTGAATGACTCCATTACATATGCGCTGCTTAGTTACGCGGACCATGATTGATGTAGGAATAATTTGGTATTAGGTAAAGGTAAATGAGTTGGTGTGAATTATAGCAACTGGATTAGGGTGAGGTTTAGCAACCATTTTATTGCGTCCTTTAGCCCATCTATGAAACTGATGATAGGTCTCTGCTTAGATGACGACTGTTCAGTGGGTGCAAAATTATCATTAGAAGTTAGCTTGTGTCTTATTAAGCAAGTACAATTCAGGACCAGCTGAATCGTTGTTCTTTGGCCGAGAAATAACTGAAAGTTCTAAACCAGTTGCCGTTGCCGCACTTACCCCCTTTTTATTAAATTTCTGTATTGATTTCTATACTGCTTTTCAGAGGGTGCTGGGTAGAGAGGAAGATCATGGAGATGTTTTTCTTTTACTTTAACGTCTAGCTGAGAAGCAATAACGACAAATTCACTGGGGAAAAATACGTTAAAGTAAAAATGAATGAAATAAAATCGTTAAAATAAAGTGACGTTTAATTACATGTTAGTTCTTCGTCAGTAATATAGATATTTCACGAACTTATAAGGATATTGTTACATTAAATACGCCTAAGTTCTGAAAGAGGTAAAAGCCGCCGAAACGTCAGCCATCAAACAACAACCTATAACGAGAACAACAACTTATACCAACCTTCCATCGGCTCAACAAGGATAGTTCGATAAACGTATTATATATATATATATATATATATATATATATATATATCCTTTACGAAACACTACTTGCTCACTAGACTGTCTTTCATCCACTGCTCTGTCAATCCTGGACAGGATGATCCTGAAGCTTATAGACGGTAGATAGCACGCATATTGGGCGGTATTTGCCGATATCGTGGAGGTCACTCTTTTCAATAAACAACACAATCTTGCTTGTCTTCCATTGAATGGGAAGCTTGAGAACTGACAGGTAATGTGTGAAGACCGAAGCCAGTGAAATGATGAGGACTGCTGAAAGGTTCTCCTAGTGTTTAGATGTTATCTAGTCCAGACTTGACATTGTTCTATTTTCAACCAACGAAATAGCCTGTCGAATTTCAGAATGGACAACTGCTGGGATGATATATCAATCCTTCCTCATTTTGTATGACGGCAGGAGAACGTGGCTTTTGAAGAGATCGCAGTAATAGTCGTGAATGATTATCTCCATTGCCCATTTGTAAGCTGCAACTGTTCTGCCTCAGCGTCGGAGTGCAACGGTTTTGCAAATGGCACAGCTTAGGTGGGCTTTTCAAACGCTTTTTCCCAGCCTCTGCAGCTTCCACCATAGCTGCTGCTCTTCTCTCTTTATGATCACCTTTTATCGCCTATCCTCATTGTTTTGCAAGTTTGGACGTGAGATGGCAGATGCCTGCGCTCATGCGATTCCGGGCTGTCGCATCAGAACGAGTGTTTCTGGAGACAGACCCCTCTCGGTGACTTTTTAAACCTTCAGCTTTCATAGCCCATGAAGACACTGAACAAACCGATCTATTTCTGTCGACAAGCGATACCTTCCCAACAGTGGGCTAAAGAACTTAATAAGTGTCTGTTCATGGTGAATTGGGTCTTTGTTTTTTGAACTAAGCAGCTTTTTCTACTTTCCACGAAAAATGAAATCTTGCACGAAAGAGGAAATGGTCTGATCAATTGTCGAACTATGGGAAAACAGCGGTATTGATTAGGCCAATCTCCCGATTTAATATGATGTGGTCTAGTTCGTCATGGTACTCTCAAATGAGAGACTCTCACGTCCAGCTCTCCACGGTGGGGGCTTCTGGAATTGCGAATTACTATTCTCATGTAGCTGTATGGTCTTCTCTGTAGAACTTCTCCAAGTCCATATAGAATGCTTTGACTTCGCCTTCGTTATAGCTTGATGTCGGTTCGTAAACGACGAATATTGTCGTTACCGGTGTTGATCCACATTTCTGCAACCACAAACGCCCGATTCGGGTTGTTGGTTGTTCGAATGGTTGGATGTTCTTGCTCAAACTCGAGTTGAAGGGAAACTGCGAAGCCGACAGTTGCATTTTCCAAGTAATATTTCTTGTAGAGCTTTGAATTGGTGACGTCTTGTCGCCTCAGCCAGTCTGATGACGTCGCACCTTCATCGTTCCTGTCTGCATCACCAAGTCTTCCAGGGCTCAGATGCAAATGTGCGTGCATTGTAGGTGCAGATCGTCATTGTGGTCTTTACGACATAGGGATCCTAGAATGGCTCTGAGATTTTATCCCCATCGTCCTACTCGTTTTACACAACTCTACTGTATTGTGGGCCCCCCTCGGCGTCAGAGCAATGGAGCCCACTTATTTCACTGCTTTTAGCATCTATGCCCACGAATTGTTTGCTGAGCTCTGGACATGGGAGCTGGATATGTTACGGTGGCTTGCCAGGCTTTCCCAGAGTGGACATGGAGCATATTTGTTGGAGGCGACTCCTAACCGCCTCCCGTACACTTCTCTGTCATGATTGCAAGCTTTTTGGCCGAATTGACTCGTGAGAATACAATCCGCATGAACTAAAACGCACCCACACACGCGTGAATGAATACGCCTCGTAAATACAGAAAGTATGTGCCATATCGGCGCAGAGAAACAAGGAGTCCACCCCTGGATCCATGTGCATCTCAGGGAAGCAAACCTCGCTTTTGGTCTGCGATTGACCCCTATGCGCTACCTGCCTGGGACGTGCCACGTAGCCTCGCAACTAGCCGGCAGGAGCCGCCTCTATGAGGAGATTCGTCGATCAAATTCTGCACTCTACATAACTTTAAAAAGCTTATTTCATGAACTTTCACACTGAAAATGAATTCCAATATGGACTATATTTGTAACGAGTTTTTAAAAGTTAGAATTTCAGACTCCGGCATAGTAATTTCGAAAAATCTACTACTGCGAATTCGAACTGGTAATGCGAATTGCTCAAGACAAAAGGTATGGAGCCAAAAAAGCGTTAGCGAATGCGAGATGCAACGTCGGTTACAGGAATCTGGTCTTAGCGAATTCGGCCTTGAAGGTGAGGCAAGGAGTGGAAACCTCTCCATCGTTGACGACGATAAATTGTAGGCTTTTCGGCTCAAATATATAAGCAGTAGTTCGAAAACACTTGAAAAGACTCAGTATAAGCATCTCAAGTGATTCGAAGCATCTAAAAATATTGGAAAGTTGAAAGGTCGGAGAAGCTTGACATATGGTTGCCGCGTGAATTAAATTTCAATCCAGAAATCGTCGTGTTGATGTATTATCTACGCTTCTTCTGAGCAACCAGAACGATCCTCTTCTTCACCGTATTGTGAATTGCGGAGTCATATGGATTCTGTACAGCAACAGACGACGATAGGCTCAATGGCTGTCTTTGATGAAGTTCCGCAGCGCTTCCCAAAGCCGAAATTGCATCAAAAGCATTTGATGCTGATTGTTCTGTGTTCCATCCCTAGTTTGATTGATCACAGTTTTCTGCATTTGGAAAAAAGCAATTACGGCGACGATTTACGTCCAGCAAGTCGGTGAACTGTACCAGAAATTTAAACGGCTGAGCCCCGTATTGGCCTACATAGAGGTACTAATCTTGCTCTACGATAACGCTTCTGCACACGTAGCGCCAGTGAACGTGAAAAGATTGTACGAAATGGGCTAGGAAAGTCTGCCTCATCCACCATGTTTGCCAGGCTTCTCGCACACCGACTGCAACTTTTTCATTCATTTCGGGAACTTCCTGCATGTGGAGTGCTTCAAAAAATCAAACCAAGGCCGACATGTCCATCGACTTTTTCGTTTCCATGGCTTTAGAGTTTCATGTAAATAGAATTTACAAGCTTGCCTTTCATTGGCAAAAAATGTGTAGATCCTAACATTCTTTATTTCCGTTAATAAAATTTTAATTCCACCTAAGAGATGTCACTTTAAAAATTTGTATTAGAATGTCCAGTGATTTCCGAACAATTAATAGGTCAAAATATTAAAAAAATTCAATGAAGCCTCGTATACCCGACTGGGAAAATCCTATAAAAGAGAGAATTCCCACAAACTCTGATATCACCACTTCACTACTTCAAGAAAAAATCTCACAAACCTCTGAAGCTGCTTCATCTTCGAGCTGATCGTACGAGGCTCCTCGAAATAAGTACGCGCTAAATACCTGCTACTCTGCTAATTGCAACGGATATTTTGAAATACACAACCTATGCATATGACAAGATCTTAAGGAATTTTTAAAAACAACAACCATTTTTCCGGCTTTGTCTCCGAACTTTGGACCATTGATTTCCCAAGATCACGAAAAGAAAACGGCTTTGGCTCTTGGAAAAACTCTCGAGGTCTGGAAAACTGAAGCTTAGATGTATTGCGAAATAAACAGTCCAGCAATAGTTTTCTCTATATAGGTGTTTGAATTTTTTAGAATTAATGTTCTGCCCCCAGTCCTTATCCATGAAGCGTGCACGGTTTTTTTTAGATTTATTTGGCGAGTTTGTGGTATGTTTGCGGTTTACGTTTACGAAACCTTGGAGCAGCCATGTTCCTCCTGCCTGTCTCAGCGATTGGTTGGCTTCAAAAAGTGAGACAAGAGACAAGAGTGGTAGGAAAAGTTGTTAAAACAATTAAACCACACGTTTACTTCTACATAATAGTTCGCATTGATAGACGGTCGGTTAGCCAGTGCTTTCGGGAAGCAAGGAAAATTCCTTAGCTGATATTTAAAAAAGCAAACACTATAGTGTCCAGACAACGTTGGTGTCCGCGTTCCACCAGACAGGAGAGAATAACTCTCACGAACCTCACACAGAATTCCATCAAGGGCACTGTTTCCACTTCACGCTCTTTATAAAGAAGCAACGCATTGTCCTTTTTCTTAGGCAGAGCGCCGAATTTTTTGCAACACATGGATCGATGCCTTTCGTATGGTTTCGAGAGCGGGAGATCTGAAGTGGAATTTGCAATAAACAAAACAAAACATGTTCCTACGAATCATTTTTTTCCTACCATTTTCGGCGCGTTTTTTTAAAGCAGTTTCAAAACGCTCGTCTTTTCTTCATTAAGTCACTTGGTTACATTGATGAAACGAACATCTTCCAGATCTTTGTGCTTTTAGAGCGGCTTTTACTTCACCTAGTACAAACTGGGGATTTAAAAGCAACTCAGACTTTTCAGAAGTCTTCACATTCCCCCTTACTTGCTCCGCCTCATTCGATCGGCTCGTTGTCGTTCAGCCTCTTCAGCGATTTTCTCCTTATCCAGGCCGAGTGCTTGCAGCTCAGCATCGTGGATTTTGACCAACTGCAAGTAAAGAACTTCTTATTGAAATTACGCGATTTTCACAAAATTTTGCAGTTTTAAAATGCAAACTTTGTGTTTTACTCCTGAAAGATGGAAAACCTTTGAGATTGAAGAATAATTGGTGAGAAGTAGGTTTGTGCTTGTAATCAGGAAATTATAGAAGGTGCTGTATAAAAAAGTATTTGAAACGTCACTGAAATCTGAGTCTTAATTCCAAAATGTCTTATGCGAAAATAGTGATGCATTTTCTGGGTCATTTCAATGAAAATATTTCGACTCCAGATTATTAATCCACCTGTGAATCACTTTGAGCTGAGCGCGGCACTGTAGAGCTCTCCGGGTGGCTCGCCAAACATATCCCAAACGTTATAATCACACATATTTTTTGCGGCAAATAGTACCTGAAGAATAAAAACTTCTATGAATCATACAGCACATTGGAATCGATTATAAATTTTAATATTTATCACAGGAATTATACATGCATATTTTAGGGCGGATAGCGCAGTGGTAGTGATACTGCTTATCACGAACACGGCGCTGATTTAATCGCGCACTAGGATTACAAAACCTCCCAATAATCCGATTTCGGGGAAATTGCTAAGAGATTTGGTTGGCTGAGCATACTCTCTCTAAGCCATGTGCAAAACCCGGCTACCCCAGGATGAAATTCAAACAGCAACCGACCCTGGGCATAAAAAAGGTCGACGACATTCTTAGATTGTTGATGCGGGAGAACGGCATAGAGGCAAAAATTTCTGGGATCCGCACAATAAGTGCAAGAACGGGACATTTAAAGTGGATAATAATGAAATAATAATTGACATCACAGAACATCCAACACTTAACGAAACCTGGGAGGAAACCGATTTTAGAGGGAGTTTTCCTGCAATTCAGCGAAAAGAATGATGTGTCAAATTGTATACGTTGTGAAATCTCAGTGAGGTAACCTTCTATGATATTTATGATGTTTAAACCTTGTTTTCTTCCTATTCTTTTTTTTACATATTGTGTGAAATACAACCATGAAGATGCTGAGATGTGTGCAAACTTGAAACCTCAGTTATGCTTTGAACTCGCGATTACCTATTCCGGAGTAACACGTAGCCAGCCATGAAAAAAGATTAGGCATCGAATAAAGGCTAAGACATTGTGATTTCGACAGCAACATCAGCTTAAATGGGTTAAATGGCTTAACTGGGTTCAGTGCCAATTAGTGCTTCTCAGATCGTTTCGGTTGATAGACGATTGCTGATGGGACCTTTAGGGCAAAAGAAAATACTGGCGGAGAGAAAGGCAATACAAGGGCTTCGCTTGGTGTGGTGGATAGCATGTGAGCGTTGGGAGGGAGAGCAGGGGGGTTCGAAGCTCATGTGGGATCCCGACTTTTGCACACATCTCAGCATTCTTATCCTTCTACATTTCTGCTGTGACTAACTCGCGCTGAATGTTCTGGAAAAAAGCTTTTTGAGTCAGCTTATGGGATGTTCCAGAGCATTTGATCAACTGTACAGAGATCCTCATTACGACGCAGTCTAAGAAAAACGTTAACACCTTTAGAAGTCTAGTAATGCCAACATATTTAAGTAGGATGCTACACTCATCTTATGGTCTATGATAAGCGTAGACAAGATTTATTTTTAAAAAAAGTAGCTTCAGGAGAAATTTTAGAGTGACAATGGAAGATTACACAATCTCCTCACGACTATTTCAAAAAAAAATGCAAGTGTATGGATTGACTACGCGACTGGTCTCAGCGGAATGACTAGATCGAGGGAAAAACTCTAGCAAAAAAAGCTTGGAAATATAGCCAATTATCTGAGATATAACAATGGACTGAAGTGGTATGATGGAAAGTGATAAAACTTCGTACTGCTATCGTTATGAATCGCAATACAGATCATTGACCAGTGTTGGGCCACTCGAGGAACAGCTGCAGCCGCTGGACGCAAAGCGAGAAATGGTGTAAAGTGTCAGCGAAACCGCAGATATTTCGATTAGCATTGAAGCATCCACGTTTTCAAGACCGAAAACTTATGTTCAAATCACTAGGGACAAATGTGTAACGAAGTGGTTACTGGTGCCTTTCAAAACACATGAGGTCGGTGGTTGTCGAAGGCAAATGCAGATGGTTACCGACTATCTGCTCTGGGTAAATTGCTGCCAGACTTGCACAGAAGGTTATAAGCAATGATCTAATCCATTGATAGACTCTTACATGGTATTAGCTAGGCCGAGTATGAAATAATTAACCATTTCCCTGCTTAGAGTCGGATGCATGGCAAATCCATGAGAATTCCGGGGAATTGATCAATGTCAAACGTTTCCATTTTTTATCCTTCTAGCCGCTCATTAACCCTTTCTTTTTTTTCTGCAGAGTCAATGAAGAGGTAAGAAATTTCGATCGTTAGACATCAAATCTTTACCATTATGCAAGCGAATTTTGTTAGCCGCGTGGTTTATTCTTTTCGTGCGTCCCGTATACGTGTTATTACTGGATAATGAGAGTGCATTACTATTGCAAACTCATCTTATTCCTCACACCAGACCATTCAATTCGATGGACCGCAGTCGTTCGTTGCCATATCGAGTTGAACCTTCCTCAGTGGAGCAGTGCTGGAGTGAGGCAACCGCATCCGGAAACGCTCTTTTACACAGGCCAGTCGTTGTTGATATGATTGTCCGGTTATAATAAACTTTTTTTCTGGACAACGCATCCTGAAGAAGTCGGTGTCATTGTCAGCTAGCACGAGGCGTATCTATCCTTTTCGTCAAAGCCACTCTGTAACGTTGCCGCAAGTCATTCATTTTCGTGCTGTGTAGATGACCGAGTGTTTGGTGGTAGTTGACTCACTGCTACCGAATCCTCCAGACCAACTTTTTTCTAGGGATCGTTTTATAGCTATGCTTACTATGTTATGGCAAAGAGCAGAATAAATGAAGCCCTAATCTATTAGACAACTCGTTTGAGATTGTGGATCTTCTTCGAGACCTGTTCTGAGCAGCTAACGCTCTGTAGCCATTGGCAGTTGCTATTTGCCGCACCAAACTCATGCACTGGTGATTGTTCGAGATGTGTTTCTCATAAGCGCCATTCTTGTAGTGAAGAGTTAGAACAAAAACAATGAAAGAGCATGTTCTTGTTCCTCAGCTTTCGCTGCAGGTTTGTGAAACTGCCACTTCTGGATAGGTTAGTAGGAATGTCTTTCGCATATTTAATTGTGCAGAATACAACCTCCTCCGACCAAAACCCCTACACTTAATACACCAGTGTTCGACAAGGCACTGTTCGACAAAAGTGTAGGAAGAGTTCTTTATGCCGAAATAAACAATCGAAAAGTCTATGATCACCATAGAGGTTACACAGGCCACAATGCCCTTGATTTATAACTCCTAGAAAATCACGTCATCATATTTGTGATGGATACTGTATCAATCAATAGCCATTATGAAAATACTGTCTTAGCAGTAGTTGTTCACCAGATCCTCTGCTGACGCAGGTCGGATGACTGCTTTCATTCGCGAACATTGAAAACTGGTCTTTTATCTATACTGCATTTAATTAATCTATACACAATTTCTTGTTGTTTTGCTACTCATTGACTGACAGTGTTGGCTAAATTCTCCCTCCTGCTAATGCACAGCAAATTATTATAGACATACAACAGGTAATGCACTGGAACGGATTCCTGTCTTTCCTGATGTTTATGTTACTTTATAGAGCTTGTTTGCAAGACTTTTGTATTCGATCGATAGCTTGTTCAACAGAGACGTTTTGTCCGACGCGGTCTAAAAGAGGTTGTCTTCTATAGTTAATATTTTGTTTAAAAAACCTTTTTCACGCACGGTGTGAACATGAAAATTTGAGCATGGTCTCATCTGGCTGCAATATAAAATTAAGTAGCAAAGCTACAGTATAGAAAACACCGTATGGGGTTGGAATAGAATTTTATGATAAGTAAAGGAGTTTTCAATCAACGAGTCATCGTGTGCTCAACAAAAAGATTTGCGATTTTAGCCATACCATCGCTGTAATTTGCCTTCTTTGTAGTGGACAAATCCTTAGAAGGTGGGCAGATTACGAACGGATTACAAGCGGGTTTATTTCGTCTGTTGATCGTTCACTTTCTGGTCGGCTATTTGTTGTTGTGTAGATTTTAGTGGGCAGTTTGAATGTGGACTCCTATAGAGAACTAACTGAGCAGGTTTTTAACGCATATTTCTGATGAGTTGTGCTTAAGTGGTTGGTTCCTGCTTTGCTTGTTACTTTTTTTCTTTCTGATGTAATTGTAATTTTTGCAGTAGATGATGCGTTTCTTCTTCAATTATTACGCAAATGATTACAACTTCAATGATGCTGAGATATTTGCAAAACTCCGACCGCAGGTGTCTGCGGTGGGGAACGAGCGCGCTGCTACCCTTTCCGGGGGGCTAACGCGTTCACCACCACACCATGCCGATACTTCTTTTCGATTGTGTCTCAGCTAGTTCTGTCGAACAGCAATCAACCGTCATCGGGATTGATCTGGAGAGCCTAAATCAGCAATGAATCCAGTTAAGCTTAGGCTGTAGTTATGATCACAATTTTAACTTATTATTTCCTGTCTACTCTTTTTAATAGGGGCGCGTGTGGCGTAGTGGATGGAGGCGCCACGGCGACACACACTTGGAAACGATCCGCGCGTCCATGGCCCTCCAAGCCTTTCATCCCTACGGGCTCGGCAAATTGGTACCAGACTCGTCTGGGAGGATGGCAGAACTGACTCGATACATCGAAAGGCCATTCACGAGTCATTGTATAAGCCAGATATGCAGTCAATCACCTCCAGCGATATTTAATGAAGTCGAATGCATGGCTCATGCCTCAGCGATTAATGAACGCCGAGATCATTATCTTTTTATACTTTTACTCTTTTTTAATGGCACTGTATATTGCGAAATATTAATAACTTAATAAGTTGTAATTGTGATTATAACTACAGCCTCAGCGTAATGCCTTCATTGCCTATTCGGGCTCTCCTGATCAATCCCGCTGATGGGTGACTGCTGATGGCAATGATCGATAGAACTAGCTGAGAGATCACCTGTATCACTTGTAGTCCCGTTGATCGTCGAGGGACTCGAGCGGGCGCCAGTAAATCTTCCATTTTTCCCTGTCGCGTGCAAGAGTATCCCAGTGGGTTCTGCTCGCTCTAGGGACTCGTCGAGCATCATATCTTTCTTCTAGGCTCTTCCCAAAGAACTCTGACCATCGGGTCGGTGGTCTTCCTGCAGTGCGTTTAACATCCCGAGGAATCCAGTCACTAACGGCTCTTGTCCATCGGTTGTCATTCATACGCATTACATGTCCGGCCCACCTTATCTTCGACTGTTTAGCTGTTTGGCGTACAGAAAGGCATCTTTGAGCTGAGACACAGGCGAAAAGAAGTATCCGCATGGTGTGGTGGTGAACGCATTAGCCCGGAAAGGGTAATGGCGCGTTCGTTCGCCACCGCAGACACCTGCGGTCCGGAGTTTTGCAAATATCTCAGAATGATTGAAGTTGTATTTCGCAATATACCTTGCCACTAAAAAATAGTAGGCGGTAAATAATGGCTGAAATTAAAGGATTACACTTCATAAATGTCCGGAACTTTTCCAAAATTTCAAGCAACCTTGTGCGAGAATTTTTGAAAGTGCATTTTCTCTAGGAATAATCTCGGAATTAAGAATCCTTAACGAGATAAACCGGTCTGTTGACTCTTGGATGTTGTTTTACAAAATTTTTTTATTTGCCACCTATTCTCGAAGTATTTTCAAAACCATTTCAAGTATTTTCATTGTAACAGGCTCAGCTCATTTGTGTTGAATAATTTCGACAGCATGGAGTAGGCTAAAATGCAAGATCATTTTATTGCTTTATTCTTTGAAAACTCGTATAATTGACAGCAGGCTGTAGACAGTAAGGTCTTAATTGAAGTTGATGATTTATCGAGAACACGAGGTAAAATTTATTTTGAGTAACGGCGAGTTCCTCTGCTGACCCTGTCACTGGGCGAACCATCAATAAGCGAATTGCTCGAGATGTCGTCATACTTCAAACCACTTTGAACACTTTTTCGCCATTGAGTACTGATTTCCAGAAGTTCTCTGCACTTTTGCTCCTTTAAGGGAGCTAGGAGGCTGGGTGGCAAGCACTAAGAAGTTCCCTTCCAAAATTTGTCTCTTCTAGGATTATTGCTGTTCTAGGGATTGTTAGTGAAGAGATTTCATCCAGAATGTGTTTTAAAATGAAATTTACTGCAATATATGCAGCTACGTGTAGCCGTAGGGACGCGCAGTGGTCGGAGGCGTCCTGTCATGCAAATGGGATCGATCACCGCCTTTAGGTCCAGTATACCCTCCATCTCTCCGGCTGGGCAAATTGATACCAGACTTGCCTGGGAGCACATCAGCACTGAGCCAGCGCATCGGTAAGCCACGGCGAGTTATCGTAAAGGCAAGATATGCATTCAATCACTTCCGACGATGCCTGATATGCTTAATGAATTCGAAGGCATGGCGCATCCATCAGGACATGATCAACTCCAGGAGCTTTATCCTATTATATCAAGCTACTTTTTTCTGAGATCGACTCAGGATAAGGCCACCTGTACTTACTCTTCTGGAAAAGTGAGTCTTACAGAAGATATTTTCACATCTTCGTTCTCTATTCAGAGATTAGTTGACACATTGGCAGTTAGCACTGTAGAACAACGATGATGCTATCTGATTTACAAAGACTTCTTGCTTTCTTCGGTTTTTTTTCCTTTTTCTCTTGCTTCAGTGAAAAATCTACAGTTGTCTAGTCATCAGTGACCTCGCGCTTTGATTCCTGAATAGATGTGAATTCAGAAGCAGCTGGTCCTCATTGTTGTTTAACCTCGCAGATAGTATCAGTTGAAATTTCCCATTTTTTACTACTTTGGTATTGATGAATGATCACCACCATTGCTCAGCCAACTCAATGAATGTACTTCGAAAAAAAGACAAAAAGAGTCTTTAAAAAATCTAGTTTTTGAATCTTTTTACAACAGAAGCAAAAACATCTGTCTTGGATGGGTTAATATCATGCAAAGGATGTAATGCACAAATTTCATGGTTATTCTAAGATTAAGTGCAAACGAGGTCCATCAGTGGTTATTGGTATCAGAAACATGTTTGAAATGAGTAGTTGTCCTACTTCTTGCGGCCATTGTTATCTCAGATCTCAAAAAGTTTATTTCACACTTATGCGACAACGTGACCTCTACAGAAGTCATAAGTAAGGAGGCATGGCGGCCGATATGACTTCTATAAAGGCCGTCCTCTTTCCGCTAGGAACCAATGGAATCCGTGTTTGTGCTCCTCAAATAGCGACCGAAACAAATGTTTCGAGAATTCACTGTAATTTTCTTGTTTTTTCTTATAATTTCTTCTGAATTAGTTGAAAATTTAGGAACTTCATAGGTTTCTATAGGATACCGTGCTCTGCTGCCTTGATGGAACATAACACTTCCCTTCATGTTCTGCTATTTTTTGAATTTATTGGGAATCAAGGTTCTGAATAAAACGGTAGAGGAGCTTAAATTTTTGATATTTATCATGCAAGGGCGGTCTTGGCGCAGTGTTCGGAGGCGCCCTGCAACACACACGTGGAATCGATCCCCACGCGCATGGCTCAAAAAGCCTTCCTTCCCTCCGGGGTCGAAAAATTGGCACCAGACTTATGTGGAAGGATAACAGCACCGGCTCGATACATCAGTTGGCCACCGCGAGTCATTGTAAAGGCCAGATATGCATTAAATCACCTCAAAGGTGCTTAATGAATTCGAATGCATGGCGCATCCCTCAGGGGATTGATCAACCCCGAGAGCTCTAGCTTTTATCATGCAAGCAGGCTTGGAACGAAGAAAGACAATGTAGACATTTGAGAATATCATTACATCCTAGTGGCCGGGATTCCGCTTCCTCATTTTTCTTTTGTGGTTGTAATATGAGCTTCGACACGAAAAAGAAACCCGGAAGAAAAAACGTTTCGTGGTTCCAAAATATCAGCACTTTGTCACTGTAGAATATGAAGAATTCAGTTCAAGTTAATGAATCCACCTTTTGAGCATGAACACGTAATGATAACGTTCTGTTGACGCGAATTTGGCACGGAAAAGTGCTTGAGCGCTCTTTGTCTATCCTTACTCAGGACACCATCAGTTATTGTATTACATAATACGTTTGGCGTTCAGTTCACAATGCGATTAAGACACGGATGGTTTTTGATTGCATAAACGAAGCGCAAAACTGGCTTTACAAAGACGATCCGTCTTGTTTTCATCCAGTTCACACGTTAGCCATTTGACAGGGTTTTTGTGCTGGTCTTTCCGCCAGCTGTCATTCTTTTTTACTTCGATATCGTTTAATTTACAATAAAAGTAGGTCACCGTTAAGCGTATTTAATCGAGGGATGAATTTGAGTGAGAAAAAATGCTTTAGTTCACCCACTTTCCATTTATATTTTAATCTTCTGAGTTAAAACCAAATTAAGGAGAACATCAGCAAGTAGACCATATCAGATCTACTTTTAAAGTGTTGTTTAAATTGTACTCAAAGACGTGAAATTCAATTTTTATCTGTAAAGGAAGGCGCCAAATTCCAAAAATTGTGACGCCGTCGTCATGAAGTGCCTTCGAAAATCCAAATCACGATAGGCTGGGTCATACCTATCACAACTACTTACTTGGACGCTTGGACGGCATGTGCTCACTAGTTGTGCCGTCGCCAGTATAATCTCCATTTTTTCCGAAGCTTTCTGGCTTAGCCATTGTGGTTCCCTGGGATCCGGAGGTCAGCCTGCCCCAGGTCATCATCACCGTAGGCAGTCGTAGTCCTTGTGGACCAGGAGATTTGCCTCCATGCAACTAGTTTTGTACCAGAACGGCGGTTGATCCTGGTATTGTTTTACTCTTAACTAGGCTTCCTAATGAAAAAGCCGAACTCCTCAGCTTGGGAGACCCTGCTTGGGGCTATGAATCCCCCCGCTGTACATTGCAGTCCGACATCCAGGAACACCTCCCACCCACTATGTGGCGGTAAACCGTTGGGAGGATCACAGCAACCGTTGACCGCTGTCACAAAAATCTCATGGAATAGATGATACACAAATGAGGCAGAAAATAACACTCACGCCGTCGCACTACTGCTTTGTTTCAACTTTGTTTCAAGACCTAACAAGGAAGGAAAACACCGGTGCTGAATTTTCTGGGAGTTTTCACACTTTTATGAACTCCACATCCTGCGCAGTTTTCGATAAGATTTTCGATTTACTACGCTGCAGTATGTTTGTTGTGCACTCCAACTTTGTTTGTACATGGTGGTTTTTCTTTGCCTTTCGCAGACTTGCAAAAATATCCCGTTTGGTCCGTCTCATTAACCTTCTTTGAGGGGTGTAAAGCTTAATTTCATAGATACAGGTAGACTACAGTAGACCTGTATTAATCACATCAAACGAACATTAAACAAAGAACAAGACACGCATGGCAGCATTTTCGAAAGTAGCCATCTAGGGTACCTAGGGCATCATCAAGTTTGCACATAGGTATGTTCAACGCTGATCTTGAGCGACTGTGTCCTTGTCCTGGGATGCATGTGAATTCAAGAGATGCCCTAGTTACCATATATTGCCTAGACTCCATATATTAACTGCTAGCATCTATGTGAATTGAATCTTGCATCCTAGTTCAGGCAACAGCAACTAAACTGGCAGCTGGGTAGGTGGAACGTTGTTCGTGGATCAGTTGCTGCAATGATTCCTCTAAAAAACGTGAATATGAGCTATCTCATGCAAGAACTCAGATGCCTTATATCTCATGAACCGGGCAGAACCCTGTCTGACGCACAAACATGTGAGCAAATGGAACGGTGCCACTCAAATAGTTTGATAATTAGGACAAAAGCGTGGGGTATAAAGTGAAACAATCGTATCGAGCATCTAAGATTGCATTAAACCAGTAAATTCGTGAACAGCATCAATGTTTGGTTTTTAGCTTAGTGTGATGACTTATTACCTAATGAGTGAAATAATAAGCAGTGACTTCCTTTGCAGTTTTTTCCATCTCATTCAAAAACGTGCTCTTCAGAGCTCTTTCAAGACGAGTTCATCGCGCCAGCACACCTCAACTTGGGTCAAATTTATCAGTCATATTATGCGTTGTGATGCTTGCTTGAGAATGGGGACAAAAACCTAAATTTCCCAGTGACTCTTTGATTTTTAAGTAGCTTGCAAGCCAGATTTAACGAGTTTTACCAAACATCATCAGAATTCATCATTGCGGATTAACAGAACTTGAGCACATTCAAAATGTCTTGAATGTCAGATCGTCAGCTGAGTACATTTCATTCTTCTCGTGCTCTATGCACTGAATACAGGTATAAAGTTGCTTTCAAGTTAAGAAACGGGAATAATTTTTTTGCAGTTATTGAGGAAGACGGGAGAGCTTCACTGAGTATTAACTTTGGGGCTTCTCAAAAACCTCTAAATAAAAATTCATCATTGCAGTTCAGCGAAATCGTGGAACAGCACGAGGGATATAACTAATCGCTAAACATTTATTGGATTGTGGAGACAACAATGGAAACCGCATATGGCCCAATTTCAAGTAGAATACCGCTCGAAAAAAAAATTTAAAAAACATCTAATATCTCATAACGAGTAGTCAAAAATACACCACCTATGAGTAGAAACGTAAACACTGGAGGAAAATCTTCCTCTTGCACCAGCGCCGATTATCATTTCTTCTCAATTTCAATGCCTTTAGAATTGAAAAAAAAAGTTGGAAACCGTAAAACGTAAGCCACTTTCCGAAGCATCGTACATGCTATGAACAGGCTATAGGTATTCCATAAGGTATTACACTACCAGAAAGACGTTATTGCAAGTAAGACACATGGTTTAAAGAAAGAAGCTCGAAGCAGATGACAAAATTCATGAGGAAAGTTGCTTTGATAACAAGTGTATGAATGAATCAAAAGACAGAAAACAACTCAGCAACATTGTGTCTGGATACGACAGTCTGGTGCAACGGAATCTTCAGTATTAAAGGGCAATGAAGAATATTTTTTTGCGACTGAAATTTAAAGAAGAAAAAAAGAAAAAACTTTAAAAAAGAAGTTCAAAGATCACTCCTTTTGCTTTTTTGAAAGTCCACTTTCGCCTACGATTTTTCATAAAACTGAGCGGGGAAACAAGATCTGAGGAAGGGCGGAATGTCTCTGTGCCCTGTCTTTCATGTCGCGCACGACTTTGCTCTAATCTTGTCGAAACCAATCAGTCAACAGTGTAATATCTCCTTATAAGCTTTGCCGTCTTTGGATGGCATTCGCCTGCTTTTTTTTGACTGTGATACCTACTTCTAGATAACCCGTGATTTTCACAGTTGTAGGCTTTAATTTCATGTTGGAAACCCTTAATAGCTGAAGAGATTCTTCTTTGCTTCCTCATCGTTTTTGTGCGACTTTTGATGACAATAACTGCTTTGCTCTTTGTTGCTGACAACTCCGCTACGTTCTTGGCCTTCGAAGCCTCTTATCATCTCCAATATTTATGTGGTTAGAATCGCCGACATCTCGTTTTCTTTTTAAATTTTACTTACTTTAATCTTCAATGCTAAGTACAGTCGTCGTAAGTTGAATTTTGGCCAAATGGTATCCTTTGCTCTAAATGAACTTCATGTTGTCCGCTTTTCATTTCTGCAACTTCTTTTCGCTTCGCTTTCGCAAAGATTTCATTTTAAATGGCTCAAGGTTTTGTTAGCCAAGAGAAAGCGGGAATTTCTACAGTTATTGCTCAGCGAATAAAGTCATTTTCTATTAAGGAAAAATTAGCCAAAATTACTCACCATTTTATGGGAACGGCTGGTCGGTCTGCGAATAGTGGAGTTCGTGAAATGAGGGATATGTTATCTGCTTTGCTTTTCGTAGCTCACGCCCCAACCTTTCACTCAAGTATGACGGGGAGTATTTGCTTGAGGTATAAAGAGTTCTACTCCTTCAGCCATTCGCTACCAGCTCATGCTGCAATTCTACTGAATGCTTCTATAGCTTAATAATTCATACCATTACACCATCCTCAGGGCACGTGTGGCGCAGTGGATGGAGGCGCCACTGCGACACACAAGTGGAATCGATTCCCGCG
This sequence comes from Angiostrongylus vasorum, assembly GCA_018806985.1. Taxonomy (NCBI): domain Eukaryota; kingdom Metazoa; phylum Nematoda; class Chromadorea; order Rhabditida; family Metastrongylidae; genus Angiostrongylus; species Angiostrongylus vasorum. Next base: position 715,264 of record JADANN010000148.1, on the reverse strand, counting down.
CCCATAGCCCACCAAGCCCTCATCCTTTCGGGGTCGGCAAATTGGTACCAGACTTGTCTGAGAGGATAGCAGCACTGGCTCGATACATCGGTGGGCCATCGCGAGTCATTGTAGAAGCCAAATATGCATTCAATGACCACAAACGATACTTGATGAAGTCGAGTGCATAGCGCATCCTTTAGGGATTTATCAACGCCGAGAGCTTTATCCTTTCCTTTTATTACGCCGTCCTGAATTATTAAGCTGACATGAGTTTGATAGAAAGACTTATTCGGCCAATATTTGGGCATCTTCGTCTTCTTCAAAGCTGATGATCCGAGTCGATTGTCCACAGTCGTTTGTCTTATTATTTCCTCCGGTCTTAATAATATTCGAGAAATTTTCGTATTTTTTGAACAAGAAATGGTAAAGACCTGTAGAGTAATTCGACAAATATCGTCAATGGGTATAAGTAGATTTCAATGCTGCACGCACTTTACACTTCAGTAGTTTCCGAGGGTTCAAGGTAGGGAATTAGGAGACCAATGAATAGTGGCGTAGAATGCCTTCCTTCTTTGAATTAGTAATGAACCGGATACCGCAACCGGTGGGGGGTCATAGCCTATTTCCTTTTGCGTATAACCCTTCCTAATCTTATGCTGTATTAAAACAAGAGTGGATGGTTCTTGTTAGTCTGTTGTTGCCGTATTTTATTTCTTTTTATGTGAGTTCATATCTGCTAAATTTCTCCGACTTGAACTCTATGGGGATGAGCATGAAACACCCAAATAAAAGACATATTTATGGCACAAATAGGCTTAATTTTTGCGAGATCGATTTTTTTTCCCTACCTTAGCCTTAATCAGCCCGAAGTGTTTTCCTTATAAGAAGGAACAATGTTGCTAGTAGAACATTTGTTCCACAATTCCTATCCTTTTGGCTGATCTTTCCTTCTTCACAGCGTGGTGAAAGGTCAAATTGATACAAAGTCTGTCCAGCCGAGTCCATCCACAATCCTGTCCAAAAAAAGACTCGGCCTCTAATTTTTAATCGCATATAGAACAGCGTCTTCAAAACGCACATCTTCTTCACTGCGTGTCTTTCAAGCAGTAAGACAGATGAGACGCCCTAGAGGCGCCGTGAGGGAGAAATGGCCATTCTCAAAACAAAAAATTGGTCTGAACTATAGAATGTGGTCACACATGACTAAACAGTATTAATCTCCGTCGTTTCTCCTTGAGTTCCTAGAATTTATCGAGAATGCTAATTGTGCGTCCTAACGTTTTACATTCCAGATGGTAACCTCTGTTGCAAAAATCTTTTCAGTTATGTCTTTGTGTCCTATATGTTCGCAGTAGACTATTTTCCTCAACTTAAGTTTACCATCTAGGTGCTTTTTTCATGCTGACCCAAATTCGCCTACACATTTCTCCGAGGTTCGTCTCCACACATTTTATATAAAGTCAGGTATACGACATCCGAGCTTATAGAACACGTCTTTGCCGTTCAGGCAAATATTGCAGTTTTTCCTGCGCATAGACGGTCGTACAAACAGTTGCGAACTAATTGGCGCTGAAGAGAGTTTGACGAGGTTCAATAACTGACACCAATTTCTCCAAACCAGTCCTCTTCATGCATCACTTCAGTGGTGTGCCTACGTTTTTTGGAAATGAAGGGCAGGTTAAGCCTAGATTCCTGCTTTTCATTCTTACCATACGAGTGAACCTTGGTTTCCAGTTCTTCGCCAGATTCACAGTGTACTTGGCTAAGTAGATCGTGTATCAACATGGCAATCATTAGGCTCTGAAATCCAAGTCGTCCGCAATGATAACAATTGTGCATCCTCGTTCCTGCTTATGAAGAAAACAAGCTTATGGCTAGCTTCTCGCTTTGTCTATTACTGTTTCCCTATGTTTATGTAATTTTCTGCTTAATTTTCCATAGTTTTTTCTGTGCAGAGAGTTTGGTTATTGGCTACTCCTCTACAGCAAGGACACCAAGCTGGTTTAAAAAAAGGAGTATCCATCTTGTCGTTATGAAGTTGGAAAGAAAAATGTTACGGTGCTTTTCGTTGCTCTCACCGTTTGATATTTCAGAACTTATTTCTTGTTCGATTACTCCTTACGTAATGCTCTTTTGTTACATTCATAATGATATCTAAGGGAGGAGTAGCAAAGTGGTATTGGTGGCGATCGTCGCGAGCTGAGTGCTGGTTCGATCCAGCTCGGGACTGACCATGCCGCTCACTACCTCCATGGTTGGGAAATTGGTGCCGGTCTTGTCCAACAAAAATTCTAGCCCGGCTATCTCACGACTCCAGGAAGAATCGACTCGACCAAAAATTCTATGACATTCGAGGTGAAATGGAAATCCTCAAGCAGCAGCCTAAGCCACATGTGTAAAGTTGGAAGACCTTAGTGGATTACGGCTGCGAGGAAACTAAATCTAATATGAAAAGTGCTGGTATCCGCACAGTAAATCTGAAGGACTGGTCATATAAAACAAAATAAAAAAATGAATGAGAGTAGCTTTCCTGAGAATTCAATTTTGAACACGAAACAACAGTTGCAATTGCAAATGGCACTAAAGCATAAACGTCTTGGTGCATAGTATTGAAGGAGAGTAGCCGTGTCATGAATGATTCAGAAGAAATCTCTTTTACGATCAACTCTGAGTAATCTTTACACCGGGATTTGAACAAATCGTTTTGCAATCCGTAAAGATCTTTTGAAATTTCTTTAAACCCAATGAAATAGGAACACTTGGTAAACTTAGTATGAATGGTTAGCATATTTCCCACAGAAACCACAAATTCATCGTGCTGAAAATTTCATTTTGCTTTAAACGTGACATTTTTTATTCCTAGTGTTCAGAGAAGGGTAATGAGGCTAAATAATATGTAAAGCTTAAACTCGAATACTTGGCTTGAACTTCAACGGCCCGTCCTCACTGGTTGTGCAGGCCCCAGCATAATCTCCATTTTTCGGAGATTTGCTTATTAGGCCATTGTGGTTCCCTGGAATACCGAGATCAGTTTGGCCAAAGTCTATCCCAGATCTTCGTCACACAGGCAGTCGCAGCCCTTGTCAGATCATAGGGAGATTTGCCACCACGCGACTTTGGTACCAGGACGGTGGTGGACCCTTGTATTGGTTTGCACTCAACTAGGCTTCCCGATGGAAACGCCGTTGTCCTTCTCAGCTAGGAGATCCTGCAGGGAGGTCGAATCCCCCCGCTGTACATCGCCGTCCGACACCTAGGAACACCCCCAGCCACGATGAGGCGGTAAACCGTTGGGAGGAAAATACTTGAATAAACAAAGCAAAGTGTTTTCGATAAAGATTTTTGTTTAAGACTTGGTCGCTGTTATAATTTTAGAACGAACTGGTCGGCTATTACGCACCTATCCATCCGAATAATTGGTTCTGGTTCCATGAGTACCTTTTTCTTTTCAGAACAATGTGGGTGGTGCTGCTCGCATTCATCGGTATTGGCATCGTGACTGCTCAGTATACCTCTCAGACATACCCAGATCCTCGCGTTGATCCAATCACTTGTCGTCTACCGCTGAGTAGTCATATCTGTGACCCATCATCGATTTTGAGCGATGAAGAGCGCTTGAGACTGGTACAGCGATTGAATCAGGTGAGCAAAACTGTTGTTGCTACATCTCTTAAGTTCTAAGGAAATATGTTTTAACTTTTATGTTCTGCTTATATTTTCTTCTCCTGGGAGGGTACGATATGATCCACAACATAGGATTTTTGAAGTACAAGCAAAACTCAGAAACCTTTGAAGTACAAGCAAAACTCGGAACCTCAGATCGGTTTCAAACTCACAATTACACTTTTCGAAGGCTGACGTGCTATCCAACACACTAACTGAGACTCTTACTTTGCCTTTCAGCCATGTTTTTTACTCGGACGCTATGAAGAACAGTTGCACCGCTTTTGTACTACAAATAAACTGAAATGCCCTTCCAACGGTTTGCCGCCTCATCGTGGTTAGGAGGTGTTCCTGGGTGTCCGATTGCGATTTACAGCAGGGGATCCTGCGACAGGATCTTCAAGCTGAGAAGGGAGTCCGGCTTTTCCATCAGGAGCGGCTAAGAGTAAACCAATACCAGGAGCCACCACTGCCCTGGTATCAAACTAGTCACATTATGGCAAGTCTCCCTCTGATCCACAAGGGCTGCGAGTGTTTGTGGTGGTGACGACCTTGGGCAGACTTTGGCCATGCTGACCTTGGGACTCCAGGGAAACACAATGGTTAAACCAGCAAAACTGCTGAAAGTAGAGAATATGCTGAGGCCTTCATAACAGGTGAGGGGTGGTCCGTCCAAGTAACCAAGTATCCAAGTAATAAACCAAAGGGACCCCAATGGTGTGGTGGTGAACGCGTTAGCTCCCAGGAAGGGTAGTAGCATGTTCGTTCCCACCGCAGACACATGCGGTCCAGAGTTTTACAAATATCTCAGCAGCGTTGTAGTTCTATCACACGTAATACCCTGCCGTGAAAAATTGTAATAGGCGGTAAAATAAAGGTTAACATTGAAGTTGGTTATTTGCTGCGCGACCGTTTTGTGGGACAGTCAAGATGAAGATTTTACCACTGTATTTGAGTTTCCGTGACTTCATTTCGAGCTATTTTCTCTTGTTTTGTTGTGCGATTTTACACTACGGTATTCCACAATGTGGACGACTAGCTGAAGCGGAAATCCAGTAGGCAAAATTAGTTCACCAACCTTTCTATGAAATTATTCGAAACTTTTCCGCAAATTAAATTGTTTTTTTGCAGTTTCGAACAATGACAGCCGGCATCCGAAACACATCACCAGCGTGCACAATGCAACCTGATAGGAGCCTCGATGTAAAGTTGCAACCTATTACTATTTTCAAGAAAATCCATTGTTCTTAGGGGCCATTTTATCTTCATAGGCTGAAAAAATATTCCGGCCGTAAAGTAGACTTATTACGACATTCGTAGTCTTTCGATTCACTATGAACTTCTACTAGAGCTTGTCGCTTAAGGTGAATCAACATTCATTCAGATTTAAACACTTTACAATTTATATGCCTTAGTTGCACCATTACCTGGAACCTTAGCGAGAGGTTAGGAATAAACAAAATGTATTGAACCGCCAATTATTTCAGATCTTTGTCATCGTTATCGATAAAATCGGCAGCATTCCTGGTGCTGCAGTGGACATCGAGAAGTTTACCAACAATCTTAAGAGACGATTCCAGAACTATCAGGTAAAGCGAGGGTCGGGTTTCATGCGGTCAGGAATTGAGTGATATTTAAGTGTTTCAGATCTAAATCTGTTATTTTTCTTCTAAAAATTTGACTATTGGTACTCGAATATCGAATTCTAGGCAAAGTTCACGACAAGAACATAACGAACTTGTTTGTTAGATGACAGACCACACTGCGTAGTAGATCTTCTAGATCCACCTTTTTCGCCACACCCGCGCCCACAAAAACACAAGCACATACATATACATACATATATATATATATATATATATATATACACATTCACATCGCTTATTGTTGGATAATCGTTGTGTTACGGTTGATGGATTTCTTTACTCCTCAAGGGGGATCTCAATTAAGAGTAGAGTGGAAAAAATAGGCATTGAGTAGTTGATCGGCTGGCCCACAAAAGTCTCAGTATCTCAGTGATTTCATAGAGTAACTAAGAACATGGTGTTGCATTTTCAATGAGTATTGGTCACTATTAAGTGGTGGTTTATCCTCTGTTCATTGTAGGATGTCTCCGCATGTGATACAACTGTGCTCATCGTCAACTCTAAGCAGGATCGTCAGGTAATTCCTCAGAGCACTTTCTCTCTTAGCATCTGTCACATCTTGGTAATATTTTGTTAAAAGTCAGTTATTCAAATTGAAGCATAGACTAGCTGTTTTTGTTTAAGAACTACTCATGCAAAATGCTTCTAAGATAAGTGTTCGTCCCATGGAAAATTTAGTTGGAAAACAAAGGAGAAACAAAGGTAAAACAAAGTAGCTCAGGTTTTCACCGTTGCTGGTCGAGACACTCGCATTCCTAAGGATACGTTAAGCAACGCTTTCAGAAAGGAATATTGGTGAGGTAGTTAGTGTATTTTAAAACAACCTGATTGAATTTGGGTGATTCTCTCCCACAAATGCTGTGCACTGAGCGTTATTTCAACTCAATTTCGAACTGAGTAGACTTTTGCTTGGATTTTCATGAAGTCCGTGACTAAACGTATTTACTTGCGTAATACCATAGTAGTTCGGCACCTAGAAGCACGCCCTTGCTTATGTGGTACAGTAGATCTTTAAGGAGAAACCAATAGCAACCCATAAGGATCTCCAGAATACTTTCACCGGTATAGCAAAAAAATTTTTTTGATCTTTTGTGGCTATGTTCTTATATGATGCTGGTCTCATTCTTTCTTGTTTGTTGAATCCTCCGCTTTTCGCCAATTTTTCAAGCCTAGATGTTTTTTCTCAACTCTCATTGAACAAAGGCGGATGTGTACATGTGCATTTCAGGTTATTTCAAAGCCGGGAACTATGCAATGGGTCTTGAGGGAATGGTTGAGCTCATAGTGGCAACCTACTCGAATGCGCACATAATGCAGATTCCAAGGGCCGACAACCAGAAGTGGGATTTTGCTGATTTTTTTAACGGCTATCTTGACGGCATGTTTACTTCAAGTCATAATTTTTTTTGAGATCGTAGCTTCGCGACCTTTATGAAGAGAAAGGGTGTGTCACTAAGATTTAGAGTAGAATCCGTCTTAATGCTTAGTTTCGGAATCTTGCATTCAATAATTACCTGTTGTCTTGGTTAATAGGCAGGCAGTTGTTGCTGTACTATTTCACTATCTATTAATTAACGATAACTGACGTTTCTCTGGATTTCTCCTTGTTCAGAGTCTGGAAGGGTTAATTGAAGCCTAGTCAGCCAAACATTTCCTCGCCCTTAACAAAAAAAAGCCAAAACCCTAAATTTCAACCGCCATTTACGAAAAATAAATTTAGTTGATCAAATTAGCTTCAGTCTTTAGATTAAAACTTTATCTAAATTTTATTCCCTTCATTATCTTCCTAGATATTTCTTCATTTAAGTTTCGAGGTTTGTTGTTAAAATAACGGGAAATGTTTGGCTGACCAGGTTGCAGTCAATTTGAGCTTTCAGATTCTGAAAAAGGCGAAATCCGTTGGAACATCAGCTACTCCGATTAAGCAAATAGTACAATCATAGCCTCGTTTCGTATTACCAAGAAGACAGTAAATTATTGAGTTAATAGACAGTTAGTCAAGGGATTCGCCACATTTGTTTTAACTCTGCGGGTGCACATCATCGCTTCAAATTCGTTAACACTGAAACTAGGGCTTTCTAGAAGAAAAGAACGAGCAATTTTCTATATTATTACTGTCTATAGTTCATTCTCATTAATAGAAAGGGCGCGTGTGGCGCAGTGGTTGGAGGTACCCTGCAACACACACGTGGAATCGATCCCCGCGCCCAAGGCCCACCAAGCGCTGCAATTGGTACCAGTCTTGTTTGGGAGGATAGCAGCACTGGCTCGATACATTGGTAGGCTACCGCGAGTCATTGTAAAGGCCAGATATGCATTCAATCACCTTCAAACGATGCTTAATGAAGTCGGATGCATGGCGCATCCCTCAGGGGAGCCGAGAGTTTTGTCCTTTTTATTGTTCATCAATAATTTTATATCCCAGTTAAAGTGACATTGGAAAATCTCCTTAAATTTTCCTATATGTGCTTCCCTTATTTATTTCCCACTGACGGGTTGGGCAACGATTCAGCGTTGTTAACCCTTTCGCGACAAAAGTTAACTTTACAATGACTGACAATTTCTCGATCACTGGAGTATTTTATGAGTTTAGACTTTATAGAAAAGATTTTTGCTTTGGCGTATTAATAGCATATTTAAGTTTTATACAACGCTTCTTCAAATTTGGATGTACTTGTGATTAAAATTCTCTAAAAATCGATGCTGAAGTTTAAGTTTTTTATGAACCAGAGTGGTGCTGAGGTAGAAACTAAGATCAGTAGAAAACTAGGTGAGAGACAGACGAAGCGAAGGACTCGCATGGTGTGGTGGTGAACACGTTAGCCCAAGGGTAATAGCGCGTTCGCTCCCCACCACAGATGGCTGTGGTACGGAGTTTTGTAAATATCTCACTACCATTGTCGTTTATTTCGCATAACCCCTTGCCATGAAAAATTATAGAAGGCAACAAATAAAAAATTAACATTGTAAATTTTTTTATAATTCCCAACGAGACTTCGAACAACCGCAACTTAAAGGACATATTGGGGAAGACCACCCTGCTCTAGATGATGATATTTCGCCTATTGATTCGAATTCGTGTTCGATGACGCTTAATGCAATAAAGTAAACAAAAGGCTTCAGAAAAAATAGGGGTTTATAACTTTAATGATGCTGAGATATTTGCAAAACTCTGGACCGCAGGTGCCTATGGTGGGGAACAGAACGCGCTATTGTCCTTTCCGGGGGAGTAGCACGCTCACCACCACACCATGCAGGTCCTAGCTGAGAGACAGACAGAGACAGAAGGACCCGCATGGTGTGGTGGTGAGCGCGCTACTCCCGGAAAGGACAATAGCGCGTTCGTTACCCACCATAGGCACCTGCGGTCCAGAGTTTGCAAATATCTCAGCATCATTAAAGTTATATTTCGCAACGCATATCCTGCCGCTAAAAAGAGTAGGCAGTAAATAAAAAAGTCAAAATAGGGGTTTATCTTGGTAGGATAATGGATGTTTTATTCTTTGCGGAAAAAATGAAGTTCTAGGAGTTTTATTGTGATTAATAGAACGCACTATGAGCTGAAGAAAGGCATTATCCCTGGAAAATTGTTCTAAACTAGTAAATGGAGGATTACAAATGAAATTAGTTACTAATTAAGACTTTTATATTTTCCTGCTGTGTCAGGAAAATAACGAAATTGAACAAAATTTTTTTGAAGAGGAAGAGAATAAGATAAGATTAGATAGATCACGCCAACCTTTACTTTCTACCAATAACTGTTTTTAAATCAAGATTTAGTCAAAGAAAATCAGTGTGGCAACTACCTACCTACCCTTATAGGGGTGGTTGCAACACCTGATCCCACTAAGCTTGTGCCGGATATCCGTTCAACGCCAGAAACTGTTGCACCATTTCGAGCAGCAGGACTACCCAATAGTATTCATTCCGTCAAGGTATTCCCGTCGAAACGTGCAATTGAAATCAACGAAAACGACAAGGTTCGCTTACTTAATAAAAGCTATCGCTTTATTTCCACATTGCACTTACGGTTTTTGAAGACCAATCGATTATTTCCTGTATTAAAAAGCAACGAAAACATTCGAAGACTGATGTAGCGACCTGGAATTCATTAACGGGAAGAACCGCAGTATTTTGAACAGGCAGACGAACATGTTGCGGATAGCAGGTGCAGCAGTCTCATCGCAAATCTCAAATATGTTGGCATGCGATCATGCTAGATTCATAAAGTTGCTCACAAGACTTTCTCTACAGTTCGCTAGCGAATTCAGTGACGTATCTTCTCTAAGTGAAGGCCCAAAAAAATTTCTCCCCTGCTTCAAAAATTTCTATCAAATTCGACTGCCTGGTACTCAAAAAGGGACGCCGAGGATGGATTTGATGGATTTCCGATATTTCGAAAACTGTTGGAGTTTTGCTACTTCGTATTGTTATAACGGGCGCGCTTAGCTCAGTAGTTAAAAAGCGCATCACAATAAACACGTTGTCTTTGGTTCGCTCACGTGCACCGTCTCACCAAGAATTCCATCCCTCCTGAGTCAGGAGTCTGGTACCAGAGTTGTCTAGGAATATAGTAACACTGAACTGATGCATCGGCAGGCCACCGGGAGTCATTTTATAAGCCAGATATACATTTAGTCACCTCTAACAATACTTGATGAAATCGAATGGATGGAGCATCACACATCGATTGTTTAGCTCTGAAAGCTTTAACATTTACCTTTTATTATATGACTATTTATTAATCCGTCGTTTTCTTTCAAAGCAATACAAAATTTTAACTTCGTTGCTGATGTAGTTACTTTGAATAATCTTCGAAACTATTCATTAGACTTATTTTTTGCCTATTCTTTAAGGTTTGGGTGACAATAATGCAGCAAGCAGTAGCTAGATGTGGCTCACAACCGGATTTGCTACCGGTGCATGTTCGTGCTGTTGTGGAAGGGTACTGCTTTTAATACTACTTTTCAATGTAGTATAAAACACAGAGTTCTAAACATTAACCTATTAAAGTTGCAAGACGCACTGGTTTGTCTAAAGCTAGTTCTTTCAGAAGCGATGAGCATATCACTGAAGTTGATTTCTGATTCTCGGTATAACAGTATAGAAGAAGAGGTGGAGGCGCATAAAGACGTCACTGGCATACGTGAAAGGTGGGAGTCACAAATATTTGACATTAAAGGGTAGAAACACAAGGAGTTCGGCGTTGGTCAATGCTTGAAAGATGTGCCACGCATTCTATCCTTTTGAGCATAGTAGAAATGACTGAATTCAAATGGGCGCTATAACATTTTTTGCGGTAGCCTAACGATGTGTCAGGTCAGTGTTTTCGCTATTTTTATTTTCTGAGAATATCAATTTCCCGTATCCGGAAGGATGGCTTGGTGATCCCGGAGCGAGATGGAGCCATCGGTCATGTGTATTACACTGAACTTCTAATTACTGCGATGCACGTTCTCCTGTTATTACCGGCGGTATATGATCTAGTACAATAACTGCTCCTTTAGGGAAATATCGTATTGGCAAGAGATAGCACAAGAAATAGGAAAAAATATAAGTGTTTAGGTCTGACTGAAAGCTGAATAATTGGTCAGCCGAATTAACATTCAGTTTATTCGAGTTTTCAATTAGGATCGCGTGCAAACAATTACTCATTTTGAAATAAACAACCGCTAACTAGCTTGCCTTGCAAGCCATTCAAAGATACAAACACAAGGTACGATCAAAACTGGAACCTCAGCTGGGCTTTGGCCCAGTGCTCATCCTTAGCAGGGGACTCACGTCCTATTCACCACAATCCAAGCCTTTGCCTTGCCTTCTCTGAGCCAGTTTTTTACTTCAGCGGTGCCATCAGCAATTATTCGTCAGCGGGAACGATCTGCAGAGCACAAATCAACATCAAATCGTCTCAAACTAAGTCCGCACCCGAATTCACAATGTTTTGCCTTTTACTTGACGTCCATTTTTTTCGGCAAATACTGTGTGAAATACGGCCGTTGAAAAGGATAAAAGCTCTCGGCATTGATCAATCCCTGAGGGAGGCACCATACATTCGATTTCATTAAGCATCGTTTGGAGGTGATTCAATGCATATCTGGCTTTTACAATGACTTGCGGTGGCCTACCGTGGTATCGAGCCAGTGCTGCTATCTTCCCAGACAAGTCTGCAGTTTGCCAACCCCAGAGGGATGAAAAGCTTGGTGGGCCATGGGTGCAGAGATCGATTCCACGTGTGTGTTGCAGGGCGCCTCTCACCACTGCGCCAAACGCGCAAAAATACAGCCGTTAGAGCCAAAAGTTGGCTGATAAAAAGGCAACGCAAGAGCGTCGATTGGTGTGGGTTTGCAGCACGTTGACCCTCGGTCGCAGGAATAAGGAGCTCGAAGAACAACAGAGTCCGAGTTTTTTACCATACTTCAGCATTCTTGTTGTTGCATTTCACATAATATCCTGGCATTAAAAAAGAATATGCAGCAAATAAAAAAGGTGACGACATGTAGGATAGTTTGTTCATTCTTAGGTTCTGGGCAAATGTACCTCCCACCCACCCGTTGATGGCAAATTTGCACCTGATTTATGTAGGCGAATAAAAGCACTGATTTGATACATCGTTAAGCTTCAGCTGGTTACTTTAGAAGCCAGATATTCATTCAGCTACAATCCAGTTAACCCTTAGTAGAGTCTAGTCGATGGCAATTTCTAAGGATTTCATCAACGGCGGACAATTCCAAACACCGACTTTCGATTAACCTCGACGTAAGCGAACTTAAACTAATGAACTTGCACTATCTCCCGAACTCTCGTTTTTGTTCTCCTTGAAATTGCTGACGAATATTTTGATGTTTGTTACTTGACGTTTCGCTTGCTTCGCCTTCACAAGAGTCCTTTTCACTTTAAATGAGCAAGACCACCGAAATGTTGCTCACACCCGCCGATGAAAGAGTTCATCGGACATTAAAATACGTGCTAAAAACATCGCATCAGCTCAGAAAGGCGACGGCATTGAATATTTTGTGCTTCAAATGGCAGAAACATCTTGTATGGACCTTGTTGCGTTTCAGAGCGTGGAAATCAGCGACGACGCGATTCATCCAACCGCTGCTTCAGAAGTACCACGCGGTGATCGTCGGCTCCATTCAACGAAGTTGTCCAGCTATCACCTTCAAGCACCTTCGACGTTATTAGGAATCTTGTCACCTCAGACTTATTATCTTCCTGCTGTATTCTAATTATAACATACTTCTTTTGCTCAACACAGCTCTTAATATTCATTATGTTGTCGCAGTATTTTAAAATAGCCAAAGGTTTCACCAATTTTCCCAGGGGCTCGTAAAAAATTTTTTTTTACTACGACTTTACATGCAAAATACATTATAGCGTGTGTTCTATTCCGTATGTCGCATAGTACAAGAAATGCATCTTTCCCTTTCCATGTTTTGATGTTTCATTTCCATACAGATCTGACTATTTTTGAACACCAAAAATTCACCTAAACTTCTCCTCTCTGAATTGCGATACATAGCATGAAGAGAGGCACAGCTCTAGGTCTCGAAATTATCTCTACCGGCTTTTCTCGAGCTAAGGTCAACAAGTTACCTGTATTTCTGACAAGCCATGTGATACCTTCACAATGAAGACATCTGAGACTGGTAATGGACGTTGCGCACGCTTCTCATGCCTAAGGAAGGCCCAAAAAAAGGTGAAATCTTCGTTTCGCCGATGACGTTTTTATTCATAGAGCACCAGTGATACTGAGGTGTTGCTGAAAGCTCAACGAAACTGGACAATGTATGGAACGCGTATAAATACCATGATGATCCACTTTATGAAGAACCCGTAGTGCAAAGACGAACAGATCAAATTCAGTGGTTCACCGATTAGAGAACATCGTTGTGGCATAGTGATACCTTGGTTGTGAAATTTTTGTACAGCTCACGAAGAATCTTTATGTACTGAGCAGGAACTCCTTGACTATCAAGGTCTTTCATGAGTGCTTCCATCTCAATTGAGTCAAAGGCCTTCTTAAAATCGATGAAAGTGAGACAGAGCGGTCTTTTTGTACTCTCGCGATACTTCAATGAGCCTTGTTATCGTGTAGATGTGGTCCATCGTATTAAATCCTTTTCGAAACCCTGCTTGCTCACATGGCTGTCCTTCGTCCAGTGTTATGTCAATCCCTGTTCAGGAAGACTCGAGTGAAAAGTTTGTAGACGGCAGACAGCAAGGAGATTGGGCAGTAGTTGCCGATATCGTGTAGGTCACCCTTCTTTAACAATAGCACGGTCTTGCTGGTCTTCCACTGACTAAGGACCTTGCATTCAGACAGGTAACGTGTGAAGAGCCGAGCCAGTGTGGTTGTGAGGGCTGGCGGAAGGTCCTTTAGGTGTTCTGATCTTATTCTGTCCGGATCTGGTGTTGTTCGATTTTTCACCGACGAAATGGCATGTCGGATTTCGGAAGGAGAACCGGTGGTACAACGCATCCATCCTCCTTTATTTCACATGACGGAAGGTGGACGTGGTTATCGTAGAGATTTGAGTAGTACTCGTGAATAATTTTGTCATTTGCCTTTCTGGACGCTGTAACTGTTCCGTATGGGCGTCGGAGTGCAATCATCTTGATCTTGTAATAGGCGAAGCTTCGGAGGGCTTTGCGAATGCCTTTACCAGTCTCTGCAGCTTCGACCATTACTGCTGCTCTTCTCTCTTTAAGATCCTTTATCGCCTGTCTGCATTGTTTTGCAAGTTCGGACGTTAGTTCGCAGTTGCCTGCAGCTCGTGCGATTCCATACTGGTGTACCATCTCGAGCGTTTCTGGACACAGGGGTCTCTTGGTGACTTTCCGACCCTCAGCTTTCATAGTGCCAACGTGAAGATGTTGAATGAGCCGATCATATTCTTCGTCGGTATTATCGACAACGGCATCTTCCCAACAGCCGACTAGTGGATTGAATAACTCTCAGTTTATGGTGGTTCTGAGACTTCGGTTTTTGAATTCAGCTGCTTTTTCTACTTTCTGCGAGAAATGGAATATAGTGCGAAGGAGACGGTGGTCTGATCCCGTGTAGAATTTTGGGATGACAGCGACATCGGTAATGCCTCCTATTTACTATGATGTGGTCTATTTCGTTATGGTACTCTCCTTTGTGGGATATCCGGTTAGTCGCAAGGCTACGTGGCGCGTCCCCAAGTGGCAAATAGGGGGGTTAGTCACGGACCAAACACGACCTTTGCTTCCCTGAGACATAGATGGATCCAGGAGATGGACTCCCTGTTTCTGCTGCGCCGTATTGGCACATACTTTTTGTATTTGCTAGGCGCATTCATGCATGCGTGTGTGGGTGCGAATTGTATGGGAGGCGGTTAGGAGTCGCCTCCAACAAATAAGCTCCATGTCCACTCTGGAAGAGCTTGGTAAGGCACCCGTGAGTATACCCAGCCCCCACGTTCACAGCCCAGCAAGCCATACGTGGGCATCAAAATGCTAAACACAGTAAAAAAACGGGCTTCATTCCCTTGACCCCGAAAGAGCTCCCAGTTTCGCAGCGTTCGCTAGGACGAGTACGGAGAGGCTGCTAAAATTTCAGGGCCAGTGGAAGCTGCCTGGATCACGAAGAACTATGGTGACGATCTGTACCCACAATGCACGTACACTTGCATCCGAGTCCTCGATGGAAGACTTGCTCACGCAAGCAAGAAGGACAAGGTACGACGTCATCTGCCTGGCCGAGATGAGACGACGCCACTTATTCAACGCCGTCTATGACACCGGAGAAGAACTGTTCTTCGGAACATGCTACTTTAGAGGAGTCAGCGTTCTCGTCAACACGAGTTTGTCCATGAGCGTCGATCCATTCGAACAGCTTACAACCCGAACTGGACGTTTACGATTAAAAAGATGTGGATTAATACCGGCTTTTAACAATCTTCGTCGTTTACGTGCCGACATCAAACTGTGACGAAGAAGAATTTAAAGCGTTCTATATGGACTTGGAGAAGTCCCTACAGGAAGACCATACATCACTCAAGGTCATCATTGGAGATTTCAACGCCAAGATTGGACCAAGAAGAAGGTTTTGAAGAATGTTACATTGGGACCCACGGATTAGAATGGAACGAACAGAGTGAGCGGCTATCTGAGTTTATCATGCCACCAAGACCATCCATAGTAGCTCGCAATTCCAGAAGACCCGCCCTCAACGCTGGACGTGGGGAGTCTCCCAATGGAGAGTACCATAACGAAATAAACCACATCATAGTAAATAGAAGGTTTTGCCTAACCGATGTCGCTGATGTCGCTGTTGCCCCAAAAATTCTACAAGAGATCAGACCACCGTCTCCTTCGTGCAAGATTCTACTTCGCGCAAAAGGAGAAAAAGCCGATAAATTCAAAAACCGAAGTCCCAGAACCACCACAAACCCTGACTAATTCAATTCATTAGTTGGCTGTTGGGATGATGCCGTTGTCGATAATATCGACGAGGGAATACGATCGGCTCATTCAACATCTTTACGTTATCGCTATGAAAGCTGAGAGTTTGAAAGTCACCAAGAGACGTCTGTCTCTAGAAACACTTGAGCTGATACACCAGCGTGGAATGGCACGAACTGCAAGCAACCGCGAACTAACGTCCCAACTTGCAAAACAATGCAGACGGGCGATAAAAGAAGATCTCAAAGCGAGAAGAGCAGCAGTAATGGTCGAAGCTGCAGAGGCTGCGAAAATCATTCGAAACGCCCACCGCCAATTAGAAGTCCAAGATGATTGCACTCCGACGCCAAGACGGAACAGTTACAGCGTCCAAAAAGGCAATGGAGAAAAATCATTCACGAATACTACTCAAATCTTTTCGATAGCCATGTCCACCTTCCTTTAATGACGGATATGTTGCACTACCGGTTCTCCTTTCCGAAATCCGACATGCCATTTCGTCGGTGAAAAATCGATCATCACCAGGTGCTGAGAGGATAAGATCAGAACACCTGAAGAACCTTCCGTCAGTCCTTGTAAACACACTGGCTCGGCTCTTCACACGATACCTGTCTGAATGCAAGGTTCCGACTCAGAGGGAGACCAGCAAGACCGTGCTATTGTTCAAAAAAGTGTGACCTACACGATATCGGCAACTACCGCCCAATCTCCTTGCTGTCTCCCGTCTACAAACTTTCCACTCGAGTCATCTTGAACAGGAATGACAGAACACTGGACGAAGGACAATCATGTGAGGAAGCAGAGTTTCGAAAAGTATTTAGTACGATGGACCACGTCCACGCGATAAGAAGGCTCATTGAAGTGTCGCGAGAGCAGAAAAGACCGCTCTGTCTCACTTTCATCGATTTAACGGAAGCCCTTTGATTAAGCTGAGATAGAAGCAGGTATGGAAGCCCTCGACAGTCAATGAGTCCGTACTCAGTACATAAAGAGTGAGCTGTACAAAAATTTCACAACCAAGATATCACCATTCTACAACGATATTAACATTGACGTCAGAAGAGGTGTTAGGCAAGGCGACACCAAAATTATTTATCAGAATTACTATTTATTTATTTACCGCCACCCTCCAGAACGTCATGCGAACATTGGAATGGGATAATATGGGTGTGAAAATCGACGGCCGGCAGTTACATCGTCTTCATTTTTGCTGATGACATCGTCCTTATGACACCAAACCTTAGCTAAGCGGAACGTATGCTTGCCGACTTTGACAGACCTTGTGGAAAGATTGGTTTTCATCTAAATCTCACAAAAACGATGTTCATGACGAACTGATTGGTTTCGTGTGCCGCATTCCCGCTCAACAGAATGAATGCTCCAATGATCTATCTAGGTTGGGAAATGAATATGATGAACGATTTAGCTCCAGAGTTGAGCAGAAGGAAACGAGCGGCTTGGGAAGCTTTCAAGAGCATCGAGGATTTAGTGAAGAGATCAAAGAACACCCGACTGCGTGCCCACTTTTTCGACTCAACGGCACTTCCTGCCGTAACGGATGTGTCAGAAACCTGGTCGCTGCGTAAGCAGGATGAAAGATCACTCAGCGTTATCGAATGCGCAGTCGAAAAGACGATGCTACGAGTATCCCGTTTCACACAAGTAAGGGTTGGTATCCGAAGCTCCGACGCGCGTCAATGATCAAAAAATCAAAGATGCCGTTCTGTTTGCCAAATAGTCGGAGATAAGGTGGGCCGGACATGTAATTCATATGAATGGCAACCATATAATGAACATATGAATGTCATATGAACATATGACATGGACAAGAGCCGTTAGTGACTGGATTGTCATGGGATGTCAAACGTACTGCGGGAAGAACACCGACTCGAAGGTCAGAGTTCTTTAGGAAGGGCCTAGAAGAAAGATATGATGCTCGACGAGTCCCTTGAGCGAGCAGAACCCGACTGGGCTACTCTTACACGCGGCAGGGGAAAAAATGGAAGATTTTCTAGCGCCCACTTGAGTCACTCGACGATCAACATGACTGCAGGTGATACAGGTGATAATCTTGGACCAACTGCGGTATCTTTTAGAGTACACTATACAAACATATCTAACGGTATTTATGTAGATTTCTTAGGTCACCTTTCTTTGGTATGAGAACCGTACACGATGTCTGCGATTTTTACCTTTCGAATGTGAGTTTTGAGTTGCCAGAAGTACAAGTAAGTTGTTGTCCCTAGCTCGAGTGAAGTCGATAGCGATAATTCCGTGAGCTAGAGCAGTGCCTCTCTTCATGCTTTCTATCGCAACTCAGAGAGAAGTTCAGGTGATTTTTCGGTGTTCAAATATAGGCAAACTGTGTGAAAATGAAACATCAAAACATGGAAAGAGGAAGATGCATTTCTTTCCTGAATAACCTTGTACTATGCGGCAACCGGAATAATACACACACTATAATATATTTTGCATGTAAAGTTGTACTAAGTTTTTTCGTACGAGCTCGTGGCAAAATAAGTGAAACCTATAACTATTTTAAAATACCGCGAGAACGTAGTGAGTATTAAGAGCTGTGTTAAGCACAAGAAGTGTGCTAGAATTAGATTCAACGTGGTTTCGAGGTTTACATTTGATTATAACTGTGACGGGGTGGATAGCACAGTGGCAGTGATGTCCGTCATCACGAGCATGGTGATAGTTCGATTGCACCTCAGGACTCCAGGGAAAATTGCTCGACCAGCATTCTACGAAATTCAAGATGAAATAAAAAATTCTCGAACAGCAATTAAAGCCACGCGTAAAAGCTTGGAAGGCCTTTGTGGATGACGGATGTGAGGAGACGAACTGGGTGTGAGAAGTGCAGTGATCCGCAAAGTGGACGTGAAGACGGGTCAAATAAAATAAAAAATAATAAAATACAACTGTGGTTGTAGATACATCAGGAGGACAGTAGTTCCGAGATGACGAGATAGACAAGATAATTCCTAATAACTTCGAAGGTGCTGGAAAGTGATAGCAGCTTCGTTGCATGGAGCCGACGATCACCGGATGGTACTTCTGAAGCAGCGGTTGGATGAATAGCATCGCAGCTGATTTCCACACCTTGGGCTGTAACACGTATTGTAATGTCCGATGAACTCTTTCATCGGCGGGTGTGAAGCATCATTTCGGTGGTCTTGCTCATTTAAAGTGAAAAGGACTCTTGTGAAGGCGAAGCAAGCGAAACGTCAAGTAACAAACATCAAAATATTCGTCAGCAATTTCAAGGAGAACAAAAACGAGAGTTCGGGAGATAGTGCAAGTTCATTAGTTTAAGTTCACCTACGTCGGGGTTAATCGAAAGTCGGTGTTTGGAATTCTCCACCGTTGATCAAATCCTTAGCAATACGCCGTCCACTGGACTCTACTAGGAATTAATTGGATAGTAATCGAATGAATATCTGCCCCTCTAAAGTAACCAGCTGAAGATTAACGATGTATCAAGTCAGTGTTTTTATTCCCCTGTACAAATCTGACGCCAATTTGCCCGCCACGGATGAATAGGGCTTTGTATGTCCGGAGTCTAAGAGAAACAGACTATCTTCTATGGCCTCATCTTTTTTT
Organism: Angiostrongylus vasorum; assembly: GCA_018806985.1. NCBI lineage: Eukaryota > Metazoa > Nematoda > Chromadorea > Rhabditida > Metastrongylidae > Angiostrongylus > Angiostrongylus vasorum. Next base: position 695,936 of record JADANN010000148.1, on the reverse strand, counting down.
GGGAGGGTAATATGTGAAATTTAACTATAAGAATGCTGGGTATGAAAAACAACTCGGATTCAGTTGGCCTCCGGGCTCGTTATTACCGTGACCGAGGGCCAACGTGCTGCAGATCATACTAACCGAGGCTCGTGCCTTATCTTTTCCTCAGCCAATTTTTTGCTCTAGCGGTTCTATTTCACATAATATTTGCCAGAAATATACATCAAGTAGAAGGCGAAATAACGTGATTTTGGAAGGTTTAGTTTGACAGAACATGGTGCCGACTTGTGATCCGCAGACCCTTCCCGCTGTGGAGTGATTGCTGATAGCACCGCTAGAGTTTAAAACTGGCTCAGAGAAAGGCAACGCAAGGATCGGGGTTGCTGTTGTGGATAGGACGTGAGCCCCCCGACTTTTGATCATGTCTCAGCATCCTTGTGGTTGCATCTTGTATGGATTGCGTGGCACATCTTGCCAGTACTTTACTGGCGCCTGCTCTACTAGTTAATGGTTGTTTATTTCAAAACGAGAATCTATTTGCATGCGACCCTTATTCAGACCTCGAATAAACTAAATGTCAATTCAGTTGACCAAGTCCTCAGTCTTCAATCAGGCCTACACACTTATATTTTTCCCGACTTCCTTTACTACCTTTTGCGAAAACGATATTTCCCAAGGAAGAGACTATTTTACTAGATCGTGGAGCACCGCTCGACAAGAACAACGACTGTGGACACCGACTCGGATCATCCGCTCTTAGGAAAACGAAAAAGTCGAGACGTCAGGAGAATAAAAGTTACACAGTAACCACGTTGTGTTAGCTTGTTAAGGAGAGAAGTGAAAGTAAGACGTAATAACAAAAATGAATGAAGAAATTGGTTGTTGATTAGTCATGACAAGGTGCGAGCAATGTAGACTTTGAAACATTTCAGTGTTGAAAAGACGCGCTCAAACCAGCATAGGAAGATTGCATGCGAGTTTGTATCGTGTGAACGATCTCACAGCCACGAAATGCACAAGCTCACAGTATCCGTAGACTTTCCCCACCATAACTTCTTCGAACAAATTTCTTATTAACTAATCTTGCGCATTCTTTCTTCTTTTTTCCTATTTCGTTCTGATTATTCTGGTATGTTGTTCTATCCCACTGGAGATTTCTCTCATCTGAGTATCCTGACGTTATGCGAGCACGTTTCTGGGTCATGAATCGTGGTGTTTTAGATGCAGATCAAATGCCACCACCTACTATTTTTCATTGAGAGTAGTGTGAAATCAGATAATGAGCTTCATGTCACTGCAAAGCCAGCCTCACCTTGTCGATACCTGTCGATTTAGCCGTTCAATTTACTGTCGAAGTTCTACATATGGTGATTGCAACCTTCTAGTCATTTCAAACAGAAGCCTGCGATCGTGTGGCTTTGAGTTGCGTGGAAGTTAGTTCAAATTGTTTTCACAACTTTTATCTTCCAATCCCTTTCTGTTATGGACATGCCGAAAATCTGCCTACACGTAAGTCGATTTAGAGAACATTATAGGCATTATATACTCCGAAGTGTGTACTTTTTCATGCTTCTCAAGCGAACGATGGTCACAAGGGGTCTTGATGACTATGAGGACTACTACAAGATACACTGTTGTTCACCCCAGTCACTCAGTAATTTGCGGCATTACAGACAACAGGTGATTCTTTTTGTCATATTTTGAATGGATGTTGAATCCCCTCAAAAGCAATAAAGTCTTTTGAACGGCTTCTGTTACAGCTGGCAGATTTTGTTTGCTCTGTCATTCCTATTAAGTCAACACCTACAATGCGCTTGAATATAACACTTGGGTTGATTACGGTAAGTTTATTCGTCTTATGTAGAGAAATCGGACAGCTGAAAATGTAGGGACTACTTAGTAAATAGCCAAGAAGCACACTTGCTTGCTTACCTAACGTCTGCCATGTTTAAGAGCAAAGAGCTGAATAGAAAAGACGTCTTTTTCTCGAGCGAACTCATTTTCACCTCTGAATAGATGCTTTTCTAACATACTGTGCTTGAAGAATGTAGCCTTTTTCCAGCCATAGAAATGCCTTTTGCAAGTCGTTGAGTGGCCATGAAACCATTATTTTTCGCTCTTTGTACTATTAATATAATAGTGGTTTGATTAGTGCTTTGCATTCCTCTCCCAAACAAAGCGTTTCTCTAGAGCGTCTTTTTTTCGATTTCAATATGAATTTTTCCCTTTACAACAATTTCAGCGCTAATAATATCATTAAATAGAGGGCCGTGAGAGACGCAAAACCTTTGTTCGACACCGCACCAATTCAACCAAGCCTCCCATCTCTTTACAGATGAGAAACTGCTACCGAATGTATCCGCTAAGCCTCTTCCCATTCCGTGAACCAAAGAACGCCATATCATATCTCAAACTACCACAGATGTTCAGGAATAACCGATTTGACCAGCACTTAAGAGCATTCATAAAAACGAAATAATCAAGCAATAGTCGGGTTGACCCCCTCGAAAATCCAAAGAAATTCGTAGATGAATAGGAGGAAACGAGTCAAATGCTGGAATAGCTTCAAAAAAATTACAACAATTAACATAGTTGGTCTGATTTTCGTGGTAAAGCTTTCAAGCAAAGATCTTTTAACACCTGTTACAGCTTTTCTCCTACGCGTCCTGTCGAGTTCTGAACGTTGGTCTGATGTTCGTTAAAGATGACTTAACCTATGAAATTACCATCGGTTATAGGTGGGTCTCAGGATTCTTTGTCAATTTAACTAACAATAAATAGAATGAAGATGCCATGTGCCATATTTCGGCCGACAAACACATTGTTGCCAGAATTTGGGAAGATTTCGCAACTTATTTTGAATGCATTTCGTCATTCCTAACATTCGCCCACCCCATACAAAACCCTCGACCCGTCATGACAATCAGAAGCTGAAAAACGCGGAATTGATGGCAGAAGATGGAATTTGTATCACTAAGTAAGCGATGATGGCTTTTTTCTACGAGCTCCTAACAATTTTCGATAGCTAGAATGCTGACGGAGTTTATAACTCTACAAACTTGCAGAATAGACCTTACTCCATTACTCCAAATGAAATCAGCTACTTTTCTAAGGTGCAGTCTGAGACTAATTTCAAGTTTATCTAAACATGTAATTTTTCGCAAAAAAGCACAATGTTTATCTCTGTCAAATAACAGAAAGAAAATTTGCGTCTTGTTTTTAGATAATTCTATATTCCAACCCAATCCATAAAATTCATTGTGAGACCAGACGTACTTGTTTGAAGGCGTGACTGCCTTGGAGTACATATGAATTGGAAGTAAAGATGGATCAAGGAGTGCAGAAATTTTCTGCTTTAACGAATTACCGGAGTTTTCTAAATATCAGAGGAAACGAAATGATTGCTCTGTAAATTCTATGAAATATTTTAGGAGATTAGACCCTTCTCTTGTATATAACGTTCTACGTTGTGGTGTTATCATAATTGTATGCTTCGTTGACCAGTTCATCTTTTTTTCGTTCTCTTTTGTTGTTTCTCGCTTACCTCTATCTTTCTACCATCGATTTTCATAGTTATTAATGGCATTCTCTTGTTTGCCGTTTATGACTGATCCTGACTGTCAAAAATCCGTTATAATGGCGTTCAGCCATCCTAGTTGACAACGACTTCGGCATCGGGCTGCATCCTCTTCTCACCGAGAGTGACAACGAAGAAACTAGTGATGTGGAGAATCGGTGCACCTAACCAAAGAGATTTTATGAATTGTTTACGGATGATGTTACAGAAGAAGAACATAAGAACATACGGAATAGGGGCAGGATAGCATAAAAAATAATAATGTGCATGGCAATGTATTATTAAGCCTAATAAAATTATTATATATACTACAATATAATATGGTAATATGCAATGTAAGAATGCAACAGAATAGCGTAGCAGAATAGTATGAAAAATTAATACAAGGATAATATAATATAACAACACACAGTGATTTACAACATATAATGTAATAATGAGGGGGCGGATAGCACAGTGGCAGCAATGTACGTCATCACGAGCATGGTGCTAGTTCGATTCCGCCCTGGGCCAACCGAGCCTCTCATATCCCCAGGGTCGAGAAACTGGTACCGGATTTGTATAAGAAAAAATAACTCTCTGCAATCCAATTGGGAACGCTTCAGCCCGGCAATCTCAGGACTTCAGGGAGAATCGACTCGACCAGCATTCTACGACATTCAAGATGAAATGGAAAATCCTCAAGCAGCAACCGAAGCCACACGCAAAAAGTTGGAAGGTCTTCGTGGATAATCGATGCGGGGCGAATCGAATATGAGAAGTGCTGGGATCCGCACAGTAGAAGTGAAGACGGATCATGTAAAAATAAAAAAAATGTAGTAATTATATATGATAACAACACGGTATCACAATAAACAACAATAAAAAATAGTGAATAGTGTAAACCACGAAAGAATATATCTCCCAGAGTCGATCGAACCGTCGGCGTTCCGCTGTGCATTAGATTTCACTAAGCATCGTTGTAGGTGATTGAATACTCATCTGCCCTTTACAATGACTCGCGGTAGCCTATCGACGTATCGAGCCAGTGCTGCTATCCTCCCAGACAGATCTTGTACCAGTTCACCGACACTGTAGGAATGGAAGGCTTGACGAGCTTGGGACACGTGATCTAACCAAGTGTGTATTGCAGGTCACCTCTAGCCACACGAGCCCATTAAGTAGTATAACTAAATAATATAACAATATTGTACATATAAATGAAAATATTGATTATGTGAACAAATATGAATGAGCATATTAATAAGTAGTATTACATATCATAATATTTGTATTAGAAACATATACTAAATAATGAACGTCATCTGTGTAATCGCAACTGCACTACGGAAAAGCTTTTCTATCGACTTCTTACTATACACATAGGAAAGTGCGAAAAGGCGGTACAACTTCGCCAAAGCTGTTTAGTGCCGCAATGCAATGGATAATGAAGTCACATGGTTGGAATGAGAAAGAAGTCCGCATCGAAGGACAATTCCTATCAGATGTTCGTTTTGCTTAAAGAACTTTCATTCTTTCAAGAAATACCAACGAAGCAAAGACAATGCTTAATGAGCTCAAGGAAGCGGGGAAAAAGATCGGACTACACATAAATCGGAGGGTGACCGAGTTCATAGGAAACCTGTGCTTCGAAGATGAGCACATCAAAATTCATGGACAACTTGATGAAGGAATTAGACAATAGAAGAAGAGCAGTTTGGGCAGCAATTGGGCCTCTCAAATAAGCCATCGACCAACTAAATGACCTGAAAATCCGCGCTCACATTTTCGATTCAACACTGCTTCCAGCGCTCTCTTATGCAATAGAAAACGCAAGCTGATACTTGAACCATGTCAAGAAATCTGCGCACTAACTACAAACCGCTTGAACGTTGTCTTCTGAAATATAAGCGGCACTCACAAGGTCTGGCCGGTATGCATAGCTCAGATCTTCAACATCTGTCTGATCTTCGAGACCCAGGCGAACACACGTCGACAGCGAAACATAGATGTGCCGATCTTGTAATGAGAAAGACAGGCGACAGATGGACGAAAAGAACTGTAGAGCAGACTGGGGGAGGATGCATGCGTCAGAACCGCCTATGTGTTGGGTGGACGTGTTCGTAATTAAAATCAATCAATAGTATTCGCAGCTCCAGTTGTTTTGCAGATCAAGGTATGAGGCTCGCACCGCCACCATGCATTTACCGAAATTGAAGACGGTTGTGAGGCAAAGAAGCGACTGGAGAATGTGCTGGTGTCCGCACAACTATTGAAGACGACCAGTCAAGATATGCAAGTCCTTACAACTGGTGATTGGGAACTGGACATGACCCAGAAGGGCGGATATGCTGTACAAAAGGATGTGTCGAGGAAATGGAAAAACGTTTACGAGATGAGAAGACTCATCGGTATCTGCCTTATGATGGCATTGTTGGAGTACAACATTTGAGAGATTATTGAAATTCAGGGCTAGAGTCGTCTTCCTTCTTCCTAAAGCGTACCTTTGCTGAAGTCTTTGCGGAGACTGTCCCTTTTGTTGACATGTGCAGGAAAAAAAAGAGAGGGGCTTCCAAAACCGAGTGTAAGATGAATAGTAGACAGCTGGTCGAGTCGGAATCGGAATCAGAGCGACAAAGCGGTGCTAAAGTGGAAAGTTAAGAAGATGATTATTACGCTCTCCACAGCTCACAGCGGGTCACCTTCCTCCAACTCTTCAAAACCGGAAGTGAGAGCTGCAACCAGACGAAACTTTTCGTGGACACAATAAACCAGATGGCGACCTATTACTTACTTCTTACGAGCTGGAAAATGACCTCGTCCAGAAAGTTTTACAAAATGTTAATCACAGAAAGAGGTTTTTCAAGAGCCACTCCTGATATTAGGTCCAAGTTTGTCAAAAGATCTAGTTAACAAAAAACTGCTTCAAAAAAACTACCATATAACAAATCTAAATACAACTTGGTGACGGCCAGTCTAATTTCGCTGTTGTATCTAAATGCTTCTTTATTAAGAACGTCAGCGTCGGCTGTGCTCATAGCGCGAGATCGGATCATTAAGGAGCAACTCTTGCCATCACATGTGTTGAAGTGAGTGTGATGAAGTGATAATCACAAATAAATGAACTATTAACATCTCATTTAGTAGAAATGTAGCGAAAAAATATAATGGACATTAATGCCATGTGTTCTGTGTCTAGAAAACCCTGACACCATTCTTATCCTCATTTGTTATTTCTTGTGTTTTTTGCCTTATTATTTGTTTCTGACTGTTTTTAACAAACAAACAATTGAGCATTATCCTACGGTAAAGACTTCGTCATGATGCAGATTCAATCAAGGTTTTCAGAAGATGCTATAAGCCGATGTTTTCAGCTTTACAATAGGATTCGATAACTGCGATGCGAGGCAAGCCTTAGGAATATCTACAGAGCTGATTCGCGATCGAAATGTCGATGTTATTATCGGACCTAGTTGCGCTTTAAGTAAGTAGCATTGACAATAACTATATAACGGAGTAACTAGTGGCCCAGGCCATCTCTTCAAGCCAAGGTATTCTTTCGAAGTCATAAGTTTATGGCTGTGTAGTTGCTCACTAAGACGCTTATATGGAACTTTCACTGCTACCGCTTAGAATTTTTTCCTTTCTTTTTTCCTTTGTCACGCAATGAACGACCTAGCAATTCCAGTCTCTTTCGGGTTTTGATGTAATATTTATTGATATCTATACACTGGCCGTTGTCAAGAATGCTGGTTGTGTTTTCATTTTTTCTCACGTGTCGTCCATATTTCGAAGGCATGCATTAAGAAAGCAAGAAGCACGAAGATGCAGAGGTTTTTGAAAACTTCTCCAACTAGCCCCAGCTGTTGAATTTTTGGCCTTATTTGGTTATAATCATGAAGAAAATGGGTGTTCAGAGCTTCAAGTTATGAAAACGAAATCATCATTGAGACGAATAACGAGTCCTATCTCATGATTCTTCTATCTCACTGTATTTGACGTGGTTCTAGAATGACGGCATTCCGGCCATGAAATTGCTATAGGAACGATTTATGATATTGCCGTAGCCCCGAATTGTGGAAGGATTCCATTAATGGCTCCGTCTGAACCAGAAGCTTTCCTCGGGTTGGTAAAAGTGATACATGGATTGCATTACAATTAGAGACTATTTGTTTGACTGAGAATCATGCATGCTCATAGATTGGCAAAAGACAAGCGAGTATGTTAGCGAAGAATAGCGGTAAGTTCCTCAGGTGTTTAGATCCGATCCTAGAACGAGGTAGCAGGTCTGACTTCGGAAAGGTAAATCTTTACAGCTTACTTCTTTGACATAAAACTAGGTGAACGTGACTATGGAGAACGTCGAAATGGAAGCTTTGAACGATTACTCTCATAGCCCTTTTAGATCCACTGAGTGCATTATTAAGCGTTCTTCCTCAGTGGAAGACACGTTAAAAAACGACTCTGAAGAAGGCGATACTGTCGAAACTTCAGCTACTGTTGTGTTGTATACGCTTTTTTGTATGGAAGTAAACGTATGCCGTATATAATCCAATGCTGGGGTTAATGGAAAGTCGAACCTGGGTGTCTGCGACGTTCAAGCGGATTCGAGATAAATATCTTTAGAGAATTTCAAACTTTCGGGTTTTTTTAGCGCAACCATGAAGGAATGTGTACGGCGATGGTATTCTCGATGTTTTAGATAACGGCTTGTAGGATAGGGAAAATGTTTGACAATATTTGACGTGCTCTCGTTCGTTCTTGCGCTTTCCAGTGAGACTCATACGCACAACATTTATGGGGTTTTCAGCAATTAGTGCTTGATATAAGTGTCCGTTATAGGTATGACAAACTGAAATGGTAGTTCGTTCACCTTACTCATCCCATCTTACCCGAATGGGCGAATCAACGAGAATTTCTCCAAAAAATTATCTAGGGTGTTGAGACCAGTGATGATCTTATGGAACGTGTAAACTTCTTTGTAAAGCTTCTCTAAAGCCGAATATAATTGCTTAACTTCGTAGTCATAATTGCTTGATATTCGGATATAAAGAGGAACATTGTCAAATCCAGCGTTGGACCACGTCATTCCAAACGTATTTGCCAATTAAGAAACTTTAGTTGTTCAAAGGAATCAACTTTGTGTTGATGAAGACACTAACGCCTTCTTTTTATTTACTTTCTTATATTCCCTGAAAATTTCCCCTTAGGTATCATAAGCTGTGGTTTCAGCTCATCTCACCAGTTCAATGCCGTCGTACTTTGCCCTTCTAGCGTTCATCAGTGACGTCTCAGGTGGAAACATGCATAGGTTTAAAGTACATACCATTAGACACATTATCATTAACACAGTTTTGCATATTTTTTGAAGTGTGAACTAACCCAAAGGTTTTTGAGGCCCCCTATCCTGTGAGGTTTAACCGGTCTTTGTGTAAGGGAAAGAGGCCCATTAATTTTGCCATTTTTTGGTTGACAACGCCTATAGGAACATCACCGAGTTTTGGTGTAGAGCTCGCTACACTAACAAGTGTGTTGACATACTTTACTAGAGTTTATATTAGTTCATGCTTATCATTCATATGTAGGACTCGTTGAAACCGGAAGATATGGCAGTGACCCGTTCTATCTAGAACTTTAATTCTCCAGTCCCTAACAGCAATGACTGGAATACCAAGGCCCTAGATAGTTCGGTGGTACGTGCTAGGCAACTGATGTGAAAGAAGTCGAGCCATCTTTTGTGAGCTAGACGTTCCTGTGAAAGTACTCTTCAAATCTCAATGGTGATTTCGAAAATGTGGAAAGGCAGAACACGGATACGATAAAATCGTGAACGGTTCATTCGCAAAATGTTTCGGTGATATTGACGGCAGTGGCTTGACATTGCGAAGCCGACGTTTTTAGTAGATGAGAACTCGAAATCGAAGTTTGCCTATCATTCTCGATGTTCTGCTTTATAACCTCGTACCCTCATACATGTAGTTTTTGAGTGAGACCTTCAATGTCCTATAACATACGTGAATGTATTAGGCTTAAAATTCGTTCGAAATTGAAAAAAAGTAAGCTTCTCAGTATGACGAATCTATACGGACCATTATTCCCAGCTGCTTGATTTCTTGCTTGTGGCTGAATTCACTTGTAAGACACAATTCAAACTTTCTTATGGACCTATATAAGTAAATGCATATATGCTGACGACGTGAGACAACTCCCCTCACTTGGCTTTCTTTCATGCATCATACAACGTTGAGATTGTTCCAGCTGCCTCAGTAACAGCAATTAATGCCGCCTATTACAACACTCCGATATTTACATGGGGATTGAGCGTCTCGCATTCTCTTAGCGATATGTTACACTATCCGACCGTTGCTGTACTTTCTGGTACTTCGTACAGGTGATTAGCGCCAGAGCATTTTTTCTAATAGCTTTATTTTCTATATGCAATATTTTTTACACGGAGTAGTTTCGAGTGAAACCCAAGAAGAACACAGGTGGTCGTTTTAACAACGTTTTAAGAACAAGATTCAAAAACCAGTCGACTACTACTATTCAGTGGAAAGGTAGTTAATGCAATAGATCACCTCGTTAAGAAATCGAAATTGAAAAGGCCTTCACCACCGTTTGTTCGGTATTGCGATAATATGCTTAAAAAACTAACGAATGAAGTTCAACGATTTTCCATACAGTCTCGGAATTGCGATCAAATCCGTGATGATGTCCTTCGGATGGAAGCAGTTCGCGTTTGTCTACTCCAATGAAAACGATGCTCAGAAGTGCTCCATTATGAAGAATGATATACAGATAAGTTTTTTGAAAGTAATACCTGGCTGTGGAGCACTCCCTCTCGCTAAACAGTTGCGAGACAGTTTTTCTTTATATTTTCTTGTAGAACTGTCACAATATTTAATTCGTGACCAGTTTCTTTTAAGATGTAAAATACCAAAAATCGTTTTCGTCTTGTTAGAGCTAGGAACATAGAACAATGTTGGAATGAGAATATTCAAGAGATTGAACTGATTACGACTCCCTTAAATTATATATATATCTATATATACATATATACATACACTGACTTCGTCTTCCTGTCATCAAAATCGAAGAGGAGAAAACAGAAGGTAAAGAGGCAAAACAAGAAATCGTTGTTTGATCAAATAGCGCTCGGCACCTCTAACGCTATCTTATTGTTGTTGAATGTTCTAAACGTCTATGTTGCCCAGACCTGTTGTGCTTATTTCGATATTAGCAGCTCATTTGATTCATGATGACATTGTAATCCGGATTAACCAGCAATCAATGCGTTGCGACACCACCCAACGAGAATGAAGAGCGCCTGAACCCTTAACACATCACCATTACCAGTTTGATCCCTGACCGTAATCGTGAACAGTCAAAGCTTTGGAAAATGCATCCACTACACTTATTAGCGCAAGCAATTTGCATCAAATTTAGAAAGTTCGTACGATGTATTGGAGTAGTTTGGTAAGACCAAAGTTCTATTTGACACTTCGACGCTTGAACGGCCCGTCCTCACTGGTTGTGCAGGCCCCAGCATAATCACCAATTATCGGAGATTTGCTGGTTAAGCCGTTGTGGTTCCCTGGAATCCCTGAGGTGAGCCTGGCCAAAGTCTAGCTAGGTCTTCATCACTCCAGGCAATCGCAGCCGTTGTGGATTGGAGGGAGATTTGCCACTATGCCGCTTTGATACCAAGACGGTGGCGGATCTTTTCCTAGTATTACCAGGAAAGTTCTATTTAGTCCAGAAAACTGGAAAGTTCCAAACACTGTTTGCAACAATTTTAAAAATCTTCTATAGTATCTGAAATAGCTCATTGTTTAAGCTGCTAGTACATTAGAGGCCCTAGGGCAATTGCACACTTTCAAATAATTGGCAATAATTTCGAAAACTATCCAATTATTTCTCGTGTTCGGCAAATTATGGATGATGTTGAGTTCACCTCCAATACTATCGAGAAGATTGCAGGATGCATTCTCTGAAACGAATGACATTATCATCACAATAATCGTCGAACTGAAAAGAATCGCACAGAAAGAGGTCACCGAAGCTCTTGGAGAAGTCAGTTTACGAGCCAGAAGTGAGAATTTTTTAGCGAAATTCTGCCAAAAGTGAAGAAATTGCATTCAAAATCTACAGAGGCATTTTGATAAGAATTTGTTGCTTTCTTTCCTGTAATATCGTCGGCAAAATTATTCACGAAATAGCGCATTGCATTGGCTTTTTCCCAGAAAGTGGTGCGAGGTCCTGAAGAAACCCTTCAGAGAAAGTATTCAAGTTTCCATAAACAATTGCGACAAGATAACTGATTATGCCTTGAACTATTTTAAAAGAGACCAGCAGAAAATATGGCTAATCAGGGTTCGTTGCCTTTTTAAGATACCGACCGTAGGGTGCTCATTGTTGACTGGAGATCGTCTGATTGTGTTTTCATGAAGTACTGCATGTTTTCAGTCATTGTGGTTTGCCTAGCTGAAGGTTACGGTAATAAGAGAACGTTCATCTTAGCTGCTAAGGACGGCGGATTTCTCAACAAAGAATACATTTACATGTTCGCCGACACAAAATCGAAAGGATTTTGTGAGAAATCCTTAATACAACTTTATTTAGCACTATTATAAGACGTTTTCTGCGTTGTTTTGACTTAAGGGAGAGAAAACGGAGCCAAAACGTGGGAAAAAATTTTAAGCATCTCACATAAAAAGTGTTTTATTAAACTGAAATTGTAGACAATAATTTCAGCTATTCCTCTGCCAGGGGGAAAGGAAAGATTAATATGGGAAGATATACAAACTCCGAACGATGGCAGAGACGCGGAAGCGATGAAGGCTTTTGGAGAAACGGCAGTTATATCAGATGTGAGGAAACCGTAAGAAAATCCAGCAATTGTATACATGAACATATGTGGAGGAGTTTTTTGGAACAAATGAAATCGTATTCTAAGTAGACGATTTTATTTCTAAAATCAAACGTGACATTGTAAACAATATCTTCATAATGACTCATGTAATTCAGCACATGGGGACTGGAGCAGCTCCTGATAATTACGACGAGTTCAGCAGAGAAGTAATTGCACGAATGAGAGAACCTCCTTTCTACTGTGTGGATGATTGCAAAGGAGAAGAATATTCCTATGTAAGCAGTGCCAGCTTAGTTAGTCTTATGAGAACTGAGGACGTGAATATCGCTGTTTTATCCCAATGGTACAATGCAAAGTGGCGGTGATTGCAGCAATCTCGTTTAATTTTTTGTGTAAGCATAGTTTAGAATTATGCACTGTTTCTTTCATTTATGAAAAACAAAAAAAATCTGAGTATCACCAGAAACGAGACGACGCCACCAATTCAACGCTGTCTATGACAGCGGAGAAGAACTGTTCCTCGGAATAGGCGACAGTAAAGGAGTCGGCGGAGTCGGCGTTCTCGTCAACACGAATCTGTCCATAAACATCGATTCAACAACTAACGACCCGAATTGGACATTTACGATTAATGAGATCTGGTTCGAAGCCGCCTTTAACAGTCTTCGTCGCTTATGCGCCGACATAAAACTATGACGAAGAAGAAGTCGAGCCGTTCTATATGGACTGTAGAAGTTCTACAGGGAAAGACCATACATTCTTCAAGGTCATCATTGGAGCTTTTAACGCCAAGGATGGACCAAGAAGAACGTCTGAAAACGTCACATTGGGACTCACGGATTAGAATAGAACGAGCAGGTCAGCGGCTGTTTGAGTTTATCATGGCGACCAAGACCATCCGTGGTAACTTGTAATTACAGAAGCCTCACCTCAACTCTGGACGTCGGAATCACCCAGTGGAGAACACCATAACGAGATAAACCAGATTATATTAAATGGAAGGTTTTGCTTTACCGATGTGGCTCTTCTCCCAAAATTCTACAGGGGATCAGACCATCACCTTCTTCGAGCAAGATTCCACTTCCTGCGGAAAGGAGAAAAAGCGGTTGAATTGAAAAAAAAATCCCAAAACCACCATAAACTGGGACTTACTCAGTTCATTAGTCGGCTGGTGGGAAGAAGCCGTTTTCGATAATATTGACGAGGAGTACGATCGGCGTACATCTTCGCGTGTACGCTGCGAAATCTGAGAGATCGAAGGTCACCAAGAGACGTCTGTCTCCAGATACACACCAGCTGATGCGCCAGCGTGGAATCCCAAGACCTGCGGGCGACTACGAGCTAACGTGCGAACTTGCAAAACAATGCAGATAAGCGATAAAAGAAGATCTCAGAGAGAGAGAGAGAGAGAGAGAGAGAGAGAGAGAGAGAAGTAACACTTGTGGTCGAAGCTCCAGAGGGTGGGAAAAGCATCCGCAAAGCTCACCGAAGCTTCGCTAATTACATGACCAAGATAATTGCACTCCGACGCCCAGATGGAACAGTTACAGCCTCCAGAAAGGCAAACGAAAAAATCATTTACGATTGCTACTCAGATCTTTTCAGTAGCCACGTCCTCCTTCCGTCATATGAATTAAAGGAGGATGGATATGTTGTACCACCGGTTCTTCCTTCCGAAATCCGACATGCCATTTCGGCTGTGAAAAATCGAACAGCACCAGGTCCGGAAAGAATAAGACCTGAACACCTGAAGAACCTTCCGCCAGTCCTTGTAAACACACTGGCTTGGCTGTTCACACGTTACCTGTCTGAATGCAAGTTCCCTACTCATTGGAAGACCAGCTAGACCCTGTTATTGCTCAAGAAGGGTGACCTCCACGATATCGGCAACTACCGCGCAATCTGCTTGCTGTCTGCCGTCTACAAACTTTCCACTCGAGTTACAGGATTCACAGAACACTGGACGATGGGTAGCCGTGTGTGCAAGCAGGCTTTCGAAAAGGATTTACTACGATGGACTACATCCACACGATAACAAGGCTCATTGAAGTATCGCGAGAGCACAAAAGACCGCTCTGTCTTACTTTCATCGACTTACAGAAGGCCTTTTGATTCAAATGAGATAGAAGCCCTTGATAGTCAAGGAGTCCCACTGAGTACATAAAGATTCTTCGTGAGCTGTACAAAAATTTCACAACCAAGATATCACCATTCTACAACGATATTAACATTGACGTCAAAGGAGGGGTTAGGCAAGGCGTACCATCTCGCCAAAATTATTTACCGCCTCCTTCGAGGACGTCATGCGAACATTGGAATGGGATAATATGGGAGTGAAAATCGGTGGTCGGCAGTTACACCGTTTTCGCTTTGCTGATGACATCGTTCTCATAAAATCAAGCATTAGTCAAGCTGAATGAATGCTTGCCGACTTTGATAACATCTGTAGAAAGTTGGTCTTCGACTAAATCTCACATAAAAGATGCTCACAAAGACGGATTGGCTTCGTATGCCCCCACTCACGCTCAACGGAACGAATATTTCCGGACGCTCCAGTTTGGGAAATCAACTTGATGAACTACTTAGCTTCAGAGTTAAGCAGAAGGAAACGAGCGACCTGGCGAGGTTCCAAGAGCATCGAGAATGTTGTTAAGAGAAAAAAGAACACCCGACTCCGCCGTGGTCACCCTTTCGACTCAACGGTACTTCCTGCCCTAATGTATGCGTAAGAAATCTGGTCGCTGCGTAAGCAAGATGAAAGATCACTCAGCGCTGTTGAACGCGCAGTCGAAAGGACGATCCTAGGAGTATCCATACCCTTGTCACGGAAGTGAGGGAAGGGATCCGAAGCTCCGATTTGCGCTAACGATCGAAAATCAAGGATGCCGTTCTATACGAGCCAAACAGTTGAAAATTAGGTGGACCAGACACGAAATGCGTATGAACAACAATAAATGGACAAGAGCCATTAGTGACTGGAATCCTCGGGATATCAAACGCACTACAGAAAGAGTACCCAACCTATGGATTAAGTTCTTCGAAAAAACCCTTAGAAGAACGATATGGTGCTCGACGACTCCCTAGAGCAAGTAGAACCTCCTGGGCCACTCTTGCACGCGACGGGGAAAATTGGAAGATTTACTGACGCCCGCTCGAGTCACTCGACAATCAGCGGGACTACATGTGATACAGGAGATTATCCTTGGTATTCAGAGAGAGCCCGTCATCATCGCTGTTTTCATGTTTAACAACGTCCGCTTATGTCAATGCTATGGCAGGAAGAACTATTTTGTCGAAGAAATGAGCGTAAAGATCAGTGCTGTGTTTGAGCCTTTCTACCGCATTCACACCTACGCCCTTGACTTACCAAGTCTCTGCCTCCATTTTGTCTTGCTTTTTGTGAAAATTTGTTCCGTTAGACCTGCGAACTGCCAGTGTAACCCTTAATGTTGCGAAAATTATTTAGTTAGTGAAGTACAATGTCGTACAACAAACAACTTCACTCGTACACGCAATCAGAGTTTTATTTTTGGCGCGAACTTCACAAGAATGACGAAGAATAGTCCTCGGTAAAAATCGTTTTATCGAATCACGATCATGACTGCAATGATAGTTGTAGAATGACTGTGAGCGTAATCTTCTACTCTCACGATATCTCAATGCTGTGAGTAGGCTCCCTCATATTGGAACCTTCTTTCTTGCATTGTTGCTCTTCGTTCAGTGTTCTTCAGTCGTCTTGAGGATAATTTGGAATGAGAATATGTAGGTACCAGACAACACGTAGACAATTTTTTGTTGATCTCATGTAGGTCATCCAACTTGCGCTCCCATAAGGTATCGATGTCCTTTCACTGCTTCGATATCTCGCGTAGCGGTGGGTGCTATTATGGATTACTGTATTATTTGCTATTCTGGTTGTTGCGACTCCTCCGTGTATATCAGTTACCTCAGTACAGATTGCTAGTTAGCTCGACCCGATGCACCAAATGTGTTAGTTATTTCAGTGGAATGTAGAACAGGCCGATGCAATAGTTTAGTTAGTCCAACAAAGAATGATCGCGGTTTTTCATAATGAGAAAGGACGATGTTGGTATTATAGCACTTATTAGTGCACAATAGCTGACGTTTCGACGGTCCCGCTTTCTTCATAGCCTGGAAGGGGTAAATTGACAAGCAATCCACAGTAGAATTAGATAAAACGTACCACATAATTTTGCATTCACATGATAAACAGCTTCTTTTTAAACACCCATCCTTTTGTTGTCAGTAGACCCTCTGCAGCTGGTCTCCAACAGTTAATTGGGACATTTACAACAAACAAAAACGGTGGGTTTTTTAAAAAAATGCTCTTTATTATACTAGTGCAATTTTATATGTTAGTTTGAATTTGCTGAAATTGTTTGGCCATGTAGATTGCTTGTCACTTTAAGTTTTACAGGCACTTAAAAAAGGCGAGTCTTCGAAACTCATCTATCGTGTAGTAACAAATGCTATAATTCCAACGTCATTTTTGCTCGTGAAGAAAAACAGGAAATTATAGATCAGTGCCGAGGTTAACAGAAAGTCGGTCTTGGGATTTACTACAAAAAGAACGCTCAATTTCTTATCAATTCCTACGCGGAAGCTTGCTTATGGGTTGGCGAATAATGAATCTCAAACATGAGTAGTTAAACCTCTATGCATAAACATAACAACACTCAAGTTAGTGGTGACCACACTGTACATCGTGTATCCGAACACATATGAGGAGCTTTAATAGATCGGATGATGCAACAGAATGACTGGATGCAGTGGAGAATATTGTAGTCTTCAATAAATGCCGACCAAATACCGCCTCGATCCCGACTCCAGGTTGACTCAAAGCAAACGTTACTGTCGTATCATTGTATTTCATAATATACGTGATCATTCCTAGCGAATATTTTCATGGTTGGGCAGGTGATCACGTGCAAGGTTTTGCAAGCACATTTCAGCTATCTGTGATTACACATTGTACAGAGAGGAACTGGACTTCGTGGTACATTATTCAAACAACATGCAAAAATAGAAAACTGCACAGTGGAGTGGTTAAAGGCGGGTCGCAATACAACTGATCACTGATTCGATCGCAAGCGTCGAGCTCACCAAGCCTTTCATCCAACCGGGTTGGGAAATTGAAACAGGGGTTGTCTGAGGCCACAGCGGCACTAACTTTATACGTCGGTAGGCCACTGCAAATTATTTAATAGAGGAATATGGATTCTACCACTTCTACGATGCTTGATGAAGTCGTATGCACGGCGCATCCCTCAGCAAGTGATCAACGCCGAGAGCATCATCCTTTCTTTGCCATACGAAAAATATGATATAATTATGGGATAGAGAATATTCTCTGCAAACATTTGCTGAAATTTTTTGTTTGGAGAGTGAGCAGAATTCGACATATTTCTCAAACTTTTCGACAAACAACCTGCAGTTTCCTATCTAATTTTCATGTGAAAACGGGTTTTATTGAGAATGTCGTAGTCATTCACGACTTGTTTTAATCTTCTTGCACGAAGACAAAAAATTTTTTTCCAGCTCATGACTGTATGGAATGTTCGTGAGGTGAAGGTGCTGATCGGATCCAGTGCGCAATGACGGTCCTAGGCAGCTGTCAAAGAGGCACCATCTTTTGTTCCTGAGAATATGGACGATCTCCGCGTTCGACATGCCATTAAGGGTCTCTCATGTTCACCTCACCTCCATCTTCGTGTCTTTTTCAAAATGAACCCACATCGAGGACGAGTGTGCATCCACTCAATGATGAGCTAACACGTGGTTGATAAGAAAAAGTGATCCAGCTAAAGGTTTCATGCTTTCATTTGCTTCGGAGTCTGATTGAACTGTATCCGTTGTCCATAACTATTCATTCCTCCGATGCGACTCTTCGTGATCGCATTGAAACGAATCAAGTGGTGACTCACTCGAATGAAATATTCACTGACTGCTTTTACGTTGTTAATAATTCGTTTACCTTCCAATAGTCCATTCTACCGCAGTTTCTATTATACTAGCTGGTGAAAGCAAAAGTTGTTTCTTTAAAAACCGGCTTTCATTTAACCTTAGTATGGTTAATCAATGTACATTTTGTTACTGATAGCTGATAAGCTAGCACAAGGTTAACGAAATATCGGTTCGGCTGCCTTGTTTTTATGGAAGGGAACTGTTGTAGAGAGCAGTCCTCTAAGACGGTTTTCATTCCCACTTCGATCTCCAATCCCGAATCTTCCTATTCGGCATTTATTTTCCTTGGCCGTTTTCGCTCTTGCATTGAAGTGTCCAATAATGAATATACAGGGGTTTCTACCCTGAATTCTTTCTCCAACTAGGGTTGAATGGGTTCGGTTCGTTCTCATCTACATGCTGGTTGCTGAGCAGCAGTCGATAACAACAGAAGTGATAATTTTCAAAGAGCAACGTGTGGAAACACAAATATAGCACGCATCGTTATATCCTGACATTTCTGTGTATAACAAGTAATAAGCGGCGCATGTAGTGCAGTTGTGACAGGTACCCTGCAGGGCAAATGGGTTCGATTCCACGCCCCAGGTTCGCTGAGACTTCCATTCCTCCATAGTTGGCTAATTTGGTACCGGACTTGTTTGTTAGGATAGCAACATTGACTTCATACATCGGCAAGCCACCGCGATTCCTTGTATAGGCCGATATGCATTCAATCACCTTTAACGATGCTTGATGAGGTCGAATGCATTGTACATGCCTCAGGGATTGATCAGCCCTGAAAAACTTTATCCCCTTTTTTTTCAACAAGTTATAAAATGATTGGTGGAAATGGCTTGGCTTCTTGCACTAACAGTTTTTCCTAGAGTACTTTTTGCGCAATAGCTTTTTATATTCAGGCAGCAGCGTATGCTGGTCAACTTTACGATAGTGTCTATGCTTATGCACGTGCCTTAAATTCAACACTTAAAAAGAATGCTACCGCTCTCCGCAATGGAACGACTATCATCGAAAACATCGAAATGACGTTTGACGGTAGGTAGGACTGCACTAGGAAAGGAAATTCAAATTTGAATTTAAGAAGACAAACCGGTCAATTTTGACTTTTTTCTCTTCTTTTATCTACCAATCTTGTGACATTCGAGTGACTTATGATGTGGTCATCGAAGTTGCCCTCCCACGGTTCATTATCATTATTTATCAGTTCTGCATATACGACTTGTACGCGAAGAGCGAAAGAAAAAAAACCCGGTAGAAGGTTCAATTTGTGGCAAAGCACTGCTGGCATTGTGGATAGAACTGCGCTTTAATCCAAAAGCGCTCATTTCACGTTCGGAAGTGAGTTAATGAGAATACGATATTATATGAGACGTGATTTTCATGCATCTTGATATTAGCCCATTGAAGCGATGTGGATGCAGCTGTTAGTGCACTTTCTTTTGACCCGCACCTTGCTCCACGGCTTGCATTTGAGCTAACAATGATCAGCATAAAAACGGATGATTGAGTCTGTACTCTTGAAATACTATAGGATATAACCAGAAAGGGCGCATGTAACGCAGTGGTCAGAGGCGCCGTGCAATACCCATCTGTATATACATTGGCATACAACACACACCTGGGATCGATTCCCGCGCCTTACGCTCGCCAAGCCTTCCATCCCTCCGGGGTGGTCAAATTGGTACCAGACTTGTCTGGAAAGATAGCAACACTGGCTCGACACATTGTTAGGCCACTACGAGCCATTATATAGGCAAGATGTGCATTCAGTCACCTCTAAACGATGTTTCATGAAGTCCAATGCATGGTGCGTCTCTCATGGATTGATCAACGCCGAGAGTTTTGTCCTTTTATTATACAACGAGAAGTGATGGTTATCAGACTGTTTATACCTGTCAAATTATTAATGGTTACTTCATGTGAAGGGGCTTTTACTTCATGAGGGACACGTGTAGTGCAGTGGTCGGAGGCACCCTGTAACACACGGAATCGATACCCGCGCACACAGCCCACTAAGTCTTCCATCGCACCGGTGTCGGCAAATTGGTACTAGACTTGTCTGGGAGGATAGCAGCATTGGCTCCATCCATCGGTAGACCACCGCGAGTCATTGTAAAGGCCAGATATGCGTTCAATCACCTCCAAACGATGTTTAATGAAGTCGAATGCATGTCGCATCCCTCATGGATTGATCAGAGCTGAAAGCTTCATCTTTTATACTTCATGGAAAAAAAGGGTTTGCAGCAGTTTTATTGGCACTCTTGTAGTATCTCACCGAGTCTACTATTCGTGCCAATAGAGTCTCCAATGTTTAATCTAATAGCCTCCAAAAAAAGCCAAACTGATTAACTTATCTCTATTTATTTTATTTTTATAACTCGAAATCTCTCAGGTATGTCTGGTGTTGTCAAGATGGGTAAGGATGGAATGCGACTTCCGATATTTTATTTCGACAGTTTGGATAATAATAATCAACAATATCTGTTTGGCACAATCTCTGTTGAAGGAAGTCGCGGAGTAAACTTTTAAGCTATCTTCAATTTCTTCAGTAATATTTCGACGCATTATATTTACAAAGCGGTCCGTGTAACGGAGTGGTTAAAGGCACCCTGCAATAAACATGGGATATATCCACGCTTCTCAGGGCCACTGATCTCTTCATGCTTCCGGGGTTGGCAAACTGGCACCAGACTTGTCTGGGGGGAACAGAAACACTAGCTCGATATATCGGTAGGCCACCACGAGTCATTGTAAAAGGTCAGATATGCATTTAATCACCTCCCACGATACTTAATGAAGTCGAATGCATGGCGCATCCCTCAGGGGATTAATCAACGCCGAGAGCTTTATCTTTATCCTTTATATTTATAATGGAAGTAACAACTATTGTCCTTTCCGGGGACTAACGCGTTCACCACCACACCATGCGGGTCCACCATAGGCACGTGCGGTCCAGAGTTTTGCAAATATCTCAGCTTCGTTGAAGTTGTATTTCGCAATATACGCTGCCATCAAAAATAGTAGGCAGTAAGCAAAGAGGTTAAAATTGTGATTAAGGAAGTAACAATACTTCAATTTTTTTTCTTCAACATTCGACAGTGAATATTTTACCTTTAAATTGATTAAATTTAGCTATATAAGCCGACGTATTCATCAGAGACTGAAATGTGGTGGGCCCGAGACGGCATTAGACCACGTGATGAGCCGTTATGTGGATTCACAGGCGACAAGGTAATATGGCTGACTTAATATCGGAAAGATCCTCTGTGCGATTATCGATTTAAAGTGTCTCATTCCTTTCTCACTCTTATCTAGGAAGTAGATGTTACTCGATAAGTGGGCCATTTTCATGACAACGAAGCGAGAAAAATTAGTCTTTTCTAGAGCTTTTCCCATTAAAGCGTAAAACAAAGACTTGATGATATAATTTCTCATGTACAACAAATCGCCCTAACTTATCGTCACCAATTAAAAAAGCTCTTGAATCAATTGAAACATATGAAGTCATGGTAGCTCTGGACATGCGAGGCATCCCTACTAGGTATATAAATATTCTTCGTGAGCTATTAAAAGTTGGCAACTGAAAATATTACTTTTCTGCAGAGATGTAAAAACGTACAAAGAGAGGCGAGGCAAGGCGATACCATCTCGCCAAAATTATTTATCGCCACCCTCCAGGACGTCATGCGAACAATGGAATGGGATAATATGAGAGTGAAAGTGGATGGTCGGCAGTTGCACCATCTTCGCTTTACTGATGACATCGTTCTCATAACACTAAGCATTAGTCAAGGAACGAATGCTTGCCCACTTTTATAACGTCTGCGGAAAGACTGGTCTTCGACTAAACCTCACAAAAACGATGGTCGTGTAGAACGGACAGATTTCTGTGCCCCATTCATGGTCAACGGATACATCCAGACTTGAGCAGCAGAAAGCGAGGGGCATGGGGAGCTTTAAAGACCATCGAGGATTTAATGAGTGGGACAAGGAACATCGAGGTCCATGCTCACCTTTTCGACTTCATAATTCTTCCTGCCTTAACGTATGCGTCAGAAACCTATCGCTACGTAAGCAGCATGAGAGATCAGTTAGCGATATTGAACATGCAGTCGAAAGGACGATGCTGTCAGTACCCTGTGTCGCGCAATTGAGAGAAGGGATCCGATGCTCCGATCTGCATCACCTGTCGTGGTTGCCAGTGGAAATTAGGTCTTCGAGTCAGTTCTCGGCACCTTATGATCACTAGCTTTGAGTAGACTTTCGAATAGTCGACTTCGAAGAAGTTGCCACGCGGGACTTTTTTCGTATTTGACGCAGAGCAATATCTCAAACTTGGGTAGTTAAAATAATAATTCAAGAATAACTAAATACAAACATCGGTACAATACAGGCTGCAATGTGGTACCGTCAACAACAAGTGAGTGTAAGGCTGGTTAGTAGCTTTGCTATGGGCTAGTGAAACAGTACTATGTGCATATAGAATAATTAATAGTGTCACAAGATGAGGTTAGCGTGGATACACAACAGGGTTACCGTGTTTAGAGGCACATGACAGCAAAGTTAATATGCAACAGTGAGCACGGATATTAAGAGTTGACATCTTGGATTAACTAGATGGCGCATCACACGTGATAAATAAGGGGCGAATACGATACTGACTCACGGGGGGCTATTTAAATATCTTCTGGAAGAGGCGGTGCTTTGGCACAGGTCTAAAACTTCTACCGAAAACATTCGTCGACTTCCGCATCCAGCTACTTCGTGATCAAATCAGATGACTCAGGACGATTTCCCAAACATCTTCATGCGTGTACTCGTGATGGTCTGGAACAGAAACAACACACAAAAAATTTCCGATTGCATAAAAGAGTGTGGATAACAAAGGATGTTTACGACAACCAATGTTTCTCACAATGAAGTGAAAAATATTTACATGCTGCAAGTACGCAAAGCGATATGAGGGACCACGAATGTGGTTAGCACAGGCCTGCAATAAGATTAAAGGATAGTAACTATTCCGGCAATAGTTGCTATATCAATGATCAAAAATCAGGCGTGCCCCCTCTGTACGCCAAACAGTCGAAGATAACGTGGGCCGGACACGTAATGCGTATGAATGACAACCGATGCGCAAGAGCCGCTAGTGTCAAAGCTCTAACGAATATTCTATAAGAGAGACATGATGCACAACGACCTCCTAAAGCGAGCATAACCCATTTGGCTACAATTCCACACGACAGGGAAAAATGGAAGGTTTACTGACATCTCATGTCTCTCGATGAACAGTGAGACGAACAAATGCTACAGGTGAATTTCTCATATTTTCCGACGTATGAAGCATGCGAAGGTTCAAGTTTATAGTCGGACTGGATAAGAACGAGATTGTATGTATTAATGCGATTATATTATTTGTGGAGATCTAGCAATTCCTGCAACACTAATTCGATATTGTTTTGGTTTTTTCGGTTTCGAAACTACCATTTCATCTTTCTATTTATCGTTGACAAAAATATTTTCGACACCCTTCAATCCCTCATAGATAAATACGCTTGTGTTATTAACAATAATAAATAACAAGTGAAAATCGTTCACTTTTAGTGTCCAACAGAATTCTTGAAAGAGAACTTGGCTTTGGTGGTGGTGATTGCCGTTATAGTCGTAGTGATGATATTTGCTGCCCTCGTATCCATATGCTACGTTGTCTAGTAAGTTCTTACTTATACACGATGAAATCAAAAGAGTTACCAAAAGAATACACATAGGAATGGAATAGTAGTAAACCAACAAG
This sequence comes from Angiostrongylus vasorum, assembly GCA_018806985.1. NCBI lineage: Eukaryota > Metazoa > Nematoda > Chromadorea > Rhabditida > Metastrongylidae > Angiostrongylus > Angiostrongylus vasorum. Next base: position 671,753 of record JADANN010000148.1, on the reverse strand, counting down.
TGATTCGCCTTGTGTGCAAGTAACTGCAAATTTTCAGTGAACAAATGAAAAAATAGTTGCGTTTTCTAAGGTTTTCCTGAAAGCAGTAGATTTTCTGTCTTCCTTTAACGAAACAACTAAGCTTTAAAAATGCCTTAAATTGTCGGCGTTTACTGTTTCCCTACTAGTAATTCAGTGATTTAAAACTTGTTCTTGAAATCTCGGTGAACTTGTATAATTTTTTTAGGTCTCATGTACTTTTGTTCGTTGCTATCGAAATCGGCTTTTAACCGATTCTTTTCTACAGGTCTAGTTTTATTCACGCTGATATGAACACCGCTGAAAATGTGCAAGACTCCTTAGGAGATGATTGAGCAGGATGATTCAGAAAGGCTGCTAACAAGTCGGAAGACAGTGTATCTCAAAAGGCCCGAAGACCAAAGATGCTGAGATATGAGCAAAACACGGAACCTCAGCTGCGCTTCGAACTCGCGATACCCGTACTGGGCCTCACGTGTATCCATGAGTTAAGGGAGCATAATCGGCAAGGGTAGTCGCAAATTCGATGTCCCTGGTGAGGTTTCGGATTTTGCACATTTCTCAACATCCTTGTGGTTGCCTTCCGCATAGTACTCTACAATGAAAAGCGAATACTTGGTAATTGATACTAAAAAGACCCATCCTCACTAGTTGTGCGGGCCCCAGCATAATCTCTATTTTTCGGAGATTTGCTGATCAAGCCATCATGATCCCTGGAGTCCTGAGGTCAGCCTGGCCAAAGTCTGTCCTAGGTCTTCACCACCACAAGCTCACAGCCCTTGTGCATCAGAGGGAGATTTACCACCATGCGACTTTGATAGCACGACGGTGGTGGATCCTGTTATTGGTTCACTCTTAGCTAGCTAGGCTTCCTGATGGAAACACCGGACTCCTTCTCAGTTTAGGAGACCCTGCCATGGGATGAATCCCCGCTGTACATCGCTGTCCCACACTCCAGGAACACCTCCCAGCCACGATGAGGCGGTAAACCGTTGGGAGGCAGTAAAATGAAGTTAAGACATTGTGATTTCGCTGCAGTTCCAGCTTAGCTGGGTTCAACACTGGTTTATGCTACCCAGAACATTTTCAAATTCGTAATTGCTGGTAGCACCAATAGTGTTAAAACATAGCCGAGAGAAAGGCAATCAAGGGCTTTGGTTGGTGTGGTGGATAGCACACAAGCCCACAGTAAGTTTAACCGCACGTTCGAAGCCCTACTGTATCTCAGCATCCTTACTGTTATATTTCACCACTGTATTAATATGTTTAAACACACAAAACGTTGGAACGGCTAATTATGAGGAAATCTATGGATCATTGTGATGCCTTGTGGTGAATATCAACTGGTTGCTCTTTGTAAAATTGATAAACTACAAATACTTGTTAGGAAGAATATGATCCCTGGCTGGAATTCAACAGATAAGCAACATTTTTGGTTTACTGAATAGACTACTAGATTGTGATAAAATTCTGTTGCGGCTAACGTTTGACATAATTGTGGTTTTCGGAAGCGCAGCATCCATGCCGAGGTTAAGTGAAAAAAAACTGCTGAAAATATTGCTGTACTGCATACCAACTAATCATAATTCGTTTACTACAGAATGCATTGTCACCGTAGAAACAGATCATAGTGGAGGAGAGTATACAAAGAACCATGGTGCATAAACGAGCAATGCCGGCCTACGGATTCAACTCGCTGCGAGTGCGAGCCCATACGGCAGGGGATTAACTGTTACCCTGATAAAGGCAATGGAGCCGAAACGAGAGAATTTTGCTTGCTCACACCGAGAATGAAACAGATAGAACTTAATGCTAGTAATGTCATGTTATTATTGACTACTGCTACTGATCGTCGATTGGAAAATATTGATTATTACCAGTGAGGGCTAATGAGAGCCAGTTCTTCACCTGTGTCCCCCTGTAGTCCTGTTGATCGTCGAGTGACTCGAACGGGCGACAGTAAATCTTCCATTTTTCCCTCTCGCGTGTAAGAGCGGCCCAGTGGGTTCTGCTCGCTCTAGGGACTCGTCGAGCATCATATCTTTCTTCTAGGCTCTTCGTGAAGACCTCTGACCATCGGGTGGGTGGTCTTCCTGCAGTACGTTTGACATCCCGAGCAATCCAGTCACTAACGGCTATTGTCGATCGTTTGTCGTTCATACGCACTACGTGTCCAGCTCACCTTATATTCGACTGTTTGGGCGTACAGAACGGCATCTTTGATTGTTGATCGTTGACGCAGGTCGGTGCTTCGGATCCCATCCCTTACTTGAGTGAAACGGGATACTCATAGCATCTTTAACGATGCTGAGATATTTGCAAAACTCCGGACCGCAGGTGTCTGCGGTGGGGGAAACGAACACGCTATTGTCCTTTCCGGGGAGTAGCACGCTCACCACCACACCATGCGGGTCCTTCGTTTCGCCTGTCTCTCAGCTAGTTCTATTGATCTCTTTGCCATCAGCAATCACCCGTTAGCGGGATTGATCTGGGGGGCCCAAATCGGCCACGAACCCACTTAAACTGAGGCTGCAGTTATAATCACAATTTTGACTTATTATTTACTGCCTACTCTTTTTAGCGGCAGGGTATGCGTTGCGAAATATAACTTTAATGATGCTGAGATATTTGCAAAACTCCGGACCGCAGGTGCCTATGGTGGGTAACGAACGCGCTATTGTCCTTTCCGGGGAGTAGCGCGCTCACCACCACACCATGCGGGTCCTTCGTTTCGCCTGCCCCTCAGCTAGTTCTATTGATCTTTTGCCATCAGCAATCACCCGTCAGCGGGATATATCTCCGTATCATTAAAGTTATATTTCGCAACGCATACTCCCTGCCGATAAAAAGAGTAGGCAGTAAATAATAAGTCAAAATTGTGATTATAACTCCTAGCATCGTCCTTTCGACTGCCGTTCAATAACGCTGAGTGATCTTTCATCATACTCACGCAGCGACCAGGTTTCTGACGCATACGTTAGGACAAGAAGTACCGTTGAATCGAAAAGTTGGGCACGGAGTCGGGTGTTCTTTGTTCTCTTCACTGCATCCTCGACGCTCTTGAAAGCTCCCCCAAGCCGCTCGCTTCCTTCTGCTCAGCTCTGGAGCTAAGTCGTTCATCACATTGATTTCCCGACCTACATAGACATAACTGGAGCATTCGGAGATATTCGTTCCGTTGAGCCTGAATGGGGCATATGAAACCCATCCGTTCTTCAATAAACATCGTTTTTGTGAGGTTTAGTCGAAGATCAATCTTTCCACAGGCTTTATCAAAGTCGGCAAGCATACGTTCCGCTTGGCTAATCTTTGGTATTATAAGGGATGATGTCATCAGCAAAGCGCAGATGGTGTAACTGCCGACCATCGATTTTCACTCCCATATTATCCCATTCCAATGTTCGCATGACGTTCTGGAGGGTAGCGGTAAATAATTTTGGCGAGATGGTATCGCCTTGCCTACTCCCTGTTTTGACGTCAATGATAATATCGTTAGAATGGTGATATCTTGGTTGTGAAATTTTTGTACAGCTCACGAAGAATCTTTATGTACTGAGTGGGACTCCTTGACTATCAAGGTCTTTCATGACTGCTTCCATCTCAATTGAGTCAAAGGCCTTCTGTAAATCGATGAAAGTGAGACAGAGCGGTCTTTTGTGCTCTCGCGATACTTCAATGAGCCTTGTTATCGTGTGGATGTGGTCCATCGTACTAAATCCTTTACGAAACCCTGCTTGCTCACATAGCTCTCCTTCGTCCAGTGTTCTGTCAATCCTGTTTAGGATGACTCGAGTGAAAAGTTTGTAGACGGCAGATAGGAAGTAGATTGGGAGGTAGTTGCCGATATCGTGGAAGTCACCCTTCTTGAACAATAACACGGTCTTGCTGGTCTTCTACTGAGTAGGGAACTTGCATCCAGATAGGTAACGTGTGGAGACCTGAGCTATTGTGTTTACGAGGAGTGGTGGAAGGTTTCTGAGATGCTGTCATCTTATTCTGTCCGGAACTGGTGCTGTTCGATTTTTTCACCAACGAAATAGCATGTCGGATTTCGGAAGGGAGAACCGGTACTACAACGTATCCATCCTCCTTTATTTCATATGACGGGAGGTGGACGTGGCTATCGAAGAGATCTGAGTAGTATTCGTAGATGATTTTCTCCAGTGCCTTTCTGGACGCTGTAATTGTTCCGTCTGGGCGTCGGAGTGCAATCATATTGGTCTTATAGTTGGCGAAGCTCCGATGGGCTTTGCGAATGCTTTTTCCAGCCCTCTGCAGTTTCGACCATTACTGCTGCTCTTCTCTCTTTAAGTCTTCTTTTATCGCCTGTCTGCATTATTTTACAAGTTCGGACGTTAGTTCGCAGTTGCCTGCAGCTCGTGCGATTCCACGCTGGTGTATCAGCTCAAGTATTTCTGGAGACAGACGTCTCTTGGTGACTTTCGAACTCTCAGCTTTCATAGCGATAACGTAAAGATGTTGAATGAGCCGATCGTATTCCTCGTCGATGTTATCGACAACGGCATCATCCCAACAGCCAACTAATGAATTGAATTAGTCATGGTTTGTGGTGGTTCTGGGACTTCGGTTTTTGAATTTATCGGCTTTTTTCTCCTTTGCGCGAAGTAGAATCTTGCACGAAGGAGACGGTGGTCTGATCTCTTGTAGAATTTTTGGGGGCAACAGCGACATCAGCGACATCGGTTAGGCAAAACCTTCTATTTACTATGATGTGGTTTATTTCGTTATGGTACTCTCCATTGGGAGACTCCCACGTCCAGCGTTGAGGGCGGGTCTTCTGGAATTGCGAGCTACTATGGATGGTCTTGGTGGCATGATAAACTCAGATAGCCGCTCACTCTGTTCGTTTCCATTCTCATCCATGGGTCCCAATGCGACGTTCTTCAGACGTTCTCCTTGGTCCAATCTTGGCATTAAAATCTCCAGTGATGACCTTGAAGAATGTATGATCTTCTCTCTAGAACTTCTCCAAATCCATGTAGAACGCTTTGACTTCTTCTTGGTCATAGTTTGATGCCGGCGCGTGAACGGCCAAGATTGTCAAAGCCGGTGTTGATCCATATCTTCTTAATCGTAAACGTCTGATTGAGATTGTTAGTTGTTCGAGTGATCGATGTTCATGGGCAAACTCGTGTTGGATAGAACGCAAACGTCGCCAACTCCTTCTACTGTCGCATGTTCCGAGGAACATGCCTTCTCCGGGGTCACGGCGTTGAATGGGTGGCGTCGTCTCGTCGCGGCCAGGCCGATGACGTCGTACCTTATCCTTCATGCTTGCATCAGCAAGTCATCTTTCGAGGACTCGGATGCAAGTATGGGTGCATTGTGGGTGCAGATCGTCACCGTAGTTCTTCGTGATCCAGGCAGCTTCCATTGGCCCTGAGATTTCAGCAGCCTCTCTTACTCGTCCTACCCAATGCTGTCGATTTGGAGGCTTTTTCGGGGTCGAAAGAAATGAGGCCCGTTTCTTTTACTGCTTTTAGCATTTTGATACGTGGCTTGCTGGGCTCTAAACGTGGGGGCTGAGTATACGCACGGGTAGCTTGTCAGGCTCTCCCAGAGTGAACATAGAGCTTATTTGTTGAAGGAGACTCCCTAACCACCTCCCATATACTTCTTTGTCACTTAATTGCAGGCTTTTGGCCGAATTGATTCGTAGAATACAAACCGCATAAGCGAGAACGCACCTACACAAGCATGCATGAATACGCCTAGCAAACACAGAAAGTATGTGCTAAACCGGCGCAGCAGAATCAGGGAGTCCATCTCCTGGATCCACCTGCGTCTCATGGAAGCAATGGTCGCTTTTGGTTCGCGATGAACCCCTATCCACTACCTGGGGACGCGCCACGTAGTCTGGCGACTAACCGGCTCGAAATCCCTCATATGAGGGAGATCCGTGGGAGTCGGTTCCTAAGGTGAAATATTCTTCCAATTTTACATCTATTCAACGGACTCTACAAAATTACGATTTATTTTTGTGCGATGGAAAAACTTTTTATTTGTCGAAAAAAATTAGTAGGATCAGCAGCTGTAATCCATTTTTAATGCTGAAACACGCGTTTACCTTCATCCACACATGAGTCATGCCGTCTCACGCATTTTAATGATAGAACACATAGGAACCAGAAAAGAGATCAAAAGCGCTTTTCAAGATTTCAACAATTTTCGGAATGGAGACTTTTAGTAAGATAGAGAATTTTGTTTGATTGATAAAAACATGTTTATTCCAACGTTGTTTGTTCTGGAAAGAAATTTGGCCCTTTGTCGAAATGTTTTCGTACATAACAAATGTTGAAATGTGTTGTGAGAATCCCAGCACTTTTTATTTTCTCTTTTCTTGTATTCACATTCCAAGATGACATGAGGAGAAATAGAGATTTTTACCATGTACTTGAGAGGGAGCGTGTAGCGCAGTGGTCGGAGGCGCCCTGCCACATGGGATCGGCCTCCGCGCCCCAGGCTCACCAAGCCCTCCTTCCCTCTGGGGTGGTCGGATTGCTAACGGACTTATCTGGGAGATTAGCAGCACTGACTCGATACATCGGTAGGCCACGGTGAGTCATTATAAAGGCCAGAGATATATTCAATCATCTCCAACGATGCTTGGTGAAGTCGAATGCATGGAGCATCTCTTAGGGTTTGATCGAGAGCTTTCATCCCTTGTATTTTTATGTACGTTTGGAATCTCATTAAAATACAAAAGAATCTTTCTCATAAATTAGGAATAATTTTTCGATTAACGAGGGATAATCTCGGAGGTGGAGCAGTGTGTTGGATACATTTTCCGGTATAATAATTTTTTATCCCAACTTTCACCGGATTTCTACAGGTGTCATTTTTTTATCCGTCATTTCATATGGAGTAAAATAATTGTTTCATCTTTCAAAACTCTCCAGCGAATTTCAGCCTCAGAAGAAAAGACGCTGAGCTTGCGAATAAACTCTGGCAGGTTCCGTATAGTGCTCTCGAAGAAATAGATTCTAAAAGGGTTAGTTGTCAAACAATCGATGAGTTTTCTTCAGGCATTGTTTTGTCAAAAAAAATGCGCTAATAATCTTATTTAAAAGAATGGACACAGCCATCGTTCTTTACAAAGTGGCACGACTTCAACAATTACGAAAGTGAGCATTGATGTACAGAATGAAAGGAGGAACTGCATATTTTATTACTACCAGGTGTGTGTGGCTTTTGAGGAGAACTGGATTTGGTAGAAATGCTAAAATGGTTATTACTACAGAGGTTTCTTAATTTTAAAGGCGTATTTTGAAGTTCTATCAATTTTCTTTGCAGAAGGAGTGTGTAGCGTCTATGAAACACGAAACGAGGCATAATGTGGGTACGAGGCATCAAGAAATAAGACAGGTTCTACGCTTAATATCGTTTCTATGGGATCATTCCCCACACGTTTACAGTTTTGACAGTTTCTTAATGCGAAACATAAGTCTTCGATTTGTCGGAATTGTTTGGCACTGTTTAACAAACGTACCTTTATCTGCTCTATTTGCTTGATGCACTAGAAATGAAGCGAGTCGTATGTAGTAGTGTTAGTGAAGAGTTGTTATGAATCATAATGAAAATCCTAGATTCTCTTCTCACCAGTAATACTTGCTGAACGTTGAACTCTCCTTAGATGCGGGAACTTACAAACGACAACCTGAATCGATTCATCGGATTTTGTCTTGATGGACCACAGACGATGTCGTTGTGGAAGTACTGCTCAAGAGGAAGTCTCAATGACGTCATCATAGAAAGGTCGACGATGATGGACGGCTTCTTCATTTATTCCCTGTTACGAGACGTCGTACACGTAAGTGTTATTTACGATTTAAACAAATTTCGACTAATCAGTGCTGATATGATAAAGAAAAGAATCAAAATTATTACACTCCTCTGTGAAACAATCCTGTTCAACTGATGAGTTATCCAGGTTTTCCCTGGTCACGGAAGTTTTCTTTATAAGGAACTTCTCTTGTAAAGTATGAAAAGTTGTTGAAATTAATGCACTTTAGCTCAATGTTCACTCAAAGGAAAACAGGAAAATAATTCACCATTATTGTGAGTTCTAAGTATTTGTAATGAGAGTGCTTATCTATCCACAGAGATTGGCCAGTGGGTGCTGTAATCCACAGATATACCGTCCTGTGGTAGAATTTTAACGTATACTCTTCTAATACGTCCCTATCACAGACCACTGAGACAGAACATTTCTTAACGATGTAAAGCTTTGTGAAACACGTTTCCTAAATTGAATTCGCTTTGAGGGCCTCCACTTTATTCACCATTCTTTTCTTCACTACCATGGTTTCCTAACATCTAAATGTTGCCTCGTCGATGAACACTGGCAAGTGAAGATATCAAGCTATGGTCTGCAGGAAGTTCGTAAATTCGACAAGTTATCACCTGAAGGTACAATTTCTATGTCTCCTTCGTCTACTTATCTCATTAAACAAGCACTATTAGCAGTAACTAAATGAAAGGTAAAGTACTGTAGAAAACTACTTTTAACGCCAGTAATTCTTTTTGCCCAGTACTTTGTGTTAGACTGTACAACGTTTATAGTATATAGTTCTTTTGTTACTATGCCGTATTGTCGTGTGGAAGTCTTCTTATACTGCACTTTGTACTCTGTTATATAGTGTGCAGTACTTCACTTTATATCCAGTGTGACACATTTTCTACCTCCAGCTGCCATTCACATACATCTACAGCTTGATACGCTCTATAAAGTATCGATGATCTCGTCCGTAATGAGAGATCCTTCAACGTTTTGTTATGGGTGACCTCGTTGCAACTATATGAGCGGCAGAAGAACTGGAGTGCAGAATTGGAAATTTTCTGTAATGTAACGGCTCTCAGCACAAGAGTATGAAGAGCGTTCGAGAAAGCGAATAATAGTGGAGAGCCGTTTGTGGAGTACCTCAAACTTGGGTAATTAAACCTTTATTTATATGTATACTATTTACACAACAATACAATGAGGTTATGCACAACAAACTACAAATAAGGTGGTTCAGTGGATTTCTTATGCACAACAAATCTACAAATAAGGTGGTTCAGTGGATTTCTTATGCACAACAAACTACAAATAAGGTGGTTCAGTGGATTTCTTATGCACAACAAACTACAAATAAGGTGGTTCAGTGGATTTCTTCTTCTTTCTAATAAAATGCCTTAACAATAATGCATGCACCAATGTAACGGCTCTCAGCACAAGAGTATGAAGAGCGTTCGAGAAAGCGAATAATAGTGGAGAGCCGTTTGTGGAGTACCTGTGAACGATGAGAGCATCGAAATCATGTCAACACGTATGCGAAAATCAACGATAACATTAACGTAATAACAATGCAAGAGCTAACGGAGAAATAAGAGCAAGATAATAACAATGCAAGAGCTAACGGAGAAATAAGGGCAAGAGCGAGAGTGATTACAGTTCCTATCACTACGACCTAAGCAAATGAAACTATAAGGAAAGATCAATCGGGAGAGGGGCAATGATCGAGCTGGCGACGGCGTTCACCAAGGCGTCGCCTGGCCAAATGCCAGTGGCGGTAGGCGTGGCTGCGTCCCAGCGAGCGGCTTGCCCATTGGCCATAACTGGACATAGACGCAGGGTACGCACGCGTCGGTGTAGTAACGCGATCTCCATCGATCCATGGGATGCATTGATTAGGTAGGTAGAGAATTTCGAGGATTGATAGAGGAATTCTCTATATGTAATAACATCGCAATTAAAATGGAAAGCCATCTTGTGTTACTGCTCTGTCCAGCACTACTTTTTCCCACGGAAGCCCTTTTTCTCAAGTATGGTCGTCACCGCTGGACATAGAGACCCGGGAACGGTGCAGCTTAAAAAGACCTTCTGAAGACAAAGAAGGTGCTTGGACCAAAACTTTGATGTTGCACCAGTCGAGCGAATTCTTACCAACACCACTCTCAGAAAGTTTAAACAAGAGGATCTTCAGTTGGCAGAGGAAGAATCAACAAGTGATGAAGGGATAGAAAGGCTTAAAAAACGTCTGTCAGATCTCCGTAAATGCAAAGCTCCGGTCTCAGCTCTATTTCGATGAATACGAGGGCTCAGAATTTTCACAGTGGTATGAAATTGGTGTGGAGAAGGTTCTATGCAAATATTTTCCAGTTTACAACGTCTTCACAAGACTCTACTGTCTCCACTGGAAGAATATCAGCAACAAACTATTATGCAGAAAATTGAGATGGGCTTAGGAACTTGAAGTCTGACATGGTTGTTCAGAAACAAACAAGCGTTTTAAAATAGTTATTGTTTTGATGTATTTTCTTTACCAACAAAATATTCTTTGAACCATGCAATATTACATACATGTAGAAAGCTGATTTTATGCTTTTTATGCTTAGTTAAATTTTTTTTACCAATCTCGAGCTTGCCAATTTGAGATGTCAGGGACGAGTTTTCGTCAAATTTTCTTTTATGATATGAAACTCGACTGCAGTGCAGCAGAGACGGCTCAAAACATTAGTGAAGTTTGGAGTGAAGTAGTGTTGGTGAATCAACAGTGCGAACATGGTTCCGGAAATCCCGAACTAGTGATTTCTGACCTCGAAGATAAGGGAAGGCCGAGCACGTCCCAATGAAGTTGACGACGACGAATTGAAGGCACTAACGGGGAGAAACACACCAACAACTGTTCGAGAGCTTGCAGAACAGCTTGGCGTAAGCACAGGAATGATTTCCACTCACTTGAATCGCATAGGAACGACAAAAAAAACTCGGCAAGTACCTAGTGCATGAATTAAACAATGATCAAAAAAATCACCGTCTTAAAGTGTCGTCTGCTCTTATTCTGCTCAAGGAAACGAACCCTTTCTTGACGGAGTTGTGACGTACGCCGAAAATGTGAATTCTGTACGACAACTAGCTGCGTTCAGCTCAATGGATGGATTGCGATCAGGCTACACAGCACTTCCCAAAGCCAAAATTGCACCAAAAAAGGTTGTGGTGACTGTTTGGTGGTCTGCACCAGGGCTGATTCATCACAGGTTTTTTTTTAATCCGTGTGGAAACGATTACGGCAGAGAAGTATTGCCAACTAGTCCACCGTAAACTCCCAATAACAATGACCGCCATTATTCAACAAAAAAAGAGCCAATCGTTATCCACGACAGCGCTCGGCCTCACGTTGCGGAACCAGAACTGCAGGAGTTGAAGAATTAGGCTACGAAACTTGTCCTTGTTCGCCATATTCATCAGACTTCTCGCCTACCGACTATCACTTCTTCAAGCCCCTTGACAACTTCCTGTGGGAGAAATGTTTCACCAACCACCATGACACAAAGGATGCCTTCAACGAATTCATCGCTTTCAGAACTCCAGAATTTTATGCAACTACAATATGTAAATGTATTTCTTGCTGGTAAAAATGTGCAGATTTAAATAGCTTTTTAAATTGATTAATAAGGTTTTGTCTGAAATAACTTATTACACTTTAAATAATGTAGTTAGGAATGCTCATTTATTTCTGAACAACCTAGTGGCTCCTGTCCCAGCAATTATATCAGCCGAACTTCTGTAAGCTTGCTTCTAACATCTTCGCAAAAAAGCACAGCCAATGATCAAATTTGCTTGCACAGAACGGATAGCAGTGATGACTTTCTTTTTTACAGTACGATAAGTTTTCCGAGTGTATTTTGTCACCTTTTTTGCAAAGACTATCCTAATCTGCCTTTCGACTGGATTGGATAAGGCCTAATCTGCACAGTAAACTGGATTTCGCAATGAATTTGCTGCTAACCCACATTCAAGCTCTTGTACCGATTGTAGGAGTTCAAAGGGAAAGCCATTTACACTGCTCGTCCTAGATTTCGTAGGCTACAGAAGGTATTCGGCAGTCCGGGGTACAAGCTTAGTGGCCAAAGTGGAAAAGCTTCCTTCATAAAATCACTTGCTGGTTACCATATTTGTTGCGGTAAAAGTGAGACAAATGGGTTTCTTCCATTCTCGAAATACTTCGTCATATATTTATGTCTTCACGGGTGATTGCTGATGTCACTGATCGATAGGACTAGCTGAGAGACAGGGAAAAACGAAGGACCCGCATGATGTGGTGGTGAACGTGGAAGCCTCCGGCAAGGGTAATAGCGCGTTCGTTCCCCACCACAGACACCTGCGGTCCGGAGTTTTGCAAATATCTCAGCAACGTTGTGGTTGTAAAGCAAGACTGTTATCACATTGAACACAAATAGCGTTTTGCTCGCACACTCACCGCTTTCTACGAGTCTTCCACTGAATATGTCACGTGGAGATGAACTGCACAGATTTTACATGGAAGCGTAATGTGCGCCTCTCATCAGAATAACAGGTTTAAGTACTGCACAATATCACACGTGATACTGAGGCATTCCTTAATGGCGTTCATTTTCGGATTCCTGGAATTAATCCAGAATGCCTCAAGAATTTTGCGCACTTGTGTTTTCGATTCCTGTGCAAGGATGTTAACTTCTACTTCAAAGTCCTCCCCGTTATGTCTCTGTGTCCTATGCGTGCTAAGTGGAGTACTCGATTTAACTTTAAGTTTACGGACTTGCTGTTCTTGTCTATTGCAGTATTTGGTCTAACTTTTATGCTTGCCGATTCGGTGTTTTTTTTACACGGATGCAGAGTGGTCTACCCGTTTGGCCGATGTATTCGACCCAGCACACTTTACAAGAGATCGGATAAACTGTGTTCGAACTCATGCAATCATATTCCTTACCGCTAGGGCATAATGTGCAATTTTATGTTGTACATAGGCGGTCATACAGGCAGTTGCGAAGTAGCTGGCATCTTAAACTGCTCGGTGGTATTTCAATTACTGTTACAGAGTTCTCTAGACCGGCCGTTCTTAAGCGACGTTTTATAGCTGCGTTTATCTCGTTTGAAATGAAGGGTGAGATAGACGGGACCTTATTATAGGGAGAGTTGTAGTTTGGGGGGCTTTATGCTGAGGAGCTACAGCTTCGTAGCCACTCGAAATGGCTATTAGAGGCAATAACTTCCAGGATTCCTTGTCCTGCTCTCTTCCCTATGCACACGCTGATACCTGTTCGAAACATTTTTTCTTACAAGTGCCTTTTTGTGTGTGAGGAATGAGAGGGCAGGTAATGAACCAGTAAGCTTAAAACTGTATGTCTACAGTAGAGTAATGGCTGGAAATGGGTGACTGATGGTTCCACATTAGACATAAATGCAATGGCATGTCTTGGTGCTTGTCGCTGTCCCATTGCTGCCCTCTTATTTGTGCGTAATACTTCCCACACCATCTGATTGAGCAGTATAAGCACTGTTTTAGGATAGGCACAATCACTGAATAGATATGCCATGCATATTCACTTTTGCTTGATGTTCACAAGAGGTTCGAGGATGGTTTGCATTGCGGAGTCATTCGATGGCGTTAGTGTAAAGCGCGGTAACGTCGAAGGACCTCATCAGTACACTCTGTAATCTGAGTATTACTGTGATGAGCTGGGACGTATTTCGCATCCGGGATAAGTATTATGGTTAGAAACCATGTTATTCTAACCGTTGGCCCGTCTACGCAGCTAATGATAGGTCTATCCCTTTGAACAATGAGAGATTGGTAGACACAAGACCATCACTTTTAATAACTTATGAGTTTTGATGAGTATGTCTAGTCCTACTCTATATGAATAAACTGACATCACAGAGCGTTTGTCATGTAGAGACACTAGGATGATTTCTGCTCCATAGGGCTAGTGGAGAGGTTTAGCTCAGCGGTGAGTCATATTTGGATCATTTTGTTTGTGGTGAAAAATTTGTCGTCCTTTCATACCACAACAACTGAAAATTACGCACTCGAATGAGGATGTTAGATAAACTCTGCTGATAGTCGACAGAAGCGTATCTTGGAAGTCTCCATTGTGCTCCAACAAAAGGAATATTACTTAAAAGCATGAAGTCGTGACGCATCGCATCGGAGATTTGCACAATGTGTGTACACTTGCACTCAACCTTTTTTATTTTTTTTATAGACGGTTTTCTAATAAGTAGAAATATGCTGTCAAAAATATGAAATAACAGGAATATGCAGGTAAAGTTCGTTGTCTACATCTTCTTTTTTTGTTCCTCTTGATAATGCAAATATTATAATGTAAAAAGGTTATGGCAGCGAGCTGACAACGATGCGGCAGGCAAGTCGAACTCTTCCAGAGAGAAATAACCTACCCAGCACAAAAAATCAGAAATAAAAATTGTCCAGGATATGCTCCACTTCGGTTGCGACCCTTCTTAACATTCAAGTATTTAAGTAGGTGACACCCATTTCCTAAAGTCAACGTTTTAGATTTGCTATGGACAGCACCAGAAATACTACGCCAGAATGACATAAAAGGCTCACAACAAGGTGATATTTACAGGTGAGCTGCCTTCCTACAAATAAGGTGTGTAATGCCCTATCTTCAGATTCGCAAAATGGCGTGGGATAATGTTTTTAGCACAACGCATGTTTTTTTAAAGTTTACAGCGTTCGCCGCTCCTAGACGTAGAAACTATTGTTTCCTTAATGTGAAACAAAGAAAACCTACAACTTAAGTACTTAAACCCGCAACGAGCCATTTCCAAAAAGTCAGTGATGAGCCTTCTACGTGTAATGTTACAGTCTCGCCATCATATGTGCTCAACTCGTCACGAAATCATCACCGTGGGATCTCAGCAATCGCAAAGAAGATGCCGAAGGTAGTTGATTTTTCTTCCATTTCCTTCCAAATTGCTCTTCGTGAGTGTAATTCTAGTACTGCGCTTTTGGTTAAGAAATTAACTATTCTAGGTAGCCTTGCTGTCCTGGATCTCACCCATTAAGCTATTAAAAAGTAATTTTATAGCCTAAAAATCAGCATTTTGCACAACGGAGGAGTCAAATGAACTTTAAAGCTAATGGAACTAAATTATAATGTGCTGCATGTTTTAGTGATTTGTCAGCATTGAACTGATTTTATGGCATTGATAGATTTCATACCACTGATTTCCCTCATATGAGGGATCCTGAGCCGATTAGTCGCGAGGCTACGTTTCGCGTTGCCAGGTGGTGGATAGGGGTTAATCACGGACCAAAGGCGACACGATTAAAAAATATGTGGATCAATACCGGCTTTGACAATCTTCGTCGTTTACGCGTTCACTCGCCGACATCAAACTATGACGAAGAAGAAGTCGAAGCGTTCTACGTGGACTTGGAGAAGTTCTGCAGAGAAGACCATACATTCTTCAAGGTTATCATTGGAGATTTCAACGCCAAGATTGAACCAAGATGAACGTCTGAAGAACGTCACATTGGGACCCATGGATTAGAATGTAACGAGAGGGTGAGCGGCTGTTTGAGTTTATCATGACAACCAAGACCATCCATGGTAATGCGCAGTTCCAGAAGCCCCCGCCCTCCACGCTGGACGTGGGAGTGTCCCAAGTGAGAGTACCGTAACGAAATATAGGCCATATCGTAAGAAATCGAAAGTTTTGTCTTCTCGATGCTGCTGTTGTCCCGAAATTCTACACGGAACCAGACCATCACCCTCCTTCGTGCAAGATTTGATTTCTCACAGGAAGGAGAAAAAGCCGCTAAATTCAAAAAACGAATTTCTAAAACTACCATAAAATGGAAAGATGCCGTTATCCCACAATATCGACAATGACTGGGTAGAGGGACAAAGCCTGCGCTGCCATTTTGTGACGGGACCTTTACTCCGGGATGGCAAAGGTTTGTTTGGTTATCGCATGTCGGTCTTCCCTGTGTTTTGTTCCTTATATAGCGATCACATGGAATTTTATGTGATCTGCGGCTTCAAGAAGGGACTGAAAATCAGTGTCTGCGAAGAGTTTTCTGACATTATGCGTGAGGTGTATAAAGCAATGTCCATGGCGTTTCGTGCGTTTGTTCCTCAGATCCGGTTCCAGTGACCTCCTACGTAATCCAAGATTTTGTGGCTTCTCACCGATCGTCTCACTTCCTGACGCCACAGAAAGGATCACCCAGTTTACAGGGTACTGAGGCTGGCCTATTGTTGGTTGAGCATTTCAATCCTCCTTTGAGTCCTGACTTAACCTTGCAAAGACGTATCCACGTCTTGACTACGGTGTGGATCCAAGAGAAGTATCTTTTCGGCAACGAATCCTTCGCTCGGCTTTCCTACTTGTTACTGACTACGTTCTAACTTGAAATACTGGGTTATAATCTGTGCAAATAATGCCTCAGCTTATTGATAAGCTAACACGAGGTTCTTTACTAGCCCTTCTTTTAGCTAACGTTTTGGTGGTTACTCCTTAAAAGCCGTGATGATCCGAGTCGAAAGCTCTCAGCAGATGCTTATTCTCGCTATAAAGTTTTTCGTATTGTCCCTTTGAGCCGAGTAGCGCAGCACCGCTCAAATCTGTCCGCACTAAACACTTAACTTCAACCATCGCAGTTCGGAGAGCGATAATGCCGAAACGTTGAAATGGCGCTCTTACTAGAAGAGTCAAAAAAAACGGAAGTGTATTTGTGGATTTTGTGGCTTTCTTCGTATTAAATCCAGTTATGCGTCGCTGCATCGTATGATTGGACTGGATTTTTCTCTGTTTTTTAAATTTATTCTCGCTTCCAGATCACGCAGCATTTATTAACAACTTTCGATTTCCAAAGAGACTAATTAGCAGACCTATTTATAGAAATTCTGTATATGGTGAAAAAAGGTGGGTCCTCACCTTATCGTCCATCTCTACTCATTGATGGCGAAATGGAAGTCAACCCGTCATTGGTGCGTTTACTTTTTTGTATCGATAAACAAAATTGCAGTAAACAGTAGTGAAGGTGGTAGATTTACGATTGTCAAACATCTAGGCCTCTGTTTTTCTCTTAACGTTCTACCTATAAACGTTTAAAGATCGACCATTTAACACCATCGAGGAAAGTTGGAGTAGAAAAATTCCCATGCGGACCTCCATAACAAACATTGCTTAGAGAAGGGATGAAGGGAAACTTAGAAAATCTCTTTACTGGTTTGGCAATGACCTGCACTAGTTGACTGGCACTATTACTCTACTAACTTCACATCCTATGCAAAAAACCACAGTAACCATTGAACCAAAAGGGTGAATATCTTGTGGAAAAGTGTGGATTTTTGAAGGCATTACCTGGGAAGGCGCAGTAATTTGCATTGATAAATATAGCATTTTGTATCCAATTTGAAGCTTAATTTAATGGAATTCTACGTGGTTTTAAAATATTTACTTGTTTGCGTTTTTGCAAGGTAACGGTGTAGAGCTGCAAGTGTGGACGTTCCTATTTTGACTACTTATTCAACTGCTTCGCTGTTTGACAGAGGAAATTTTCCCGTCTAGCCTCGCTTTTCGAAAAAATCTGATTTTTGATCTTTATTTTTGCAATTGATCCATCTTTAAAACAAGGCAAATGCTCACCTTGGCTTAATTTACATAACAGCGTAAAGTTTGCCTTGTGTTTTGGTTTCGAATTCACAGACATTGGCGGTGTCGAAAAGCGGTTTCCCAACATCTAGCCATACAACTCTTCCTCAGTTTTGCTCATTTATGTAGTCACTGTTTTTCCGCGTTCACCAAATCATCTGCTTGTTTATTCTTCATCACTAAACTAATACGAGATTGGTATGTTGGTGTGAGAAATATTCATTCGGATAAGGTTTCGGTACCTTCGTCATCTTTAGAGGGTCGTAGATTAGAATCGATGGTGCACAACTCGCCGCCCTCGCTATATGGGCGTTCATTGTCTCATCGAGTCGAATTTAGTAGAGGAAGCACTGCTCGAATGAAGGATCTCACTCGACGATGCTGTACAAGAGGATGTCGATATATTGCCACCATCCAATATGATCTGCTTTTTGGCGACAATGCGTCTCACAGCGGTTGGTATTATTCCAGGTGGCTAATAAGGCGGTAATGTATATGCAAAGACCGAGTTTCATTAAAGCTGCTGAATTCTCAGGATCATTCTAGTGGTAGTCGCAAAAGACTAAGGTGACGATCTGTACCTGCAATGCACGCACAGTTGCATCTGAGTCCTCGATAGAAGACTTAATCTTCTAGGCAAGAACGATATGGTATGACATCATCGAACTGGCCGAGAGGAGAGGACATCACCCATACAACGCCCCTCTATGATACCGGAGAAGAACTGTTCCACGGAAAATGCGACAGTAGAGGAGTCGGTGGAATCAGCTTTTTCATCAACACGAATTTAGCCATGAACATTGATTCACTCAAACAACTAAGAACCCGAATTGGACGTTTACGATTCAAAAGATGTGGATCAATACCGGCTTTGAAAATGTTCGTCGTTTACACGCCAACATCAAACTATGACAAAGAAGTCAAAAAGTTCTGCTTGGATTTGGAGAAGTTATACAGAGAAGACCATACATTCTTCAAGGTCACCACTGGAGATTTCAACGCTAGGATTGGACCAAGAAGAATGTTTGAAGAACGTTACATTGGGACCCACGAATTAGAATGGAACGAGTAGGGTGGGTGGCTGCCTGAATTATCACGACGACCAAGACCATTCAAGGTAACTCCCAATTCCAGAAGCTACAACCTCAACGCTGGACGTGGTTGTCTGCCGGTGGAGTGTTCCATAACGAAATAGATCACATCACAGTAAACCTAATGCCTCGCCATACCGATACCGATGTCTCTGTTGTCCCAAAATTCTATACGGGGTGAGACCATTGGCTCGTTCGTGCAAGATTTCATTCCCTGGGGAAAGAAGGAAAAGCCGCTAAATTCGAAAAACGAAGTCCGAAAATTACCATGAGCTGGGTTTTATTCATTTAATTAGTTGCTGTTGGAGACATGCAGTTCTCCATAACGTCGATGAGGAATGTGATCGGCTCATTTAACATTTTCACGTTTGCGTTATGAAAGCTGAGAATTCGAATTCGTAAGTAGCCTAGAGACGTCCGTCTTCAGAAACACTCGAACTGATACACCATTGTGGAATCCCACCAGCTAAGCACAACCGCCAATTCACCACCGAACTTGTAAAACAATGCAAACGGACGATAAAAAGAAGATTTTAAGGGGAGAAGATCAGAAGTTATGGTCGAAGCTGCAGAGGTTGGGAAAAGCATTCGCAAGGGTCACCGAAGCTTCACCGATCACAAAACCAAGATGATCGCACTCCGACGCCCATACGGAACAGTTACAGCGTCCAGAAAGGCAATGGAGAAAATAATTCGCGATTACTACTCGGAGCTTCTCAATAGCCGCGGCTCCTGCTCTCACGTGATGTAAAGAGGAATGGATATGTCGTATCGTTCTCCATTTCAAAATCTGGGATGCAACTTCACAGTAAACAACGGAACGACACGATGTCAGGGCACGATAAGATCTGAACACGTGAAGAGCCTTTCCCCAGTCTTCATAAACACACTGGCTCGCCTGTTCGCGCGTTACTTGTGTGAATGCCTGGTTCCCATTCAATGGAAGACCAACAGGGACAGTGTTGCTGTTCAGGAAGGGAGAGCTCCTCTACATAGGAAACTATCGCTCAACATGTCTTTTGCAAACTTTTTCACTGGAACCGTCCTAAACAGGATTGAAGGAATACTGGTTTTTAACTAACGGTTTTTTAACCTTATCGGCTCTCGTACCTCCGCATATTATATTTTTGCGTTTCTGTAAGGTTGAAGCCAAATCTCCTTACGCAATAATGACTAAGGATTTTGAAATTTTAGTTCGGAGTTATCCGAAAATTGGTGTCAACTTCATGCTTAAGGTCTTGCAATCTGAGGAACGGTTGAGGAGACGGCTGTAATCGTAATGCCCCTAACTTCTTGTTGTTCGCTGCTATTTAATGCATCACTCTAACTTTGTTTCGGAGTCTTTCTTGGAGTTTATCCAAACTACATACGACCGTGTACTAGGATACCTTAGAAATGGGTTCGGATGGAGAGAAACTTGGCCCAAATTCTAATGGCGAGCGCTTCCCGTCAAGTAGAGCTGTGTTCCCTAACACGGTAAGTGTTGACGTTTCTGGGACATTATTTGTCCTACTGTTCCTCGTTTAGTCTCCGTTAACGGTTTTCTCTATCTACTGTGGTGTGCGATCTACTCAAATGGTCTTCGAATATTCTCCGCAAAATTTGTTTAACATTAGATCTAATAGAGTTGCAAATCAACACTGACGCACCCACTATTCTGAAACAGAGACAATCGTCCAAATACTGATCACAATGGTGTTCCTTCGTTGCAATTTCTTCAAATTAGCGAACATCTGATTTTGTTTGTCTCGTAGATAGAAGCGTAGTACTAGCACTTCGATGCCCAGTACTCGGCAGCAATCCTCTTTTACTCCGCATAGATCGTGCATTTGTCTTTGCTTTATGAAGCTCGAAAGGGCTTGGTGTTGCAGGCAGCAACGGAGAAAGCGTGTTACCTTTCAAGCTAAGACGATCTTTTGCCTTCGTGACAATACTGTCATCTTAGTAACTGCTGAAGACCTCTACATATCAAAAAAATTTTTATCTTTGTATTTCCTATGCTCACCCATTCAATAGAACAGCCATCATTAATCATAGCGACCGGAATTGGAGTGATCAATTACTAGTCAAGTCAGTGGTCAATGAAGGAAGGCCTTTAGATAGCTATTATGTTTAGAAACCGGTTTTTCACTAACCACATATTACATGATAACTGTGTAGCTCAATTTAGATACTGAATGCGAAGAAAGGGCGGTACGAAAGCTTTGTTTAACAAAACAAACTACCGAATGGCAAAGCCATACCTTGGGCGCGATGCACATCGCTCGGTTTGCCCATGTCCACCCATTTACAGCGAAGAGTGCATCTCGTGCATCTCAAGCGTTTCGTGGTAACAAGGAATGGAGCAGAAAATTTTTTGTTTCTGATCAAGGCGAGATTGTTCGCAAGGCGTGTATTCATTTGTAGATAGCAGAGGCAAACAAACAAGCCTTCTTTCGATCCAACATCGATATGTTTTCGCAATTGTTTAGAAGAACCTTTCCAGCTCCAATTAATCCGTGACTGCTGGGCGGAACGACCGAATGAGAGGCCCACCATCACGACGGTGAAAGATGCTAGTGAGAGATATTAACTCGAACAGGTAATATCACAATGCTAACCGAATGCACTTTGAAATCGAAATTTGAGGGAGAGATTTGAGGTGCTGGAAAGTGATATGCGATTTGCTTAAGTATTGTTCACGGACACGGTAGTGCGCGTGAGGCGCAGTGGTCGGAGGCACACTGCAACACACACGTGGAAATCCACCCCCGCGCCCATGGCTAACCAAGCCTTCCATCCCTCCGGGATCGGCAAATTGGTAACAGACTTGTCTAGGAGAATGGCAGCACTGGTTCGATACATCGACAGACCACCGTGAGCTATTGTAAAGGCCAGATATGCACTCAGTCACCCCAAACGGTGCTTAATGAAGTCGAATGCATAGCACATCCATCAGGGATTGATCAACGCCGAGAGCCTTATCCCTTATTTTTCATTGTCCACGGACGAATTGCATTCAAATAATCGTTATTTGATGGAAAATATTACGCAGCATTTGGCTGTCTCTTGCAACACTTGAGTAGCTAATCAATTGAGTGCTTCTAACTTATGAATTATTAAAGTTGGTAGAAATGTTAACCGTATTAAAAGATCTCGTTAAGACGTCAGAATTTGATGGACTATGTCTTTAATATACTCGAACAGTACGCTTCGACGCTGGAAGAAGAAGTAGTGGACAGAACGAAAGAATTAATGGAAGAGAAGAAGAAGAGTGATATTTTACTGTACAGAATGCTACCTAGGTAGGTAATAGAATTTCACTACTTTCATTAGGATGGCTAAGGCTACATGTTAATGTGATTTAACATAGAATCAGATAATTCTACTCACTTATTTTGGGTCAGTATGAGAACTACTAAAAAAGTATCCAATTTAGCCTGTCCTTCCCTTTCAGCCTATATATCTCAAAAAAGATATTATTTCTTGTCCTAGTTGGTGACTCACCAAAAAAACTGCCCAGTTTTTTGGCTTTTTATTCGATGTCAAATATGTTTTTCTTGAACCGATACAAAACCAGTAGAGAACACAATCAGCCGAGAACACCACTAGCCCTTAAAGACTTAATCGTGCTTTATTAGTGATCAGTCCTATAATCTTCATCACTTGTGATTCCCATAGTCGTCGATTGACTCAAAAGTACATTTTTTTGCTTTGTGCAGCAGCAAGTACTCTATTCGCCGAGGTCGCTCGACGAACAGGAAAAATGTCGCAGTTTTGATACAATGATCTCTATCTTACCGCTAATATATAGGTAGACCAGTAGTAGTTACGCCGTACATTACGAGCAAGAGGGCGTCTCTGCCTACTAAGCCTTCGACCACGGTGGAGAGGACCTGCGGCAAGAATTTTCATGAAGCAGCTTATTCCCTGAAATCTACGTGGTAATATCCTACCTTGGATATCGAAATATTATTGTGAGAATCAACTCAAGAACATGTAAAGAGATGATGAAAAACGTCAAGCAACAGCCAAGGGCGGAAGAGAAATGTTCGATAAGTTTCGTGGATGACATATGCGAGGGAACTAATCGAGTGCAGGGAATGATGAGGTTTTCTGCATGGTACAAAGTGTCATGTAAAAGATAAAATAATTTGTCCTTTCTGGCAAGAATGTGGTAACGGATACTCCTTACGTTCTGCCACTATATGGGTATAATCTTTGCTGACTTTTTGGACGAAAGTGTAAAACTCGTTCCCAGACTGCGTAACGTTTACGAGAGATAAATTCCACTGTGCTTGTAGCAATCAAAACAGCATGATCGTTCTTTATAGCTTTCCTAACTATATTTGTGAATTTTTTATGTAGTCTATAAGGTGCTTCCGCAAATAACTAGAAAGAAAGTAAATACTACAGGCAGGTGGCCGAAAAACTAAAAACTCGGTCAGACTGTGGAGCCAGAAACATTCGAAAGTGTCACGGTGTTCTTCTCGGACGTCGTGTCTTTTACGAAAATCGCTGCGAAAGGCACTCCTTTGCAGGTGTGTGTTGTTATTTTCATTGTTTTCGTAAGATATATGTGAAAACGTACACAAAATTCTTGTAACGCTTAGCCTTCTTTGTTTTCTGCTTCCAAACCTTAGAGTGAACGCGGACCACATCCAGTACGGATTTCAAGACTTCTGCAATCGCACCAAATTGGCGGAAAGTGCAGTTTATTGGTACTTCATTAGACACTGTAAGACCAGATGCGATGTTCTGCATTGCAGTAGTAATCCATTGAAAACAACTATCACTAGTTATAATCACAATTTTGACTTATTATTTACTGCCTACTCTTTTTAGCGGCAGGTTACGCGTTGCGAAATATAACTTTAATGATGCTGAGATATTTGCAAAACTTGACCGCAGGTGCATGATGAACGAAGGACCCGCATGCGTGGTGGTGAGGCGCTACCCCCGGAAGGACAATAGCGCGTTCGTTCCCCACCATAGGCACCTGCGGTCCAGAGTCTTTGCAAATATCTCAGCATCATTAAAGTTATATATCACTAGTTATTTTTACACGATTTGGTGCAACTAATTTGATGGGATACTAGTGAAAGATTTTAAACGGGCATTTCAAATTGCCTTAACTCGGCTAAAGCACAACCTATTTAGCAAATGAGAGCCGTAAAAATCTATAGACTTTTGCTAACGTGAAGGAAATTTGTTTGTCTTTGTAGGACAGAATCTTAATATTCTGAAAGTAATGAATTCTTCGAAGACCAAAACAACAACAATTTGGTGACTTATTGTTTTTCCTTGAGGGTGACAGTCTGTGAAAGACGATAATTGAGAGGGAGGCAAATCCTATGCCCTAATCCTATATATGGCAAATGGGAAAATGCTTCTTGGGCTGGTTCATTCAGCTCATCGATTTCTCGACGTTGCTACCTGTACCGTGTCGTTTTGCCAGGATTCTAGAAGTTACCATGCTGACTGATACTGACAAAGTAAAAACATCTGTTTGTACAAATGTGACACTGAGGATCGCTGCGGTGCTTCATCTTACTCTTACCACTCGACAATTGTCCTACAACGTGCAATACAGGCTCCAATTTGAATTGCATATCACAGCGTGATGGGGAAATGTTTAGTTTTATTGCCCAGAGTCCTCAGAGTCAGGTTCGATAATCAGCGCCAAATGGTTGTCGCACCGCTGATAGTTAGCAATGGCTCCACCTCCCATGAAGCCTCATGATTCTATTACGAAACTTTACGAGACATCCTATCGTGCGCTTTTGAAAATCTCTTCCCTGATCTATAAATTGGTAGCATTTCCAGTTGCTTTCATAGTGGTTGTCCAAGTTCAAACAAATAACGCACGACGCATACTAATGCCTATTTCTATCAACTTCTTGCCTTTTCGATTTCTGCGTAAATGCACATTTTTACTCCAATAGTATGTATTCTCTTAAATTTTTTGTGGGGCGGATAGCGCAGTGGCAGTGAAGTCGATAATCGCGGGCTCGGTACTGATTTGACTCCTTCTGCATTCCAATGCAGCTCCCATCATTCTAGGATCACTAAAATTGGCACCAGACTTGAAAAGTGCAAATCCTGCAACTCGAGTTGAAAGCTTTTCTAGCCTAGCGGTCTCAAGCTGTAGATAGAATCTACTCGACCACCATTCTGTAATAATATTCAGGATGAAATGAAAATCCTCAATCAGCAACCAATGTCGCACTTTTGGAAAAGTTGGGAGACCTTCGTGGGTGACAGATGCGAGGACTCGAATCAAGTGCAAAAAGTGCTTGGGATCAACGCAATACGTGCGACAGACGTCGTACAAAATTTTTAAAAAAAGCCGCAATCAAGTATGCCATAAATAAGCTCCAAAGTATTATGCATCAACAGTGGAAATTTTTTACCGAAACCTGCAAATGTCATTGCTGAATGTATTTGTAATCCTGATAACAAAATCCCCAACCCTTTTACGGTTTCCTTTATATGGTGAAAAATTGGTAATCCGAGTTCCTACGCTCGATCCCTGGTTCAATTTGACGCTTCGGGCACACCAAACCTTCCAATCCTCTGAGGTTGGCAGATTAGTGCAGGCCAGTCTGCGAGGGGTCACCTGTATCACCTTTGGTCCTGTTGCTCGTCAGAGTGACTCGAGCGGGCGCCAGTAAATCTTCCATTTATCCCCTGTCGCGCGCAAGAGTACCCCAGCGGCTTCTGCTCTATCTAGGGACTCGTCGAGCATCATATCTTTCTTCTAGCTTCTTCGTGAAGAAATCTGACCATCGGGTCGATGGTCTTCCCACAGTACGTTTGACATCCCGAGGAATCCAGTCATTAACGGTTTGTCTATCGATTGTCATTCATATGCACTACGTGTCCGGCCCACCTTATCTTCGACTGTTTGGCGTACAGAACGGCATGTTTGATTTTTGATCGTTGACGCAGGTCGGTGCTTCGGATCCCATCCCTTACTTGTGTGAAACGGGGACACTCCTACTATCGTCCTTCCGACTGCGCGCTCGATTACGCTGACTGGTCCTTCATCCAACCCTTTTTGAAACCTTGCTTGCTCACACGGTTGTACTTCGTCCAGTGTTCTGTCAATCCTGTTTAGGATAACTCGAGTGAAAAGTTTGTAGACGACAGAGAGCAAGCAGATTGGGCGATAGTTGGCAATATCGTGTAGGTCGCCCTTCTTGAACAATAACACGGTCCTGCTAGTCTTCCACTGGAGTAGGAGCTTGCATTCAGGCAGGTAACGTGTGAAGATCTGAATCAATGTGTTTACGAGGACTAGCGCAAGGTTCTTCAGGTGTTCTGATCTTATCCCTATCCAGACCTAGTGCTGTTCGATTTTTCACCGACGAAATGGCATGTCGGATTTCGGAAAGGAGAACCGGTAGTACAACATGTCCGTCCTCCTTTATTTCATATAACGGAAGGTGGACGTGGCTATCGAACAGATCTGAGTAGTATTCGTGAATGGTTTTCTCCATTGCCTTTCCGGACGCTGTAACTGTTCCGTCTAGGCGTCGGAGTGCAATCAACTTGGTCTTGTAATTAGCGAAGCCTCGGCGGGCTTTACGAATGCTTTTCCCCGCCTCTGCAGCTTCGACCACTACTGCTGCTCTCCTCTATTTAAGATCTTCTTTTATCGCCTCACTGCATTGTTTTGCAAGTTCGGACGTTAGTTCGCGGTTGCTTGCAGCTCGTGCGATTCCACACTGGTGTACCACCTCGAGTGTTTCTGGAGAAAGGCTTCTCTTGGTGACTTTCGAACTCCCCGCTTTCATAGCGCTAACGTGAAGATGTTGAATGAGCTGATCGTGTTCTTCGTCGACAACGGCATCTTCCTAACGGGTCGACTAATGAATTGAATAAGTCCCAGTTTACGGTGGTTCTAGGACTTCGGTTTTTGAATTTAGCGGCTTTTTCTCCTTTCCGCAAGAAATAGGATCTTGCACGAAGGAGACGGTGATCTGATCCCGTGTAGAATTTTGGGACAACAGCGACATCCGTTAGGCAAAACCTTCTATTTACTATGATGTGATCTATTTCATTGTGGTATTCTCCATTGGAGACTCCCACATCCACCGCTGAGGTTGTGGGCTTGTAGAATTGTGAGTTACCTTGGATGGTCTTGGTCGTCATGATAAACTCAGACAGCCGCTCACCCTGTTCGTACCATTCTAATCCATGGGTCCCAATGTGCCTTTCTTCAGATATTCTTCTTGGTCCAATACTTGGCGTTGAAATCTCCAATGATGACCTTGAGTGATGTATGGTCTTCCCTGTAGGACTTCTCCAAGTCCATATAGAACGCTTTAAATTCTTCTTCGTCACAGTTTGATGTCGGCACGTAAACGACGAAGATTGTTAAAGCCGGAATTGACCCACATCTTTTTGACTGTAAACGTCCGATTCGGGTTGACAGTGGTTCGAATGAATCGATGTTCATGGACAAACTCGTGTTGACAAGAACGCCCACGCCGCCGACTCCTCTACTGTCGCATGTTCCCAGTATCAGTTCTTCTCTGGTGTCATAGACGGCGTTGAATGGGTGGCGTTGTCTCGACTCAGCCAGGCCGATGACGTCGCACCTTATCCTTCTTGTTTGCATGAGCAAGTCTCCTATTGAGGACTCGGATGCAAATGTACGTGCATTGTTGGTACAAATCCTCACCATAGTTCTTCGTGATCCAGACAGCTTCCAGTGACCCCCTGAGATTTTAGCACCCTCTCCGTACTCGTCCTACCCAATGCTGTGAAAGTGGAGGCTCTTTTCGGGGTCAGGGGAATGAGGTCCGTTTTTTTTACTGCTTTTAGCATTTTAATACCCACGTATGGCTTACTGGACTCTGAACATGGGGGCTGAGTATGCTCACGGGGTAGTTTGCCAGGCTCTCCAAAAGTGGACATGGAACTTATTTGTTAGAGGCGACTCCTAACCGCCTCCCATGTACATCCCTGTCAGTTGATTACAGGCTTTTGGCCGAATTGACTCGTAGAATACAATCCGCATAAACGAGAACGCACCCACATACGCATGCATGAATACGCCTAGCAAATACAGAAGGTATGTGCCAAATCGGCGCAGCAGAAACAGCGAGTCCATCCCCTGGATCCATCAGTGTCTCTGGGATGCAAAGGTCGCTTTTGGCCCGCGATTAACACCTATCCGCCACCTGGGGACGCGCCACGTATCCTGGCGAGTAACCGGCTCGAAATCTCTCATATGAGGGAGATCCGTGGTCTGCGAGGATAAACAAATTAACTTGATACATCGATAGGCACAGGAATCTATTGTGTGGGAAGGATATGCATTAGGTCACCTCAAACGACGAGTGCTAAATCGAATACTTGAGGGCTCGCACATAGTTTGGCCAGTGTTGGGAGCATTTTCTGTTACCCTTCATCCTTGCTTAATTTTGTCATTCATAGAGGTACGCCGTCTTCTGGAGAGTTTGTCGAGGATAAAATTGAGAATATATTTTTAAATTAACGCAATATTTATTAAGCTCCACAGCAGTTCGCAAAATGATGTGGAAAAAAGTTTGTTCCGTACAATTTTCACTAGAAAGACTGTTTTTGAAATACACTGTAGAATAAGTGTATTAGAGGAAATTTGTCAAGATTGCTGTAGATACAACGGAACATACTGCCAGTGCGAAATTAGAAGGAGGGGTCATGTAATTAAAATATTTGTTGCGACTGACGTCGCCAAGGAGTATTTAACTTCTGGTAAACCTTTACAGCCATGTAATTCTTCGTATTCTTGTTGAGCAAACACAAGGTGTTATTTTTATTCTTTATTCACGAACAAGCTGACGTTTCGGCGGATTTCGCCTTCCTCAGAGCCTGGAAAGGTCAAGTTGACAGCAATCTATTAGCCTCATAGAAAGCGGTGAGGGTGCAAAGCTGTGTTAAATGTGATTGAAATCTTGGTTCAGCGTTTTCTCTGTTTGGTTATGGAGGTGTTTGGCCGAATAGATTGCTGTCAACTTGACATTTCCAGGCTCTGAGGCAGGCGAAATCCGCCGGAAACGTCAGCTTGTTCGTGAATGAAAGAATGAAAAATAACACCTCGTGTTTGCTCAACAAGAATACGAAGAATTACTTGATCAATGCCGAGGTTAATATAAAGTCGGACGTGGGAGTTACTACTTTATAGTCATGATTTGGAATCTAAATCTCCTATCTCGCCCTCTACTTTGCCTGTCACATCAGCGCTGTTGCTGGTATAGAACTCTGCCTTACAGCTGGGATTTATCCTCCGCTAAGGTTTAATATGCAGAAGAGGAACTGGAATTTTTTCATTGCGAACACCATTTGAGAGTAAACTTATGTCACGACATGGTCGCGTGAGCTCTTTAGCTGTTTATTGCAACTTCCTTGCAAATGATAGTGAAAATGTAAGGATTCACACTCAAAGTTCGGAGCTTTTGGTACCGTCCACGCGAACGGAAACAAATGGATAGCTCTAATGCGAAACAGGGAACAATGTTGCCCTTAAAGAAATCTGCCAAAGTTACGAGGATGAACCCAAATCGTGGTAGTACAAAGGGGTTACATATAATTCGTTTTATTTCTCACATATCGTCGAGCAATATCCTGTCAGCAAATTTCTGCCTCAACGTAATGAAATAGTGCTTTGGATGTCGAAATGGATTCATCGTGCGAATTTCTTCGTAGTTGGGTCACCAGAGCTGAGAGTAAAACGGCCGTTTCCATGCCGAAGCCCTTCTAGACAAAATGTAATATAAGAATATAAGTGGCGACCGTTCTGCAACAAATTGCAGCCAAACTTTCCGCCGGTTCGTATAGATCGGCGACTACTTGTGAGCAAGGTGAAGCGGTGGCATGACGGCCTCAGGCCTTCACGAGAAAGAACGAGCCTCACTAGCAGAGTACCATACTAGACAATTGAAAGTCGCTCAGAGGCCTGGTACAGTTTGTGAAAGCAGGCGTCCAAGTCGCTCGACTCTTATTTGAATCGGACATGAGGACGCTTAAGGAACAGAACCATTTTTGAAATGGAGTAAAACTGGTTACTCTGCCTCCATCAAATAACTTTTTATTCAAAAAGTATTGTACGATTTTTTGCTGCTCCAGGAGCACATTTAGAATCACGAAAGTAAAACAGTCCCTAATTGCTTCTGAAATGTATTTGAACTGACAAAAGAGGCGTCTTGCGTGTTTTTTTTGCCTAATACCAGTTGTTAAAGGTCGTTAATTTGCTGAATGAACTCTACACAATTTTTGACGGTATAATTAACGAACATGACGTATATAAGGTGAGTGGAAATAATTTTTTTCCCCTTTACTACTCTCCTATTATTTCTGTTCTCTAATAAATGAACGTAACTTCCGTACTTTTCTAAAGGTGGAGACAATTGGTGACGGTTACCTCTGCGTTAGCGGACTACCTCATAGAAATGGCAACGAGCACATCAAGGAGATCTGCGGCATGTCGCTAGACTTCATGAACAGCCTTAAGAATTTCAGCGTACCACATCTACCAAATGACAGAATTCATCTCAGAATTGGAGTACACACAGGTTGAGCTTCATTTTTGATACGAAAAAGATGCATCGCCATGAATTATTGAAGTTGACAATTCTTCATCTGAATGTTCTCGAGAGGATGGGTTAACATTTCCCCCAATACAGTGCCAAAATTCTGAATATAGAGTTGAGTTATTTAAATTATAACTGAAAAAACAATGCGTCAGCCGCTAACACTAGTTTTTTATTTCTTGTGTGAGAAAAGCCGTACTTCCGTGTAAACATGTATGTATGTGGACACATTTATCTATATACATATATATAAAAGCTCTGAAGTATTAAGCTGCCGACTTTGATCAATCCCCAAGGGATGCGCTATGCATTCGACTTCATTAAACATCGTTTGGAGGAGACTGAATGCATATCTGGCCTTGCAATGACTCGCCGTAAGCCCATCGATGTATCGAGCCAGTGCTGCTTTCCTCTCAGACGAGTCTCGTACCAATTGGTCGACCCCCTAGTAATGGAAGGCTTGGTGGGTCATGGACGCGGCGATCGATTCCAGATGTGTGTTGCAGGGCACCTCCAACCACTACACTACACGCACCCCTTTTTTTATATTGTGGTATATATATATATATATATATATATCGTTCTCTGCATGCAAGCGTTTCTGTTTGTGCTTGTATGTGTGTGTGTGTGTGTTTAGACCGGAGGTTCGGCAGAATGCAGAGAAATCGGGAGTAAATGAATTGTTCTTGTAATATGCTAATTAACACATTGGCAATTTTCCAACCTCTCTAATGTCTTCGAAATTTTTTTAGACGATGAAAAGCGTCTTTGTGGTCGTTGTTCGTTTCAGACCTTTTATGCTCATAATTCCAGTTTTTCTAAAGCTAATGTAATAGTGCATTTTTCCAGATACTTATATAGACCGGTAAGGGAATTCCCACTAGGCCTTGGTTTTAAGGCGGGACCTTTCCATTTCCTGAAGCACTAAGATTACTGTGCGATGACTGCTTCCTCATATTCATTGGAATCGATGACGATTATTTTTTAATCCTTCTATGGCAATGTTCCAATAATTTCTCCAATAAGTAGATGACATTTTCTACACGACCCATCTTTCACATTTACTTTGCGGATCCACACATTTCGCATAAGAGTCATTTCGTCGCATCCATCATTTACGAAGATCTTCTAATTTTTTACGTAAGCCTTAGGCTGCTGCTGGATTTTCCTTTCATCATGAATGTCGTTGAAAGTCAATGCTAGTCAAGTAGATTCTCCATGGTGTCCTGAAGTAGCCAGGCATAAGCGTCCCACAACTTTGATTGCAAACAGCAAACTTTTTCCAGGCACTAATTTTTCCGATCCTAGACAGATGAAAGGATTGGTGAGTCCGGCGAGGGGTCGAACTAGCACAGTGTCCATGATGATCGGCGCAACTACCATTCTGCTACCCGCCCCTTGATGACGAGATTAGGAGATCGAATTCTTTTTTTCGATAATTCGGCTTAGAGATTTTTGTGCTGTCGAGAATACCAATCACCAAAATCAATGTTATCACTGCTATTTACAGGGAGTACCACGATTTGTAAGGTAGCTAACCTCCTTTCGATCCACAGTATCGGACAGCTGCAGGTGTAAAGACCTGAAAGCATTAGTGCGAGGCTCTAGTAGGATTCTAGAGAGAGCTACGGTCGATATACAAACGATGTATTAAGGATAAGAGCCAGTGCCATATCCTGATGTCGCAGTCGAATCGACACACCAATCCAACCACCACCGTTGATAGTGACGACGGTTTCAGAACAGTGAGGCGAATAGAAGTACTTTGACCCAATACCGTCTTTTTAACCACCAAATCTCTTCCTAATTCGCTTCTTGAAGGCCATGAATGAGTATGCTGCGCTTTGTGTGTGCTTCAGTGAACAGTACCTGCTCTATTTATATTAGGTGCTTCCAAAACCAAGGTCCGATTTCAACCACATTTCTTGACTCGAACATTATAGCTTAGAACAACGTTTATTGATCGCTTATTTGTACCAGTGCGTAGAATTTTGGTCTTCTGGAGGCTGTAAATTCCTTGAAGGGGAAACTTGTCAGGACACTTGAAGAAGTAGTCGGTAGGCGAAAGGCGGGACGAGCAGAGTGGATGACACAGAGCTTCACAGTCCACCAGCTCCTTCAACCTTCGCAACATCGGTTTTACGCATAGCCAAGTGTTATTGTGCAGGATTGGTGCCTTTCTTCTTGATTAACGCACATTATAGTAGTTGAAGATTTTGAAGCGCTTCGCTGATTTGCTGGACGCGCTTCCTGCCACGATTACATCATCGCGATTCAATAAGCTGTGATGACTAAACCAAGTGCAGACGATCAAATTGTCAGGATGATCTTTTTTAGTCCAATTTCTGCTTCGGGAAATGCTGCAAAGCTTCGTCTTCATCCGACTGCTGAGCCGATTTTCGTCAAATTGTTATTGTAGAACCCACTCTTCTCTTTATATGTCGGAAAACGGTAGAAAAAATGGGCCACTCTGGTAGTGCAGAAAAAGCACCGTCAGTGCCTAAAAATGAAGATTTTTTATGGGTATCCAATTTGTGTGGACCCAACTATCGAGCTTCTTCGACATTCCGATCTTCTCTAAATGTCCCGAAACGGTTGATATGTTAACATGAAGTCCCTTTTTAAGTTCTTGAGTACTTGTGCTCGCTTTTTTTGCTTAAAAGGAAGCCTTCAATTCATCATCATAAGTAGTAGAAGGCCGTTCGCCAGCTCCTTCACCTTCAACTTCGAGTCCATTCCGACAGAGTTTTTCCAAACGAATCTTGCACTGCAAGTTCAATAAAAGTTCCTAGGCCCTTATGTTTTGCTAATTTCAAGACCTTTGGCAGCACTACACCGACTTTCAATCCGTAGAAGTACATCTGTCGAAATTTCTCTTCTGAAATCTGGGACTCGAAACCTTAAAATCTATAAAAAAAATCATCTTTTATAGTGTAATTCGAGAGATAGAATAAAAATCTCATAAAAAAGAGCTTTGTAACTTTATAGACTAGTTTAACATTAGAGAGGAAAGCTATTGCTAAAACAAATTCAAAAAAAATGAAATCACAAGTCGAATATTGTTTTTGAATAGATCTAATACAAAAGAATAGATATAGACATAGATAGAGCATAAATAAACGGATTTAAATTGAGGAACCTTCCTTAAAAGTGTGCAATGGTTTACAATATAGCTATCCTTAACCTCCTATTTTTAGGCTCCCGTTGTGACAGGAGTCGTGGGACTTACGATGCCTCGATACTGTCTGTTCGGTGACACCGTAAACACGGCCAGTAGAATGGAAAGCAACGGAAAACGTTCTGTTCTCACTCTTTTTTTTATTCAGTGCAACTCTATTTTAGGGAAACCACTTTTTCGTATTTTTAATTGGAGCCAAGAATGAAAGACGTTCCTAAAAGATCACTATTTCCCTATAAATTGCTGAAAGCCTATGGATGCTAAAAAACCCAACACTAATTTGTTTTTGTAGCACCTCCTTTTTCTTCTTAGTGTCATGTTCTTGCAGCCCCGCTCTCAAATTTTTCCCGCTTAGCACCATTGTAGCTCACGATATCGCATTTTACCTTGTGAAAACGGGCAGTTAAAAAAAGTAAACAAAATCTCGTCCATAATAATCTGCACGTCATCGTTGTAACATAAGGCGATCTTTCCATAATGGGTCCTGATCGGCGGGGAGACACTGTCAAATGAACAATATTTTTCTTAGATTATTAGGTTAAGATGAATTCGCTAAGAAAATTTTATTCGGCTAACGCCTCGACGGAATCCCTCACATGAGGGATCCCCATAGCCAACTAGTCGCGGGACTACGTGGCGCGTCCCCAGCTGCCAGATAGGGGGGGTTAATCGCGGACGAAAAGCGACCTTTGATTCCTTGACACACAGGTGGATCCAAGGGATGGAATCCCTGTTTCTATTGCGCCGATTTGACACATACTTTCTGTATTTACGAGGCGTATTCATGCACACGTGTGTGGGTGCGTTCTAGTTTATGCGGATTGTATTCTACGAGTCAGTTCGGCCAAAAGGATGCAATCAAGTGACAGGGGAAGTACAAGTATATGGGAGGCGGTTAGGAGTCGCCTCCAACAAATAAGCTCCATGTCCACTCTGGGAGAGGCTGGTAAGCTACCCGTGAGTATACCTAGCCCTCCCACGTTCTGACCCCAGCAAGCTATACATGGGTGTCAAAAAGCTAAAAACAGTAAGGAACGGGCCTCATTCCCCCTGACCCCGAAAGAGATCCCAATTTGGCAGCGTGAGGTAGGGGCGAGGTACGGAAAGGCTGCTAAAATCTCAGGGACCAATCGAAGCTGCCTGGATTGCAGAGAACTAAGGTGACGATCTGTACCTACAATGCACGTACATTTGCATCCGAGTCCTCAATAGAAGACTTGCTCATGCAAACAAGAAGGATAAGGTGCGACGTCATCGGCCTGGCTGAGTCGAGACAACGCCACCCATTCAACGCCGTCTATAACACCGGAGAAGGACTGTTCCTCGGAACATGCGACTGTAGAGGAGTAGGCGGCGTCGGCGTTCTCGTCAAGACGAGTTTGTCCATGAACATCGATTCATTCGAACCACTGTCAACCCGAGTCGGACGTTTACAGTCAAAAAGATGTGGGTCAATTCCGGCTTTAACAATCTTCGTCGTTTACGCGCCGACATTGAACTATGACGAAGGTCGTCATTGGAGATTTCAACGCCAGTATTGGACCAAAGAAAGAACATCTGAAGAAAGGCACATTGGGACCCATGGATTAGAATGGTGCGAACAGGGTGAGCGGCTGTCTGAGTTTATCACGACGAACAAGACCATCCAAGGTAACTCACAATTCTACAAGCCGCAACCTCAGCGGTGGATGTGGGGAGTCTCCCAATGGAGAGTACCACAATGAAATAGACCACATCATAGTAAATAGAAGGTTTTGCCTAACGGATGTCGCTGTTGTCCCAAAATTCTACACGGGATCAGATTACCGTCTCCTTCGTGCAAGATCCTATTTCTTGCGGAAAGGAGAAAAAAGCCGCTAAATTCAAAAACCGAAAGTCCCTAGAACCACCGTAAACTGCGACTTATTCAATTCTAGCAGTTGGAAAGATGCCGTTGTCGATAACATCGACGAAAATAGCGACCGGCTCATTCAAGCATCCCCACGTTAGCGCTATGAAAGCTGAGAGTTTCGAAAGTCACCAAGAGAAGTCTGTCTCCAGAAACACTCGAGCTATTACGCCAGCGTGGAATCAGCACGAGCTGCAGGCAACCGCGAACTAACGTCCGAACTTGCAAAACAATGCAGAGGGGGCGATAAAAGAAGATCTTAAATAGAGGAGAGCAGCAGTAATGGTCGAAGCTGCTGAGGCTGGGAAAAGCATTAGCAAAGAACACCGAAGCTTCGCCAATTATAAGACCAAGATGATTGCTCTCCGACGCGCAGACGGAACAGTTTTAGCCTCCGGAAAGGCAATGCAGAAAATCATTCACGATTACTACTCAGATCTCTTCGATAGCCACGTCCACCTCCCGTCATATGAAATAAAGGAGGATGGATACGTTGTAGTACCGGTTCTCCCTTCCGAAATCCGACATGCTATTTCGTTGGTGAAAAATCGAACAGCACCAGGTCCGGACAAGATAAGACCGGAACACCTAAAGAACCTTCCGCCAGTCTTTATAAACACACTGGCTCGGCTTTTCACACGTTACCTGTCTAAATGCAAGGTCTCTACTCAGTGGAAGACAGCAAGACCGTGTTATTGTTCAAGAAGGGTGACGTACACGATATCGGCAACTATTGCCCAATCTGCTTGCTGTCTGTCGTCTACAAACTTTTCATTCGAGTCATCCTAAATGGGATTGACAGAACACTGAACGAAGGACTGCCATGGGAGAAAGTAGGGTTTTCGAAAAGGATTTAGTACGATGGACGACATCCACATTATAACAAGACTCACTGAAGTATCGCGAAAGTACAAAAGACCGCTCTATCCCACTTTCCTCGATTAATAGAAGTGACTCAATTGAGATAGAAGCAGTCATGGAAGCCCATAGTCAGGGAGTATATAAAGATTTTTTCGTGAGCTGTACAAAAAATTTCACAACCAAGATATCACCATTCTACAACGATATTATCATTGATGACAAAAGAGGGAGTTGGGCAAGGCGATACCATCTCGCGAAAATTATTTACCGCCACCCTCCAGAACGTCATGCGAACATTGGAATGGGATAATATGGGAGTGAAAATCGATGGTCGGCAGTTACATCATCTTCGCTTTTGCTGATGACATCGTCCTTATAACAGCAAACATTAGCCAAGCGGAACGTGTGCTTTGCCGACTTTGATAAAGCCTGTGGAAAGATTGGTCTTCAACTAAATCTCACAAAAACGATGTTCATGAAGAACGGATTGGTTTCGTATGCCCCATTCACGCTCAACGGAACGAATATTTCCGAATGCTTCAGTTATGTTTATCTAGGTCGAAAAATCAATACGATGAACGACTTAGCTCCAGAGCTGAGCAGAAGGAAACGAGCGGCTTGGGGAGCTTTCAAGAGCATCGAGGGATGTGGTGAAGAGGACAAAGAACACCCTACGCCATGCTCACCTTTTCGACTCAACAGTACTTCCTGCGTTGACGTATTCGTCAGAGACCTGGTCGCTGCGTAAACAGGATGAAAAATCACTTAGCGTTATTGAACGTGCAGTCGAAAGCATGATGCTAGGAGTATCCCGTTTCACGCAAGTTAGGGAAGTTATCCGAGCTACGACCTGCCTCAACGAGCAAAAAATCAAAGATGTCGTTCTGGACGCCAAACAGTCGAAGAAAAGGTGGGCCGGACACGTAATGCGTATGAATGACAACCGATGGACAGAGCCGTTAGTGATTGGATTCCTCGGGATATCAAGCGCACTGCAGGAAGACCACCGACTCGATGGTCAGTGTTCTTCACGAAAAAAGACCACAGGTGATACAGATGAACGCTTCGACATCTTGCTCTTCTTCAGAGGAACGATGATTTGAGTCGACTATTCACAGTCGTTCATCCTAGAAATGTGGACCTTCATTGTCGCAATCGGCTAGTATCCGTAGGAGTGGAGCCCTGCTCCATGAATAAAGTGTCTCCAGTTGGCAGTCCCCTAATGCGGAGGACGGTTAATACACTTTAGACTTTCCGATATAATCTGATTTTTTGACGGCAGTGCATTACGCAGTAGACGGCATTACTTTTAGCTAACGCATAACGTAGCGACGTTTTGGAAACCGACTTTAATCACCCCAATTTTGAACAATAGCTGGTTTCTAAAATATTGTATTAAAACGTTCCTTTGACAAGCAGAAGCTATGAAACTTCTTAATGACATGACACCTGAAATACATTTGTGAAAAGAAAACGAGTAGAATGTTGGAGATTTTTTTCATTATTTTTTTATTGTACATGAATCGACATCACATGTCGTGCGGATCCCAGCATTTCGCTCATTCTATTCGTTTCATCGCATCCGTCATTCGAGGAACTGATCGCATTTTGCGTGAAGGAACAGCTCCAGTTTGAGGATTTTTGCATCTCTTCATAAAAGCCATTATGCTCTGGTAGCATCGATTCTTCCAGGTATACTGGAATTCCCTCGCCTAGTAGGTTCCCTACAAGTCACCGTAGCCAGCTTTTGTAAATTTGAGCCAGCTATCCACACTTCCACGAATTTTCTGACCTCTTAGAAATGGAAGGCTTGGATGCTCTGGAGCATGGACGAACGAAGATGTAGCGCACACTAAACAGTATCACTACCACACCGCTACTCTTGCTCTGAGGGTTCACCTGTATCACCTGTAGTCCTGTTGATCGTCGAGTAACTCGAGCGGGCGCCAATAAATCTTCCATTTTCCCCCCCGCGCGCAAGACTAGCCTAGTGGGTTCTGCTCACTCTGTGGACTCGTCGAGCATCATATTTTTCTTCTAGGCTTTTCGTGAAGAACTCTGATCGGGTCGGTGGTCTTCCCTACAGTACGTTTGACATCCCTGATGAATCCAGTCACTAACGGCTCTTATCCATCGCTTGACATTCATACGCATTACGCGTCCGGCCCACCTTATCTTCGACTGTTTGGTGTACAGAACGGCATCTTTGATTTTTTGATCGTTGCCGCAGGTCGGAGCTTCGGATCCCATACCTTACTTGTGTGAAACGGAATACTCCCTACCATCGTCCTTCCAACTGCGCGCTCGATAACGCTGACTGATCTTTCATCCAATCCTTTTCGAAACCTTGCTTGCTCACATGGTTGTACTTCGTCCAGTGTTCTGTCAATCCTGTTTAGATGACTCGAGTGAAAAGTGTGTAGACGACAGAGTGCAAGCAGATTGGGCGATAGTAATCCCATATCGTATAGGTCGCCCTTCTTGAACAATAACACGGTCTTGCTGGTACTGAGTGCTGACCTTGCATTCAGACAGGTAACGTTTGAAGAGTCGAGCCAATGTGTTTACGAGAACTGGTTGGAGGTTTTTCAGGTGTTCTGATCTTATCCTGTCCGTACCTGGTGCTGTTCGATTTTTTCACCGACGAAATGGCACGTCGGATTTCGGAAGGAGAAGCGGTGGTACAATATATCCATCCTCCTTTATTTCATATGACGGGAGGTGGACGTGGCTATCGAAGAGATCTGAGCAGTATTCGTGAATGATTTTCTCCATTGCCTTTCCGGACGCTGTAATTGTTCCGTCTGTGCGTCGAAGTGCAATCGTCTTGGTCTTTTAACTGGCGAAGCTTCGGTGGGCTTTGTGAATCCTTTTCCCAGTATCTGCAGCTTTGACCATTACTGCTGCTCTTCTCTCTTTAAGATCTTTTTATCGCCTGTCTGCATTGTTTTGCAAGTTCGGACGTTAGTTCGCTGTTGCCTGTAGCTCGTTCGATTCCATGCTGGCGTATTCTCTGAGGGTTAAGGGCTATAATTGGTATTTTGGTATAATATTGAAGTGATGCTTATGTAAATTTAAAGATGACATTTATAGCCGAGATGATCCATTTATCATCTGACGCGACGAATTTGCTGCTTGTAGTTGGAGGATTCAAAGTGATATCCAGAGGGGAGGTGATGATAAAGGTGGGCACATATTGTTTTTGCTATCTCAGACGTTAATGATATCTCTATAATAGTAACCCGGCAGTAGACAACGAGGAGAAGGAGGTCTATGACAGATGTTTCTTTGTTAGAGACGGAGTAACTTAAACAACACTAGTTAAAATATTCAGCCACTTCTTTTTCCTCCCGTTTTTTTGTTTTGTCTTGTTGAAATGTTTCGTGAAATTTAACTCAATATTTTTAAAATTCAAAATCGCAATAAATTCTTATAGGGTAAAGGCGTAATGGAGACGTTTTGGCTTCTAGAACGTAATAATGGAGAGAATAATCCCTCTGCTTCACTGCTTGTATCAAGTAGTAATGAATCTCCCGAGAAGAAGAACAAAACAAATTCTCAAGGTCACGACTTGGATGGCGAAAATGGTGGAACTTAAGGAATAAAAAACCAGTACTTCTTCATTAATAAGTCACTCCTTCAGCTTCGTATTTTGAAGAAATAAGCTCCGTTTGTATGTATTTGCAACACTTTTCAGTTTGGTTTTTAACTGTATTACTACGATCTTATGGCTTTTTAGAGACTTGGCATAAAAAATTTCATCACGTTCGGATAACTTATGGTAAAGTTAACACTTTTTTGCCTCCCATGAATCCTCAACGCCATTATATCCGGGTTCAGCAACTTTTGGTTGGAAAGTTCTCTAATATATGTATGATGTAGTCAGAACTGCTTCTCCATTATTGCTTTCTTCCAATCATGAGGTGCCATCTTTTACTTAGACTTACTCCGCTTATGCAACCGAGCGATTCTGGTGGGGTTCATCAAGGGGTTCTATAAACAGCGGAAGCACAGCACATGAGAATTATTGAATAAACCAATAGTTTTGCGATACTTTGTGGGGACACGAAAGTGGTCCTATCATGAATAAAGCATAGCAGAAGAAGTTTACTCATTTTCCTTAATTCAGATTCCTTCAAAATAATCTAAAATTGAACAGTAATTGATTGGGCTTCCACCAACCCACTAAGCTATTCAAAATTCACTTGTATGACTTTCTGGGTGCAGCACAAAATTGCATTTACCTTAGCGACACAGAAGGGGATTGGATGAGTTAAAGCACAATATACCTGAAATGTTGTAACACGAGAGGTGCTGAATAAAATGACGAAACTGCCAGGCCATTCTATGTTCACATAGAAAAGTACCTAGTAAGATATAGGGCACTAGGACACAACGGTAATGATTTCGAAGTCTAAGCCGTGATCACAACGCAAAAATTAAGAACATCTGCGCGTAGAACTCTTGAGGCACTATGAACAAATCTTAGCAGCCCAAAAAATGGATCGAAATTGTCATTCGCGACTTGGCGCTTTGCTTCGGATTAGATTCTTACACACACGACCCGAAATGCATGGATGCAATGCGTTTGTGTTGAGCAAGGTGGACGAATTGCATTGCACCGAATTTTTTGCTTCAGAAGCTTTTTTTTCCGCAGTTTTTCATCTAATCGATTAATTTGTCAAACATCTATGTTATTTCATGTGTGACCCAAGAAAAGCTTTTCTCTACATTTACTTACACATTATTTACTTTGACACCTCGCTGGGTCATCTTTACGTAGTGCAAGTCGCTGCATATTTTCCACTCATTTCTTAGCCACAAAATCGTCGTGACATGTGCCAGTGGTGAAATTTGTGTGGGGATTGCAGCCCATTGGTATTTCTGGTAGCCATCTTTCATTTAAGCTCAGCATGAAGAATCGGTATTTCATTGGATTATTAAGCTTGTACGAGGGCAGCAACGAGTTTTATTCGGATAGCGTTTCGAAGACTTTGTCGTCTTGAGAGCCGGATTGATTCGAGTCGATTGTCCACAGCCGTTTGTTCTTGCATTGTGGCTTTTCGTTGTCGCATCAATTCGAAGCCGACAAATGGAGCATCGCTCGAACTGACTATCCTCTCTCGGCGGTGCACTTCTGTACAAGGCGATTTAATCTATTGCCACCAAATATGACCTGCTGGGCTCTTTTCACTGTGGCAATGCATGCTACAGAAGTAGGTTTTATATTAGTCAACACATGGCACAGCGATAATTTTTTGCCACCGATCTGCATTTGACCTCAATACAAGTAATCAGCAGCTTTTTTAAACAACCTTTTTTACAAACCTCGTATTAGCTGAGTTATTCAGTAAACAGCCAAATGATTTTAGCAGTAACCTCTTCTACACACCGTGCTGCTGGTCGCGCCACAGAACCTTCATATCCCATTGCAGTTCAGTTTAAATTTCTTTTTCGTCCATTTGCCGTCTTATGTTCTCACTAAATAACCGGACCATTTCTTTTTTCGTTGTGGTTAGCTTACATTCAGAAGATCAGAGCGGTGCATTCTTGCTAGA
This sequence comes from Angiostrongylus vasorum, assembly GCA_018806985.1. Lineage (NCBI taxonomy): Eukaryota > Metazoa > Nematoda > Chromadorea > Rhabditida > Metastrongylidae > Angiostrongylus > Angiostrongylus vasorum. The sequence continues at coordinate 630,146 of JADANN010000148.1, read as the reverse complement.
CGTTTTATGAATCGACTATATTTCATAAAATATCGGTCAAGAACTTTGTGGCTGGCACGGAGAGTGCACAGCTATCCACGTGGTTGAAATATCAACTAGTCTCATACAGCAGAGTGAAGGAAATCATAATATAGATAAGAAGACCTGGTCGTGCAAGATGATCTACCGCTTCACTGAAATAGCCGAGGACATGATATTCTGGTCTCCTTCTTTGTGTAATCTCTCTTTAATTTTGCTTTCCACGTTCTTTGACTGTCCAGATACACGTACGGTGTTGCGTCTGGAAACATTCAGTTTCATGTACTGGTTTTCGCAGCATAAATTTTCCTTGAACCAGATTTTTATTTTGGTATTCGCTGTCTCATCTTTTTTTTCCACTTCGTTGAGCACATTGAGCAAAGTCTGTTCTACACCGATACTCCTTGAAAAGATGACCAAGTCGTTTATAATCGACACAAGCTTTTTTCGTCCCTTTTTCTATGACGATGTTAAAAGGCTATGGAAATTCTGTTTTTCATATGCAACAACAATAGCATAATCAAGATTTTCGAGGATACTCACCAATAAAATCGGTAATGTGAATCGCGAAAGGACTCTCTAGGCAAGTCATTCAACTGAAGTTGATTATAGAGCAGTGGACAATATGGACATAGCTGCGGTGGTATAAAAGCATGGAAGTGGGAGTATAAGAGACAGATTATCCTGTGTATAGTTTTTGGTATGACCTTCTACTCTAACTCAGTAAGATCGTAAGTGATTGAAAGCTACAATCGAGGGACGCTTATAATCGACGTTACGGCATTAAGATATATGGTGAAAGCATACGGAAAACACAGCTGAATTACTTGCAGAAGGAGATCTAATGGTGTTGCGTTGATAACCGTAGTGTTCCTACATCACCGACTTCTCATTTCTGGTCCGACCAAATAGAACCGATCTTTCAGTAAATATCAAAGCATCACTATTGCAAATAAACTGGAAGGGTTGCTAAGCAGATGACCACTGACTGGAGCATTTGCTAAAAACGTTACTAGGAAGAATGCTCATCAACGATCTTAGAATGTACACATTGTTGGCACGACCTGCAAGTTCGAAATAAAAAAAAGATGCACATATTTAAGAATTGGAAGTTCTTTACTCAAATTGTTAGTTATATGTAAGAATCGCAAGTACTTCGTAAAAGTGAGTGCACTCTGTCTAGGACATGTAAACTTTATGGCTTAAATAGCCAATATTAGGCTGCAACCCAAATGTTTGTGAGATTGGCATTTAAAGCACTAGTAAAAGTTTCGGTAATAAGACATGACAATTGTTTCTAAAGGCGAGTTTTGTAGAAGCACGTTCAAAAGTGAACACCCTGTGAGCATTCAAGCACTCTGAATAGATCTCCTCAATGACTTCTCGTCTTGCCATAGCAAGAAAACGATTTGCTAATTAGCTAGGCAGAACCTAGTTAGAGAAAACTAACTAAGAGACAGAAGGAACGAAGGGCCCACATGGTTGGTGGTGAAGGCGTCAGCCCTCGGAAAAGGCAATAGCGTGTTCATTCCTCACCGCAGACACCTGCAGTTCGAGTTTCTCAGTTATCTCAATATCCTTATTGCTGTATTTCACATAGTATCCTGGCTTGAAAAAATTGTGGTAGGCAGCAAATAAAAGTTTAACATCGTGATACCCTAATTGTCAAAGCTCAGTGTTAAAGTACAGCAGAGGAGACGTTTTTACCAGCAGCAGTGTCTGTGATGACGACTCTCCCAGTAACATTTTTTAGCCACAAGACAAACTTGTTCCAAAAAAAAGTTCTTGGAAATTACTGACCGGAGAGTAGCTTTCCACGAAACACGCCTAAATTTGTGTTTGACAAGCTACTGACTGAGTACAATGAGTGCAGCAAAAGAACTCTGTGTGGCACAGCAAGCCACTGAAAAAAGAAATAGGCTGGATGCAGTACACTTCGTTCACCTTTTCGCTACGCAAGCAATGACTAGGATGTACCTTGGGCAATATATTTCAACCTCGAAGGCCGAAGCTGCTCTGGATGCACCTGATCGAGGACCACATGGAATTTGATGTCAGACCGACAGGCTCAAGGCTTAAAGATCGGAATATGACCAGACTGTTCTGGTGTTATGGCTGAATAGCAACAATCGGTATTCTTCATGGCGAGTCGTGGGCGTGCTCGTTTTCACTGTTTCAATGACATCTTGTATAACCCAACAATTTGTTGTCTTACCGCCCAACGTTGTAGACGGTAGCGCCCAGTCTCCGAGGTGCTAAGGGTGGTTTATTGCCGCTAGAGCCATTTGCGGTTTTTGGAGTCCTGACGGCAACCTAACTGGAGGTTTTCTCAGATCCTCATATCACGTGAATTCGCCGGCCCTTGTAGATCAGTGGGAGATTTGTAACCGGGCGACTAATCTTATACCAGGACAGTGGTGACTCTTGGTATTGGTTTGTTCTTAGTTGGTGTTCCCAATGGAAGCGTCGAACTTCCTCTCAGCTTTCGAGGCCATGTTGGGAGATGGACCGTCCTCTGTAGATCGCAGTCTGACGCCAAAGAATACCAAGCTTCCCTACCACGATGGGACGGCAAACCATTCAAATGGGATAACACTGAGGTCGCCGTAAAGTCGATGCACGAAGAACAACACTCAATACTGTATCGAAAATGCTTTTCTATGACTTAAGAAACATTGAAACTAAAACTAAGAAAGTGAATGCAAAACCTGCTTCAGCCAACACTACTCGTGAAAAACGGCAATCGACTTATCCAAGTGTTTGCTAAGCAATGATATATTGTGATAACACTATGTTGTCTAGCTCTCAGCAATCAAATCCTCGTTTCATTTGTGTTAGTGTTAAATCCTCATACTTGTTGAGAAGTCAGTCTTCTCTTCTGCACTACTTGTCGTCGCCTTCGAATATGTTTAAAAGGATCTCCGAAAAAGAGGTTGTTAATAAGAATTATTACTCTCTCACACTTTACATCGTCTTTTTGATAATAAGCTCTTCAAAAAGTGGTTTAAAATCTAACATGTTTTGGACAAAACAGATGTTAATGAGAAAATACATGCTTCATAACTACAGAATTCTAACTTTAAACACTGACATATTTATAACCAGGATGCGTTACTGAAAACAGAGCCCACGCCCGAAAAAAAGGCGCAGCGGAACAACTGCTCAGGTACTAAAGGTAAACAATCCTTTGAAATATTCGTGCGCTGTTAGCTTACTACAGATTTGAACAATCAGTTGAAGAAGCGTACTTACTGCTTAGTAGTGCAGATCGTTTTCCTAAGTATTTTAGCAAGAATCATCGTTGCGAATACTCTAGAAACATATTTGTGTCGGTGCTTAAGAGAATTACAGATGCTAAGGAAATAGTTAGGAAATAGGGCCGGATCTACAAAAAGTGTATGAAAACGACATGAACGTGTTCAAGTAGGTTAACTTGCAAAAAAAATCTTGAGTCTCGAATCTTAAAACAGTAAGATGGCAGGTGAAGGAAACACATTAAATCGTAGCGAAAGACAGTTGTCTGGCCGGAGTTCGATAGTATTTTTGCAGAAAGCATCACCTGCCACATGCAGGAGTTAGAACTTTTGTTATCGCTTTAATCAAAACGATTTGTTGCGTGGTACTTCGCCCACAGAATACTTTTTCAAGGCATGTTTGATGTGCTGTTACCTTCTATGTCCACCGACTCCAAACTCAATCACTCGAAAAATGGCGTTTCATCCACCGCGAAAAGGCAAGAACTACACTGTTCATCTCGCTGAAGATCCAAATGAACAAATAGCCAATGCTTCTAAGGTACTGGACTTCTGATTGAATTGATATTTCGGTGAAGAAGAGTTGACTAAACTGCACGCATACCTCTAAATAGAGCGCCTTTTCTCACAAATAAAGTCTTATTGCACTAACCTTCGTGCTTAAACTTTAAAAATTTCCTATAGAGTGTTGATCAACAGAGTTCGCCGATTGTTAGTAGCAAAGAAAGTAATATCCGGTCTTACTAGCGATGTAGAAGCAACCAAAGCGCTCAATGCCGTTTATTCAAGAGTTCAAACAAGTTTTGTAACACATTATAACTAAAGTTGTATTAAGCTCATTGGAAAACGGTTCTTCATAAAGCCGGCACAACTTATAAAATCTCCGCAATCCGATTACAGTGAGATCATGCGACACATTGAGGTCAGTGCTAAAACGTCCATGCAAGACGGTTTAACTCAGCTTTCGAGTGTAAGTCACCATTCTTTAAATTGAAGACACTCTACTTTGATCTATAAATAAGCGACTACTGCACACAATGATAGTCTAGCAAACCGATAATGAATGTTGAAGAGTTTCGTTTGTCACGCGAGTCATTTAATGGAATTGTAGCTACGCGAGATTTCATACTTGGATAGCTAAGCGTTTATTTAAAAAGTCTAAACAACATAAAAGGAACACGCTAACGGGACCAAATGCATAGGTAACATGTGGATTAAAGATTAACATTAGCAGTGCTAGGGATTAACTTCCATAATGATTAGGCACTGAAAAGGAACAGAGACGTACCATATAATTATTGCCCAACCGGGAAGAGTTGGAGCCACCTCGAACCGTAGGAAAATGAGAGAGGAAGTAGGCCTGCAAGTGAGCAACAATTTCCTACATTCTGCTTTGGAATGAATGATGAGCATCTCCAACATGTGAGAGGATATATCACGAGGTCGATTTGAAAAGTGATAATGCGGCGCTTACGACGGATAAAGATTATTGGAGTCTTAGAGTGGCCAAACGCACAACGGATCGAAATGATACCAGCAATATCATTTCGTTATTCATGAGAGACGTTTCTGACAGAGTTACACGAACGCAGGTATTGACAAAAAACTTCTTACATACTGTAGAGAACGCTAAAAAAATTGCTAAGTTTAACACTCATTGCGAAGTTTGCAGTGCTTCGTTTTACGAACGGCCCTTGGAAGCTGTATAATCGTCGTGAGATGCACTCTAGCGAAATCAAATCCGAACGGGAGAAGAGAAGAGGTGTGATTTCTAAATATAGCCCATTTTCACAATTTAGGCCGCTGAATCAGACCAAGTACATAGGACAATGCGAAATTTTTTAAAATGATATAGAAAGTGTGCAAGAGTGGCTTTCATACAAATCACTAAAGAGTGCTGAATGTTCTATGAGTGTTTGCAATATTGGGTTCTGCATTGTTTAGTGTAGAAGCTGGCATCAATGTAAAGAAAGATTGCAAAACTCAGACCCTGGCCAGATTCCCAGATAATTAGCGTTGACGGCTGATTGCTGATTACACCGTTGGGGTAAAAAACTGGCTGAGAAAAAGACTAAGTCAATGGCTAAGTGGTACAGTGGTTATCACGTGGACCCTTGAAAGGGGTAATCGGGACTTCAAATCTGGCTTGCGCGGCAAATTTTGCGAATATCTCAGGATCATTTTGGTTCTATTTCACACAATACTCTGTGATGAAAAAAATGACAAACAGCAAATGAAAAGTTACACATCGTGAAGAAAATTACTTGAAATCGCTCTGTTCTACAGCTTCGTAGTGTTTTGCTTAGTTGGCAAGTGTTTGACCCAAGTGATTAACCCTTTGATTTGAGAAGCGCATGTGGTGATTTCTTCTTAGAGATTTTTCTAAACCAGAGCTTGTATTTGGTCACTGTTTAGCTAAATTTTTCATTGCTTTCTCTTCATAATTTTTGTGAAGACACGGCCTCGGAAAAATCACTCAAAATGTACCACATAATTTGGGCAGATATCTAACATTTCTATCTGGATCTCTACAAAAGAGGAAGTCAAAATCGTTGTTTTTCATCTGTAAAATGAAGTAGGCGAAATATTGGCTGAAAACTGGCTATGGAATTGTTAAAATTCCTGTTATCAATAAGCAGATAGGGATATGACATCAAATCGCTTTGTTTTGATGCTCGAAGAATCTATGGGTTCACTCTACACACTTTAATTTCAAACTTAATTGTTTCGGGTCTATCTGTACAATTATTCAAAAAGGTCCAAGATTCTAAGCCTACTCCGTAGTTCCTTGCGAAGAACTGCTAGTCTGGAAGTCCTTTTACTTCTCTATCCTGGCTCTGATTCAGGTGGTGATTTTCTGTCAACCAAACGCATCAGATCTTGGCGAATACCTACAGCCTTGCTGTGCAAACATTCCACTGATGGCAGAACTATTTGACACAGACGTATACGCGTTTGACTACTCAGGGTATTTTCTTTGAGAGCGCTAAATTATTTTCTTTTACTTCTTATCCCATCATTCATTTCCTGTGTGATCATACTTTGAGCAAAGAAACTTTTAGCATACCTAGTGAGAAATTCAGACCGTACGTTCGCCTCATCGGATTCCTCTCTGTCGTGTTAAAATGTGGAAGAATCAAGTGAAAAACTCTCAGCGGAATGCTATACCTTTTAGCATCTAACGCGATTACCTGCTCTAAGCCTATCCATTGAATTTGCTTTAACTATTAACTCAGCTTTTTACATTTTATTCGACACTAACTGAGTATTCGAGTCAATTTCAAGGTATGGATACTCATCTGGAAAACCTTCGGAAGCCAATATTTATGCTGACATCCGTGCTGTCTACGAGTTTGTGAGAAAAACCCGTCCTGATAAAAAGGTAATTTTAAAAGGAACAAAGTGAAAAAGCACTTCAAAATTCAATTAAGAGCTATGGCGAGAATGAAACAACTCTTGTTATGCTACGAACTCATGCCTAAACGGCGAATTACTAGTGTTTTGAAAATCTGTGAGGCTTATCTACATGTTGTAAGCTCTTTTCCCACGTGGATTCTTGAACAACGTCATTGCGCAAGGGGAAGTATTATTCACATTTGTAAAAAGATTTTCTTTTTGTCCGATTGGAATTTTCTTTCATAGCGTGCTTACTGCCACTAATTCTTTCAAAGCCGTTTCGAAAAATTTGTAACAGTGCAATTTGGTATATATATACATCTATATATACACTGGCATACAACACACACCTGAGATCGGTCCTCGCGTCCGTCGCTCACCAAGTCTTCCATTCCTCCGCGGTTGGCAAATATTGGTACCAGGTTTGTCTGGGATGATAGCAGCACTAGCTCGACACACCGGTAGGCCACCGCGAGTCATTGTAAAGGCCAGATATGCATTCATTCAGCTCCAAAGATTGCTTAGTGAAGTTGAATGCATGGCGCATCCCTCACGGAATGATCAACGCCAAGAACTTTATCCTTCATCCTTATATATATATATATATATATATATATATATATATATATATATATATATATATATATATATATATATATATATGGCCTTTCGCCTACACTGTCTTTCAATCGTTGTCCATTGTTGCTAACGTATTTGCGTTTGGGTTCTGCTGCTGCTTGAGCATCTGATAAACGAACGATATTGTGTCTTCCTGTAGTATTTCTTTATTTTTCGAAGACTCACTATTCGGTAGAAGAACCATATTGCTTTTGTATTCACAATGATATCCGGAACCACCGTTTTCATATAGGTTTATACCTCTGCCAATCTAAAAGGATAGAGTAATGTTAATCTCTATGCTTTCTGAATGTTTTTTGACGATTCTGTGAAGACTAACGCAACGATAGAGTGCTATTCCCTGCATAGCCCTATGGTCATAAGCTTGAGAGGGGTTCAATTCAGTGAAATCTATCGTAAAAATAAACTCGTTTCAAGGCATGACCTTCATCAAGCTCCTTCAAGTGGCAGATTGGGATGACCTTCATGGAAGCATTATAGACTACGATCAAGCTGATCAGGTTGCAATTATGAACGTCATTCATTCTTCTGTCCGGCTGAAAAGATAGCGAAATCCGTTTCTACGGAACGATGAGCATGTAAACTCCACAACGTAGCACGTTATTATCAAAATCGAGCACATCGCCGTCGTTACTAAGTCGATTTATAGAATTCATTCATCCACAACTGTCGTACTAGGAGTTTCACACCGCGAACGCCTCCGTCTATATTTTTTAAGTTCCTTAAATAGAATGGCATTGAAAATGTTTCGATTAATGTTTTGACAAAGTCCATTGTGGTATGCTGACTTGCATGAGCACCAGAAAATGCCAGCATGTTTACATTTCTGGTCGTAGTCATTCTATCTCGACTTTACAATATTTTTATGGATAATTCGGCTATTTACGTTATCTTCGTGCTACCGGACAACTAATCACAAAGTTGGCTGCCATTACAGGAGTTGTTGTTGGCATGTAAGAATTCGAGTCATAAGGCAGCAGACTTCCTTCCTTTTCATATGGCTCGGCGACTGCCAGTTTTGAGAACCTGAGACCGCCGTAGAAGAGCTATCTCTCTGTTTCAAGGGAAATCACACCATATCAAGAAGCAGCCTAATCCAACTCTAATCCGGTTATCTCTGCGGGTGACGAACGCAAGACAGTGAATCATATAGAAGAAATGGGTAACTTTTGAACAAAATCATAAAATTTCTTCTTTCAGATCGTGTTGCTTGGTTTCAGCCTCGGAACGGCGACCGTTTGCGATATGGCTGCTAGTCGACCTGAAGGTCTTGCAGGCGTTGTGCTAGTGGCTCCATTCACTAGCGGACTACGTTTAATTGGCGATCAACCAGAGAAACCTACAACGTGTAGCCTTGATCGCTTCAATACGTACTTTTTTCTAATTCGTAAATCATATTTTGCAAAAAAGCATGCTTTGCAAAACTCCTCATATATCACATTTCTCTATCTATCATTCCGTTCTCATTAACCATTTACTTCTCTAGATACTTGTTACTTGTTACTTGAATGGCCTGTCCTCGCTGGTTGTGCGGGCCCCAGCATAATCACCACTTTTTCGGAGATTTGCTGTTAAGCCACTGTGATTCCCCGGAATGCCGAAGTCAGCTTGGCCAGTCTGCCGCAGGTCTTCACCACCACAAGCAGTAGCAACCTTTATGAGTCAGAAGGAGATTTGCCACAATGCTACTGATACCAGGACGGCGGAGATTCTTGGTATTGGTATTGGTTTACTCTTCGCTAGGCTTCCTGGTAGAAACGACAGACTCGTTGTCAACTTGGGAGATCCTGCCAAAGGGATGAATGCTCCCGCTGTGCATCGCAGCCGGACACCCAGGAACACCACCCAGCCACGACGAGGCGGTAAACCGTTGAGAGGGTTTCTCTAAATAGCTGCAATTTATTGCAGAATTCCTCTCTAAACGCTGCTACAACCGAAAGCACTTTCTTTTCTTAGCAAAAACACCTTCACACTGAATACAGAGAGGAACGAATATTTGCTTGATTAACATAAGTTTTGTTTAGAAGCTATAGCTTCTCTGTTTAATAGTCCCTATGCTATGAACGATCGGCTAAACTTATGTATAATGGATAAAAAACACACTATTAAGGAAGCATACTTCCGTAAAAAAACCAGATTTCTCCTTTTTCGTGTAAAAACCGCCAGGATTTTTTTAAGTATACCATACATCATCTGCATAACAAATACAGTCGATTTTTAATTACTAGCTACTTTACAGTGCAAAATGTTTGGTGTTCGGTGTGGAGAAAATGACAAACAAGTCATTCAGGTACGAAAAGGTGGGGAGGATCGTTGTGCCGTTGTTGGTATGTCACGGTAATCAAGACGAGACGATCGAAGTGGAGCATGGATTGGAGCTTGCTCGACGTGCACGGCGAGCCGTTCCACCACTCATTATTAATGAAGCTAACCATATAACAATCTTCAATGGAAAGTACATGCAGACATTCACTCGAATTCGACGGTCAGATCATTTAACGTTCTTCTTTTTTCTTCTCTCAAGTCTACATTTTATAAAAACTTCTACGACTGCCAAGAAATTAATGAGCAATTTTTTTTGTAACATTTCTGGGTTATCTAGCAACGAAAATGGTTGTTTGAAGGCTGTATGTGTAGCAAAACCTTCGCCACCATGATGACATAGTGACGATGATATGGCGAAATTCATTATCTTCCTCCGAACATTGTTAAAATAGAACATAGACTAAGCGAATAGTGTAGCGGTAGATTCGGAAATACGTGCAAAGGGCCAATCAAGCGTCCTATCTTAGCAGAATCGGAAAATTGTTGCCACATTTGTCTGGGAAGCAATTCCCTCCCACCCTAAAGGGACTAAGTAATACCTGCGGTGAATAACCGGGAAAGTCCTAGTTCGGCTCTCCCAAGATTTCAAAGAGAATTTGCTCGACCATTTAATAACCTTCACAAAGAAGGCCAAAATCCCCTTACTGTACCCAAATCCACGTGCAAATCCCCCCGAAGACCCTCATTGATAACGGATGACAGGAAAAGAATCGAATCAAAGAGATGCTAGGATTTACGCAATGTGTGAAGTCAGGTCGTGCAAAATTTTTAGAAACCAAAAAAGGCAATTTTTTTTTACTTTTTCTACCTAGCTAACTTTAACTTGGAAAAGAGAGGGTTGTCTCAACATTAACGTCGGCTTCGTGTTCCTAAAATCTAACAAGTTTCTGGAACAAGAATTTTCGTGCCTTTGTTTTCATCATACGGGCTACTCATTACACGTACGTTTTCATTATACGAACTAAGGCATATAGGTTGTCCCTTTTCCGTACTCAGTTTACGCTATGCAAATATATATGGAAAGCGAGTGATTTAGAGCAGTTTTTAATACAAATTAAACCATCGATGTATAGTTGCGAGTATAGCTAGGAATATTGGCTTTCTTAAGAACGTGTTAATGAGTTGTGAATCGAATGAGTTCTAGAGGAGATAGAAGCTTAACAGATAAAAAGGGTCGATAGACGACCAATCGCGAATGACATTGGTCATTTCACGATGCTAGTTAAACAAACCACAGACAGGAGACAGCTCCCGAACACGTAAACCGATTTTGAAGATTTGAAAAGCGATTTCTTCATGGACTGCTCTATCTAATAACCGTTCGAAATATTTCCTGATGTTTCACTATAGCGTTTCTCCTACCAGGGTTTTTCGTTATTCATATTCACTAGATCATAGACCGTTAACATACTGTCCTGAAATTGCAGTTCTAGTTTTGTTGGAAATGCGATGGATAGAACATAATAGCGGAATAAGTACGGCATTATCGTATGTGATCAGCACTGAAGTCTTGCAAAAATTTAAGTGCTCCTTGTGGGACTGCGACTGTGCTTCGAGCAAGTCTCTGTTGTGACAGCTGTCATAAAGTATTCCCCTATGAGCACACGACTCCTAACATTTGTAAAAATTTTTTAAAAATCAACGTCGTTGGGTGCTTTGTTGTCGCAGCTTCTGGCTTTAGGATAGAAACCTGTAGTTGGCAAAGTGGTTGTAGCTGATATCAAAGGTTCATGCAGTAGTCCTACAATGCATTGCTGAGCTTTGCAGGAGAACACTTGGTAAAGAAAGTTCTTACTACTATGTATTCTAAACTACAACAATTTCTCATTCAGATTTCTGGATGAGGAAATTAACCAGTCTCAGGAGAGTGAGACTAATACCAACATTCACGACAGTGCACAAGAAAAAAATGACCATGTAATTTGACTTGAACATTCTTGCTTAGTTTAAATAAATATTCCTCTTCAGAACTATTCCTAGTCGGAAGATTTGATGCTTACACCCCTTGTGATCATCTAAAATTATCATTGACACTTCTTGTTCCTGACTTATCTTCATTTCAAGATTTTATTCAAACAACATATCCAATATACCTTGTGATTGAATAAAAAGAGCATGATATCTACTGAGGAAACGAGCTGACTCTTATGAGACAGAGCCAGATGAACTGAGCATAAACTCTGTTCAATAGTCGGGGTATTGCCTCACAGGTACAGCTGGAATTCTTTTGAGAGTCGAAATGCGCTTTCCTAAATGTGCAACATAAAGTATTGATCTTGGCTGATCTAAAATTCAACAAATAAAGAGGAGAAGTTGAACTAGAAATATGGCGATAAAGTTACCAAACTGGGATGCTTATTACCGTCTCCACGAACAAGGCCGCTACGGGTACAATTTTTTATTCATCGGACAATTTGTCGGTTGGCCAAATTTTTTGTTCAGTCTAAGGTCCAAGATAGGCATCGAAGGGATTTCCCAGGACGTCGACATGCTGCCGATGGACTTATTAATGGGAAGCAGGTTTGCCTATGTGTCGCTATGTTTCCTCTAGCACCAAAACGACTCTTTGTATGGGTTTATTTACAAAATGGCTTCGAAAGATCGGATTATCGAATTGCTGTGCTAGCGTACCCTGGTCTTCTGTACATTTCAGTCATACAGCTCTTTATTTAGGAACACTCTGGCCATGGCAACATGTATAGTAGGTGCGCATGCAAGCACCATCATCACAGCAACACATCAAATTTTCCAAAAACCGAATAAACTATAGAACAATGGCCCGACGCAAGTGGCGCAGTGGTTTGAGGCACCCTGCAAAACACACATATGATTGATCCCTGAGCCCATGGCTCACCAAGCCTTCCATCCCTCCGAGGTCGGCAAATTGGTGCCAGACTTGTCTGGGAGGTTACCAGCAGTGGCTCGATACATTGGTAGGCAACCCCGAGTCATTGTAAAGGCCAGATATGCATTCAGTCACGTCCAAAGATGCTTGATAAAGTCGAATGCATGGCGCATCCTGCAGGGATTCATCAATGCCGAGAGCTTTATTCTTTACTTTTCAATAGCCCTACTTCGAAGTCAGTCAAAGCTACCAAAAATATGAACCTATGTCAGAGCTTCCAAAAATGTAAAACATTTGCAGTTAAAAACTGCAGTTCCAACTTAGTCATTTATCCGAAGGCAGATTCATGGACAACAGAAAAATTGAGGCTTTTTATAGTTATAATAATGACCCTGCTCCTGTGAGACTCAAATGATGGCAAACCTTCGGAGCAATTGTCAATTGATTGTAAACTAGAGACAATAGTTATCGTACTCCTACTCATCAACCTTTTTTCGATAGTGCTGTCAACCACTTAACCCATTGCCTTCCGCACGCTTCAACAGCATAGGTTCCGCTTACATTATTGTACTCCTCCCTAAATCTGAAATGCTCCTTTCATTGCGGCAACGCATACTATTCGGTTTTAATAGGGTAAATCCTAATTAACTGAAAAGCGTGCTATGGTCCAAAAAAAAGACTGATGACAGACCAAAAGGAAAAAATTTTTCTCGTTTTGAAAGAAATAAGACATAGATGCACGAAAGCGCCAGCCACAATTTTTTCATCTTCCTACTTCGAAGTAAATGGGTTGGTTGCACTTGAAATTCTGACCAGACTTGAAAACAGTGCAGTCGCAGTATCAAATGATTTAAAGACCAACCTAGGCGGAGGCGGGTTAGAAAAAGATTTTTGTTCAGAAACAGAAACTGGCCAACAAGGCATTGAAAGACCAAGAAGCCAGCTGGTGTGCAAGGATACTTCCCTAGCACTACAAAGACCTCATGAAGAAGTGTTCTACACGTTGACATCGTCTCGTCCAAGCTCATTTTCATTTCTTTATATTCTTGTTGAGCAAACGCGAGGTGTTATTTTATTCTTTATTTACTCACAAAATGACGTTCCGGCGGATTTCGCCTTCTTCAGAGCCTGGAAAGGTCAAGTTGACAGCAAACTACCCGGCCAAACACCTCCATAACCAAACAGAGAAAACGCAAAACCAAGATTTCAATCACATTTAACACAGAATGGCTTCATCGCACACTCACCGCTTTCTAGGAGTCTTCCACTGAATATGTCACGTGTAGACCAACCGCACAGAGTTTACATGGAAACGTAATGTGCCTCTCACATCAGATCAGCAGTCTTAAATACTGCCCGATATCACGCGTTATAATGAGGCATTCCGCCCTGCGGTTCATTTTCGGACTCTTGGAATTAATCCAGAATGCCTCAAGAGTTTTGAGCGTTTGTGTTTTCGACTCCCTGTGCGAGGATCCTCACTTCTACTTCAAAATCTTACCGGTGTACAGCAAGAGAGCAAAAGGAAGAATCCCGGAAACTGGCGCGGGAAATAGCCGTTTCTAGTGGCTACGAAACTGTAGCTCCTCGGGACAGGTGTAGACGAAAGGCCAAGCCCCCAAACGATAACTCTAGCTATAGTAGGGTTCCTTTTATCCTGCCCTTCATCTCAAATGATGTAAGTGCAGCTATATCACGCTGCTTAAGAAGGGCCGGTCTGGAGAATTCGGTTAGAATAATCGAAATACCACCGAGCACTCTAAAAAGCCAACTAGTTCGCAACCGCTTGTTTGACCTTCTATGTCTAACGCCAAATTGTATAATTAGTCCTAATGGTAGAGACGGTGATTGCGTGAGTTCGGGTACAGTTTATCTGATCCATTGAAAACGCGCGGAGACGAATACATTGGCGAAACGAGTAGACCACTCTGCGTCCTTATAAAAGAACACCTAGTCGGTAAACTTAAAGTTAGACAAAGTACCCCACTAGGCACGCATAGGACACATAGACATAACGGGGAAGATTTTTGAAGTAGAAGTGAGGATCCTCGCACAGGAGTCGAAAACACAAGTGCGCAAAATTCTTGAGGCATTCTGGATTAATTCCAGGAATCCGAAAAATTAAACGCAGAGAGGAATGCCTCATTATCACGCGTAATATCAGGCAGTATTTAAGACTGCTGTTTTGATTTGAGAGGCACATTACGCTTCCATGAACTCTGTGCGTGGTCTCCACGTGACATATTCAGTGGAAGACTCATAGAAAGCGGTGAGTGTGCGATGAAGCCATTTTGTGTTCAATGTGATTGAAATCTTGGTTTTGCGTTTTCTCTGTTTGGTTATGGAGGTGTTTGGCCGGGTAGTTTGCTGTCAACTTGACCTTTCCAGGCTCTGAAGAAGGCGAAATCCGCCGGAACGTCATTTTGTGAGTAAATAAAGAATAAAATAACACCTCGCGTTTGCTCAACAAGAATATAAAGAATTACTTGATCAATGCCGATGTTAATAGAAAGTCGGTCGTGGGGATCATTTTCACTTCATTTGATTATTCATTGGGTATATGTCAAAACCCATTAGTAGAGAGCATAACAATATTTCATAAAACCGACTTTCCTTTAACCTCAGTATTACTAGTCAACATGAATTCTTTCTTTGATAAGCTTACACGGTGTTGAGAAACAATTTTTATTTGGCTAATGTTTCGACGTATTCGTCTTCATCAGAGCCGATAATCGGAGTCGACAGCCCACGGTTGTTCTTGGTCTCGATGTGGCGTCTTCGCCTTCGTGTTGAGTCTGCTCTTCCTCAGCGTACCATCTCCTCGAATGAGGGCATACGCACTCGGTGATGCTTTTTTAAACAGAAGGCTAAAGGTTGTTAGTAGTGATTGTCCAGTGATAAAATCTTGTGTTTTGAAGTATTTCTTTTCTTTTTTAATAAGTTTCTATCAACGGAAAATCTCCACTACCAGCCACCAACACCTTGTATAGAAGGGCATCACCGAGTGAGTATGCCTCTTTCGAGAGATGGTCCCCCTGAGGAAGACCCGATTCGATACCGAGGCGAAGACGCCACATCCAGACGAAAAACAACCTTGAACCATCGATTGGGATCATCGGCTTTGATGAAGACGAAGACGTCGAAACATTAGCCGAATAAAATTTGTTTATCAACTTTGTGTAAGCATATCAAAGAAAGACTACACATAATAGAGTTCGACAGCAAGCCAATTAAGTTATTATAAAGTAAGGGTAAATAGTAGCAAAGTGACGAAAATGTCAATGTTTGTAAGATCTTACGTCACAGAGTTATTGAGTGCTTATCTGTTCCTATGAATAAATCAAATTGGGAAGAAACGTTAAAGGAGAACATTGTACCTGAGGACATATTTGTGCTCTGCGAAACTTTAATGACATCAGTCGGATGAACGAACTAAGCATGTTTAGGCAGTGTAATTAAGAGTTACCTTAACCCAAAGCTGAAAATGAGCGAGAAAAAGCCAAGTCGGTTTGGAATTTTGCAAAAGAAGTGGACAAACCGCGGCATAGAACGCTACTCAAACTGGTTACTTATCCAGTGTTGAGTTATGCTTCAGTGATCTTTTTTCCCACACAAAATTCATGAGAGTACAAACAGTGTCACTCGGCGAATTACTGAAGACGACTCATGGAGAAGCCAAATCAGGATCTTAAGGCTTGATTCTATGTCGGTCGTAGAAAATCTGATGGCCCAAGTAAATATACATTTTCTTCATTTTCGAATGGGTAGAGAATCCTGATATGTTAAATGATTCCATAACAACGTTTGGAAAAAAGCTGGTCTTTGTTCCATTTGGTTGTCAAAAGACAGCGTATAATTTCAGTTCGTAGGTAGAGCTGTTGAAGAGCGATTAGACACTGGTAATTCCTTATTATTATCTTGTGGCACAATAATTTTGATGCAGTTTTTGGTTCCGCTTATTTTTTTTCTCTTCTTGTATTCCATCTTCAAGTGTCTGTAATTGTTAAATAAGTGAATATAATGTTAACCTTTTATTTGCTGCTTACAATAACTATTCACGGTACAGTATGACGTAAAGTACAACCACAACATTGCTGAGATCTTCGCAGAAATAGGACCCTTGGCCTGTGGTAAAGTACGCAGCACGCGAGCCCCCGGTAATGGTTATCTTGGTTCGATCTGGCATGGGGCTCCAAGTTTTGCGAATATCTTATTATCGTTGTGGTTAAATAAGTATATGTTTAGGAAACTTACTTATATAGTGCGTACAACGAATTTCGTTTCCCAACCACACGAAATGGTGAGTTGAAAAGGCTGGGTATGCCTCCAGTCTGAAATAAGTAACAGCGTACTTTTTTCAGAACAAAGGTAAAAAAGTGCATCGCAGAAACCTATGTATTTTCAATGGGAACTATTTCGTAAGAACAAAGTACGATCTTGGTTAAAGGATGGTTTTTTCCTTTTCATCGCTTCTTACATTTTAAGTTTTCATGAATATGAAATTTGCAGGTGGTTCGATCTTTCTAATTTTTCCAGGATTTGGTGGAAAGAAATCTAACAGGACTTGCACTCTTAAAAATGAAACCACTTGTTATTAAAACCAGTTCACTAACATTTTCAGGGTTTTTCCCAGGTTGGTTGGTCCTTGTGAAAAAAAAGTGTAAAATTAGCATATTCGTCACTATGCCGCTTTTTTCGAGAACTGCAGAACTTTTCGCCAATCAAAGAGCCTGAGAATTTAAGGATTCGGCAGGCTTATAGAAGAAGCTTAATAGTTTCCATAGTAGAACTTACTGTCCTAATACGCTGTTTTAATTGTGGTTTAGTTTGAAGCATCAAGTGCACAAAATTGGGGAGTAAATCTACATTTTTACAATTTTGAAAACTACCGCGAGCAGCCGCAAACATCGACGATGTATTGCGGGACATCATCCTATCCTGTTGAAGGTGGGGTATCCACTTGGATACTTGGACGGCCCGTGCTCACCGGTTGTGCAGGCTCCAGCATAATCTCCATTTTTCGGAGTTTTGCTGGTTTAGCCATTGTAGTTCGCTGAAGTCCCGAGGTCATCCTGACCAAATTCTGCTCCAGGTCTTCACCACCAGAGGCAGTCGCCGCCTTTGTGGATTAGAGGGTTTTTTTGCCACCACGCAACTAGTTTAGTACCAGGATTGTGGTGGATCCTGCTACTGGTTTGCTCCTAGCTGGACCTACTAACGGAAACACAGGACTATGGATCCTTCCGTTGTACTTCGCAGCCCGACATCCAGGAACACCTCCCAACCACGATTACGCGGTAAACCAATGGGAGGATCCTGCTGAACAGAACTCCTAATAAAGTCTTGGCAAAAAAAAGTTAACTAAAACGTTTCATTTGGTTATGAAATCAAAATTTCAAAATTCTGTAATGTGAGGCGGGAAACGTGCATTTTGTTTGAAAAGAGTGATAGATTGCGATGGGCTTTATTCCAACTAACAAAGTTTAATAAATGCTGAGATATTTTTTATTCAACACAAAACGCCCGAGGTGCACTGAGTATAAAAACGCCGAAATAACGGCAGTTTTCAGCTTGAAACTAATACACTTCTTAGTAGGTTTTACTAGTTAC
The DNA here is from genome assembly GCA_018806985.1 of Angiostrongylus vasorum. Taxonomy (NCBI): domain Eukaryota; kingdom Metazoa; phylum Nematoda; class Chromadorea; order Rhabditida; family Metastrongylidae; genus Angiostrongylus; species Angiostrongylus vasorum. The sequence continues at coordinate 612,059 of JADANN010000148.1, read as the reverse complement.
CGTTCAATTCTTAACATTTCTGCTTACAAGGCAAGTTATTGTACTCTCCTAGGACAGAATTCTAAAACTTTGGAGACGATGAAACATGATTCCTTCGTTTCTTCTGCGTATTTCGAAAACGAAAGCAGTTGGAGAAGGTGGGTTTCTCCCAGAATAAAAAAAATGTTGCTCCCAAATCAATCTCCGACTTTTCATAACGGTGAGCTTTTAGTCCTAAACATGTTTAATGACAAAAGAAACCTGTATAGAAGTCATATTTGCGATTAACGATGGGGCAAATCCTCTTCTGTGTATCCGCGGAGTCACCTCCTACTCAATTACTCTAGGAGCAGGGATCATATTGCCAATTTTCGAAAAAAACCAGCTTCAAGCGATATTTATTCAAATTGTAAGACGCAGACATATTCGTGCATACATGCATTGAAATCAATACATTACGCACGATTGTTAAAGTCAAATTTCAACAGTAGCGAGAAATAGTAATATTTAGTGCTTAGAAGTTTTCACTGAAAACTAATGTTTCAGTGAAACAACATCAAGAGCATTGACAGTCATGGACAGCTTCACAGTGCTAGGCTCACCCAGTTCAGATTAAAACAAAAATCACAAAACAGTATAAATACGCTGCTGATTGGTGATTAAATCTAAAGATGAGCATCTCGCCTTTCAAGGCTTTGATTTAGATGACCAATGAAGGTATAAGCAAGCATCTCCGTGAAAATCTCGTCGGTCTTGTAACTTTGGTTGTATATACAATTTGTTCAACATTAGCAAACTTTAATGGAATATTAAAAAATTGCGTTCTATGTACACATCTTTGTCCACCAAATTTCTCCCGAAAAAGTACGCGTCATTAGACTCGACAGTTAAACGAAATTACACGTTGATTGTAAGTGTTAGAGACAAACCGTCAGATTTTTGTAGTGATAAAATCACCAATCCTTTTAATTACAACAAACAGCGAAGATTAAGTTAGATTAAATAAAATAGTGTAATCACCAGCGCAAGATTTCGGCTTTGAACGTGCGCAGTCAGCAGGTAGCAAACCGCGACGACGATAAGAACAAAGTTCAATCGCGACATTCCTGCAAGAAGTATTATCACTTAGAATTAGGGAACGGATGGGAACTCTCGAAACTCTCCAGTTCATTGTGTGCATCTCTACAAGTGCTTTTAAGACGCATGAAATATTCGGCGGTAAAACTAAAAACGGAAAGCACAAAGCAGATGTGGTTGAAGCGCAAAAACACGCGAGAACATAAAGTTTTAATCATTAATCATGCACGAACTACTGGTACAAAATGAAAGATACAAAGCCCAGATCTCTGGTTTAGTCGCTCATATTCTGCGTGTTAAGGTAATCTATCTCATGTACTTCACCAACCAACCGAAGACCTATTACACAGTACAAATCTGCATTTATTACTTCTACGACACTGTAGGTAAAACAAAACGTAGTGATCCATTTTCCTACCACAAGGAAAAAAGAAGGATAATGCCACCAGAGTTGCTGAATTTCTAAAAGAGGCGTGGCGCATTTGCCATCATTAAGCATCTTAGAGAAGACGAAATACATATTAAGCTTATATACTGGCTTGTGGTAGACCGTTGATATTATCATTCGGTCTTCTTTATCTTTAAAAAACAAGTCTAGTAGCAATTTTCCGAACCCGAAGAGATAGAGGAATAGGCTAGTCTCAGACGCCAACGAAAGCGTGTGAAATAGTCATCATTAATTTCCTTATCAATAATTTAGGGCTTTCCACATAAGCCAATAAAAACGGCCACTATAGTGTAAATGCGATGAGCATTCGAAATGGCTGTGTGACTTCTACACGTCATGAGAAAGCATCTTGGTCAGTGGAAGAAAGGGTTCTCTGCTGGGACGCTGTATTCTTTTTTCTCTGAAAACTAAGTGGCCATCTTAAAATTTCTAGGATTTTATTGGCTAAATTAATCCTATTTGGTCAAGTATTTTGTACGAAGGCTGGCAATGCTTTTTTAAAAAATCTGAATTATGTATGAGTGGTTGCTGTCAACACGCAGCACATCAGTCGAAGTTGTACTAAAGCTTTCAAGACATAGAAAACCACAGAATTACGGCAGAACATAAGTGATTTGAATTATTGTAAATGCATAAAATGTAACTTTAAAATAACTTTTATATTTAAAAAAATTGTCACTGTAATTCGTGTAGTCCGGTTTAAGTTCTTCATGAAGTACCATGTTTGCTTTCACTATCACGGTATGAAACTCAGTAGGAAAGATGCGAGAAAACCGGATTTTCCATTGAAAGTTGTAATAAAGTTGGCCGTGTAATAAATTTTTTTTATTAGTTTAGTTATTTGTGCCCTCATAGGCAATGCTACCGGCTTTCCAGCTCCGGTGGGATGTTAGACACGGCTAGCCTTGAGCTCGAGATTGACCCAATGACCACGAGTGTATTGGACAACATGTCTGACCACTTAGCTAAAACAAATCTGTTGCATTTATCTATAGTTTGCACTGCTCTTCCCACATAATTTCTTCAAAATGCCTTTGTTAAACGTCAGCCAACGCAGATTGGAAAACCAAAGCCTTGGTTGGCTGAATGTCAATCCAGTGTTTATTCAAACCTCGAAATTCACGAGTACAAGAAGGGGGAAATATTGAATTCGACCGTTTGTAAGCAAAAAGCGTCCAGTGACTCGGAAAACACCAAGCCTAGATAAGTAAAGCCGAAAACCTTTACGAATGGTAAAAAATGCTTTATCAAAGATTACCATTAGCACTCTTCACTGCGAGAAAAAAGAATCATGGGTATCGCGCTTAAACGAACTGTAAGACATTCATTAACTACTTAAAAAAGACTGAAATACTCTGTACATTTATTAAGATAACCTTTAAAAAACATGCAGAGACCCTCCTCGAATGCAAACACAGCTGAGCGCATTCCTCTGCGGAGTTAAGCTTTCAAAGTTTGATTTATCTAATAGAAACGAAGCCTCCCAACGGTTTACCGCCTCATCGTGGCTGGAAGGTGTTCCTGGGTGTCGGACTGTGATGTAGAGCGGGGAATTCGTTTCCCTGGCAAGGTCTACCAGGCTGAGAAGGGGTCCGGCGTTTCCAATAGGAAGCCTAGCTAAGAGTGAACCAACAACAGGATCGAACACCGTCCTGATATCAAAGTCGTATGGCAGCAAATCTCCCTCTGATCCACAACGGCGGCAGCTGCCTGGAGTGATGAAGACCTGGCGTAGACTTTGACCAAGCTGACCTCGGGATTCCAGGGAACCACAATGGCTTAGCCAGCAAGAACTACAATGACTTAACCAGCAAATCTCCGAAAAATGGAGATTATGCTGAGGCCCGCAAAACCGGTGAGGATGAACCATTCAAGTATCAAGTATCAAGTAAATGAAAACGAAGCTGAATAGCAAGTTTTGATGAGCTTTTGCTTGTGTATGAGCAGCCGTCAACTCTAAATTGTCCATGTGTTAAGGATCATGAGGAAATGCGAATACACTAGCGAAGGAAATTGTGGGGAAGAGGATTTGATTCAATGTGGGTGAGTGCGCGGCGAAGCAATGGAGGTGTGGGCGGATACCAGTGGATTGCAAGGTAAGCGAACTCCATGCGGATATCCATGTATTGAGAGAAGGTCAACTTGTCTTGGGAACTGGTTCAACCAAAACAGGAATGAACAACTTAATAAAATTCAATTAGGCTCAGATGAAATAACGCCGTTGTATTTGTTTCACATTGTGGTATGACACAACTGTGTTTCCAATCCCAAGTCTGTCATGATACTCATTTCCAAAAGAAATTCCCACTTATAAATAACTAAATTTAAGAAATAAAAAACTGTAAACTGTGAAGAATAAGGGGATCAGCAGACTGAAACTTCGTTCTACAGAACAAACTAGCACTCATTATGTTAAGTGAAGTTGGAAATGATTCAGTGACAAAACTATCTCACGGCATTTTTCGTTTACCATAAAGAGAGAAAGCTCCTTCTAGTTTCATTTGCGATATAGATAAATATAAATTTGCACTTTTAAGGAAGATGATTCTACAGCCTTTTTTTCCCCGAATAGGCCAATAGCATCATTTCCGTTTTTCGTTTTCAATATCGGCGCTCTTCATTCTGCTTAATTGTCTGGAAAAATGCTAAGAGGTGATTCCTTCATCTGATGAAGAATACGGTTGACAACTGTTTCAATTTCTTCCAGATGCCAGAGGTGTTCGTAAATCTCAAGGCTGAACTTCTACTGCAATCAAAGATCACGACAGTCTCAAAAGGGCAAAAAATAGCTCGAATTTTCGGCGGCAAGGATTCAGTCGTTTTTCGACGTTCTCCCTTCATTTTTTTGAGTAATATGGAAGTCTAATTATCGGGAAAGGACTCAGAGTGAAACTCGAGACAATAGATAATGTAACTGGTCGATGATTCTGATAATGTTGGTTTCCAACGTTCTCTTGCTCAACTGAGAGTGGCAAATGAAAGATAATAATATAGAAAAAACGAAGATTTTCTAGAGATGTTCACAGCTCGTAGCGAATCCAACGCCTCTAGAATAGCAACTCCTCCTTCACCCTTGGGTCGACGAATTGGGACCGGAAATGGTGGGAAAAAAACGCACTTTATTTATTAGCAGATCATACTAAGTGGTTGCAAAGGCCAGTTGTGCATCCAGTCAACTCTACTCTACGATGCCTGATGAATTCAAATGGATGACGTGCCGTTCAGGACTTGATCAACGCCGAACGCCTCATTCTTTGTTCTTTGTGGTCGCTAATCAACGTCCTTAAGTAGTGATCGAAAAAAAATTTAGTAATATACTGGCGCTCTCAGTCAGCCCACTTTTACTAAAATGTTCTAATTAATATTGGCAACATTTTGTATTGCAGTCAGTTTCTCAGCTAGCGTTTTCGTACTCTAATTTGCTTCATTGAAACCGTAGGTAGGTCCGGTTAGTAAGCTTAATATTTCGTTCATAGGATGCCAAATTCCTTTAATTCGTCCGTTATTTCTTTCCCAGCTGGAAAGTCATACCTAAAGAGTCTAAGACCGTGGAAGAAAGTTGATGAACAAAAAGAAACTCGGCGGAATTCTTGTTATGCACAGGATTTTCATTTGGAAGTCAAAATCCTCCCTACACAGGGGGGACCTTGAGTGAAGTTTGATTAACAAATTTCCTATTAAGTAGTTCGACGCAGTCCCTTGCAATAAGTTGGTCCGTTTTAGTGGATTGGCTGTTGAGTCATCAGTGTCAGTACCCCTTTCCATTTACCGGCACACTATTGCTCTTTGTTGGAGCACACTTGCTTCAGAACCAAGAGTCATAACCTAAAAATCAAGTTTGGATTTCCAAACCCTTGAAAACAAGGAAAAACGAAGTGAATTTGAGTGAGAAGCAGGTCACTACAGCAGCCTAGAAACTTCCAAATCTCAAAAATTTTCAAAAAATCATTAGAGATTTATGGGTTAAGATGCAGTGAAAGTGTTCTGCTTCTTATACATTTTCCATGTAGCTTTGTATAGGAGTTTCTTAGCATTGCAACGACATTTTCTATGTAGTTTTGTATGAGAGTTTCTTAGCATTGCAACGACGACATTTGTTGAAACGAGTGCGATTAGAACATGGTTTTAGTATAATGAGAAGCTGGAAATCTGGGACTCCTTATGAAATATCCTGAAGTATCCTTGAAATATCCTTAAGAACCCTTTCTTGCGAACCTTTATCTGTTGTTGGGTTTAGTAAAACTCGGCAAATCTAAGTGACTAGGGTTTGCTCGAAAAATCGAAATTTTCAGCTCTTCAAGGTGACCTCTACGATACTTTACTGAAAAATCGCATTAGGCGATGTCGTCATTTCCGATAAGGAGGTAGATTAATGGCAGCCACTCCTGATGTAATTCGGTTTCTGGCTTCTCGATAATTGCTTACGCAACGGGGTGTGGATGATTTGAGGACATGGCGTACCCTGGAATCCTATATTCTTTCAAAAGTATGCGATTTTTTTTAAACCACAAGGTCGCAAAAAACTGGGGGGGGGGATAAATTTTTTAAATAGGACCTCTGCAGCAAGTGCACCCTAAAAAATTTGACGTAAGTGTAGCAATACCGACAACAACAGTTACTTAGGATACAGCACTAACTCGTTTTTGACGAACTTCTTCATGCAGCTTGATCACTTTTTTCGGAACCTCGGCATACCGATATCGAAGGCAATAAACGAAAAAAAAAGATCCACGTATATGAGAACCGAAACTTCATCATAACAAGACTTCCAAGTCTCTGTTACTAAAGATATCCATATTCAAATGTCTTTTAAAGAATATTATATTCGTTTAATGCTGAGGGACCAGTTTTTTATCGTCCACGTATTTAAATCAATGCGCAATTTTGTGGATATGTCAACTTTGTGTTTTTCTTCTACTACAAATGAACATGTCGAAGACTATGGATAACTATGTAAAGTGCTAGAAACTATAAACTGGAATAAAAAAAAAGAGCTCATTGGAGTTAGCACACTTCCCTGCTATCACCAAAACGATATCGGCTGGGAAATGTAAGAAAATCATCTAAGTATTAGAGTACGGCGTGGACAACACTTAAGCTTACTTGCTCTGCGGAAAGTGGTGATTTAACCGCTGCTTAAGAATAGGATAGTATAGTTTTATCTTATCCTAAGATAAACTCACTACTAAAAGCTCGGAAGATCATTGTAAACGATGGATGCGAGGAAACGAATCGAATGTGAGAAGTGCTGGGATCCGTACAGTAGACGTCAAGACGGGTTATATAAAAAATAAAAAAAAACTCACTACTACGTTCTCTTTTATGTTGTTGGAGTAGTGTTTTTTTAGAGTGGAAGGCGATAAACTCGGGAGAATGTGTGCTGGAATAGGGCTGTTTTTCCTCTTTTATGCAAATATTGGCTAGATTTAATATGGAGACCTACAGAGGGTCTCAGTGAAGAAGTTAGGCGTGGAGAAGCTGGACAAAAACGAGTGAACGAGCACAGAAAAAATATTTCTAGAGCTGAACTATGCTTGTGATAAAGAATAGGAAAGCTCTTCGAAAACGTTCTTTCTCTGTATATGTTTATTTTTTACAACATATGAAACGAAATATTAGCTGTGATACTATTCTAAGTTGAACTACGATTCTGTTTTTGCATTATTGCTCTCATAATAGAGCAATTTCCAACACATTTTGACGTTATATTCCGTTCTATGCCAATCAAACCCTTCTCACTAGTCCTCGTGTTTTCTTCCGCTATCATCGAGTACGTCGAATAGGTAACTACCATAATGTGCATTCGATTTTCTAACGTCGCTAAGTTCCACGCAGGGACTGGCTCGTCCAAGGAACACAACTATATTTCTCTTCGGGAATCTTCGTTTATAATTCTAGTCAAGTAGTCGGAGATCCTCTTGTTGCAGGCATTTTCTGTCTAATTAAGGCAATGTATTTTGAACGCTAACATGCAAATCTCTGAGCCATTGTTTTGAAGAAGTTTAATGGACCAGATATTACGCTTTGTTCCTCTGCAGGATTGTTCTTCTGCGACAAGACAAAACATCTGTAGAGAGACCGCGGACGGATGAGTGGGGGGGGGGCGCTAGAGTAGAACGTCATTAATGATTTGATATGGAGGTGGGTAGACGTTGTCATGACGGAGATATGAGTGAGAATCGCAGAGGACTTTCTTCAAACTTCAGTGGTATCATTGTGCCACCTGGATCTTGAAGGACTACCAAATCGTGATTGGCAGGCATATGAATACTTATATTTTAATTTTCAAAGCCACCAAAAGATGATTCGATGTTTTTCGTTCACTTCACTCGTTCACTCGTTTTTTGTCCAGCTTCACCACGCCTAACTTCTCCACTGAGACCCTCTGTAGGTCTCCATATTAAATCTAGCCAATATTTGCATAAAGAGGAAAAACAACCCCTATTCCAGCACACATTCTTCCGCATCTGTCGCCTTCCACTCTAAAAACACTACTCCAACAAGAAAAAAGAAAACGTAGTAGTGAGTTTTTTTTTATTTTTATATAACCCGTCTTGACGTCTACTGTGCGGATCACAGCACTTCTCACATTCGATTCGTTTCCTCGTATCCATCGTCTACAAAGATCTTCCGAGCTTTTAGTAGTGAGTTTATCTTAGGATAAGATAAAACTATACTATCCTATTCTTAAGCAGCGGTTAAATCACGACTTTCCGCAGAGCAGGTACGCTTAAGTGTTGTCCACGCCGTACTCTAATACTTAGACGAATTTCTTACATTTCCCAGCCGATATTGTTTTGGTGATAGCAGGGAGGTGTGTTAACCCCAATGAACTCTTTTTTTTATTCCAGTTTATAGTTTCTAGTATATATATATATATATATATATATATATATATATATATATAGTAGTGTAAGAAAAGGGTCTGGCACACCGCATAAGCCTGCCTAGCCACACTCACACACGATCTTCGTTCCGATCCCGTGCTCCTAGCAAGCGAAGCCTTTCCTCACTTATGTTTCGCCTTCGTTAGTATGAGAGCATAGAAACACTAATATGGTACAATGGTAGGCGTCCGGAAGTCACTGTGTGGGAAAAACTGCTCGTTCAATCTGCGGTGCTTGGTGAAGTCGAATACACGGTGCCTTTATAGGTGATGGCTCAGCGAGCGATAAACGCTGTATGCTTCGTCTTTTGTATGCAAGAATACAAGAATATCTATTTATCACAAATCATGTGCACAACACTCAATTTCTTGGAGGTGAAGCGGTTTAACGAAGAGCAGTTAGAAGAGGAGTATGTTGCGCACGACTAAAGACATTTACAAAAATTCACCTGTGACAAATTCCATGAGAATTTAGCGTTCATCTTAATAATCGCCAAGACATCCTGGGCCATACTTATCCATGCTTCGGTATGGACATCATGAAGTGCAAGTTAACAATGCGCGTTCGGGTCACTTTTAGTTCCTTCAGGTTTCAGATAATCTCACAAGCCTTCAAACTAGGATGACGAGGTTCCTTCTAGTACCTAAATGACAATAACCGACGTCATAAAGTTGAAATTAGATGGCATAGTTGTTTTTTGTCGGTCTTCAAAATTTCCTCCTGTTCTGCTGCTCCTACGTAGGGGCTGTGCCAAAAAGTATGCACGCTTGGAAGTTGACTATGGTAATACTGTTTCCACCACATCTGGGTAACAATTCAATATTGTCGTTTCGGGCATATAGTGAAAACCATTCACCGTGAGTTTAACTTACTTGAGGAAGTTCTGATAATCGATCGCAACAAGGTGTGACTAGTACTATGGATAACGGAATTCCTCACATAGTGACCATCCAATTCCATCTTTTTTAATCAGCTCTTTCTCAGAAATTCAGCCGTAAAAGATCTGAAGATTAAAGCTCTCGGCGTCGATCAATCCCTGAGGAATGAGCCATGCCTTCGCATTCACTAAGCATCGTTGGAGATGATTGCACGCATATCTGGCTTTCACAATACTCGCGGTGGCATACTAGTGTATGAAGCCAGTGCAACTAAACTCCGAGACAAGTCTGGTACCAATTTGCCGATCCCGGAAGGATGGAAGGCTTGCTGAGCCACTGGCGCCGGGATCGATCCCATGTGTGTATTGCAGGGCGCTTCCGACCGCTGCTCCACTAATTCAGTCGTGTCAAGCTAACATTTGTCTTGCTTAATTGTTTGATCATGAAAATGAAGAAATTTCTCGTAAATCCGTCAGCACCACTGCATTTCTTCGCGGGCATCAATGTCTCATAACGTTCACAGCGTTTAGGTGAACAATTCAGTCTAACATGCGTCAAACAACCGCTGTAACATTGCTTCTATCTTTCTTCAAACTTTAGAAAAGTTTACATCAGGGTGTTCCAAGATTTGCGCGAAACACTGTACACGCCTGTGATAAAATTTTTTTCACTTTTATCTTTACTATATCACCATTTGATTGAGAAAAGAATCGAATTCCTGGTAATACATATATATATATATATATATATATATATATATATATATATATATATATATATATATATATATATATATATATATATATATGATCTACGACATTTAAGGGATAAAGGGTAAAGCTCTCTGTTTTGATCAATCGCTGAGAGATGGGCTATGCATTCGAGTTCATAAAGCACCATTAGTATTGATTTAACGCATAACCGCCCTATATACTCGCCGTGACCTCCTGGTCTATTGAAATAGTGCTGCAGTCCTCCCAGACAGATCTGGTACTGATTTGGCGAGCTCGGAGAGATGAAGAGCTTGGTCGGTCTAAGGTTTGAGGACGAATTCATGTGTATTGCAGTTCATCTCTAACCACTGCGCTACATTCGCTCACTAATGGTTACATTCGCTCACTATATATATATATATATATATATATATGTATATGTGTATATATATATATATATATATATATATATATATATATATATATAACCTGTGTTGTAACCTGCAACGAAAAAATTGATTCTCCACGACAAACAAGGATGATCGGCTTAGTGGTTTTACGACGTCGAAACTCCGCACCATTTCCCAAAAGCGAATTTGGACGAAAAGAAATCCGACCGACCGATTAATGGTGAAAAGCTGGTTTAATGCACGGTAGCTTTCTGGATCCGATTTCGTCGGAAAGTATACCCAGTTCAATAAATCGACGAAATGTACGAGAAACTTCAGCGGTTGCTCACCGCACCCTTAAGAGAAACTCACCAATCCGTTTCCTAGCGCAGTCACCCGTCCCGCAATCGCTGTTGCAGAGCCTGGATGAGCTGGGCTACGGAACGCTGTCCTACCCACGATACTCGTAGACCTCTTTTCTACCGACTATCACTTATTGAAGCTTTCAGCAACTTCGTGTACGAGTAATGCTTTAGAGACCAAAACCGTGGCGAAAGTGCCCTAAACGACTACATCGCTTCCAGAGAACCGCAACCTTAAACGATCGGTAGAGATACACTTGTCGCCCATCCGAGTGAAGCAGAGACGACTTTCACAGAAGCTAAATTAATGAAGTAGTTGTGGTACGAAGATGAAAAACTCGAACTGGATGATTGTCTAATTACTGAAAACACCTCAAATACATACCTTCAGCTTTAAAGGAGCATGGAGAACAAAGTGAAAGAGGACCAACTACAGAAGAAACACTGCAGCATGAACCACATTCGAGCTACTCAAAGAAGACGCCAACCAACCACTGGACCCGCAAATCCGGGCTCACCCTTTCGATTCAACAGACCAGCACTCCTTTACGCAGCATAGATGTGAGCTAATACTTCAACCACGTCAAAGATACTTCCAACTACCCACAATTCGCTAAAATGAAAGCTTATGAGATACTCGTGATCTTTTTCTGGGATGGTTTTTTTTCCCTCCAAGCGTATCGTATCCTCGAATTACAATAGAATAAACATTAGGAACCAAACATAGGTGAGCCGGCGACCAATTATTAAATAGCTTCATTCTCAGCTGGGAAGGACTACTAAATCACACAAAAAAGTCTTGTTAACGTCACTATATTCGAGGCACAATAATTAGGCCTGGACTACAAGCGAGGACCGAAAATCGACTAAGTATCTTCATGACAAGCGCAAAACTTCCATCTATTTCTACTTTACCCAAGTATCGTTAAATGACATAAGCATTCACTTGCGATATCGCTGGAATGTGCATTCTTAAAGGGCAAACACTGCATCGGTTAAGGGTTCTCGAGAAAAAGGTTTTGGACGTTAAGCGCTAGGTCGTTGATAGCTCGAGTTACTGTAGAACACAATCGCAGATAGCTTTTTTAGCGGTTGCCGCTCATAATTAGGGCTGTAACTAGGTCGCTTCAATTTAGCTCCATTAGTGGTACGAGACTGTTGCGCATTAGCCTGGCAGCATTCACTGCGCTGGTTAATGCTTATGGTTATGGGATTAGGTTTTTTAACGATTTTTCCTTCTAAGGCATCTCACCTCGAGTTTTCAGTGACGTTCTAAAAGTATCGATGTTATCTTGCTGATGCTAAGCGTTGATAAATAGTTGAGGT